>OW388302.1:53380508-53879058 GCA_936450465.1 Gibbula magus
TGCATGTAAATTGAACGTGTAGTTTCGGTTTCTGCACATGCATAATGGTGTTACTAAATTTATTTCGAAACTAGTAATTATGATATATGTGGCGTTTGGGGATAAATATGCAAGCTGAGTGAATTTATTTGTTTTGTAGACAGCACATGTGGTGAGTTGGAATGTATTAAAGCCAAATGAAATTTTATGAAACACAATGGATGCACCTTTAACAATGACTTAGCCCAATCACATGTATGGGCTAACAAATGGTTGGTTAACTTTAACCTCAATAAGACTAAATTCATGCTATTTAGCCATTAATAGTCCCCAGGTACCTATATTAGTATTCAATAATGATCAACTCGAACGTGTTCATCAACATGAACATATTGGCCTTATCTTCTCGGAAATACTAAATGGTCAAATCATGTTGATCTTGCCATAGAAAAGGATTTAAAACTAATCTCTTCTCTACTTGTGTTTAAGTATGTTTTGAATAGAAGTATTTTATCACGTATGTATGAAAAGTATATTCGACCCATTTTAGAATATGCTTCTGATGTCTGGGACAACTGTTCGGATGTTTTGTGTGGATGCGATCTGGCCCAGCTGATTTGTTGGCTGGTAAGGTCTTTATCATATCTCATTCTTCTTGTTCAGTAACAGAGATATGTGATATACTGTTAGAACGTAGATGATTTATTGGTGGTACATTCTTGCCACTGTCATTAATATTTGAAACAGATACACAGTATTCATTTAATGTTTGAGCTTTCTCAAAATCTGTGAAAACAGAATTATCATGACAGTTTCCGAAAATAAGGAGTCAACATTAAGAACAAATCTCATATTTTCGGAATAACTTCGCACAAACGCAGTATGTTTATCTTCCAGTACAGATCTAGAGCGAAGTTCGTAGAGTAGGAAGTGGTGACAATAATTTATCCAGAAGGGCCTAGTTCGCTATTACAAGTAGCCAAGAATAAGGACATAAACTTACAAAGACATGCATGTTGATTTAGTCTGAGATAAATAAGTTTTATAGATACGATTTGTGTCCGATTCTATTCACATTTATCAGGTTTGTGGGGAATCGTCTTGCCTACAACCTCATTAGGCTATTTAAGTTTAATTTTCCGTTGGGAATGGCAGAAATTTGATCAACATATATAGTTGTGAAAACATTTAACATAGCGGTCTATGGAAAACGTTTCTATCTATAAATAAACGTACACATGTAGGGAAATTGGACGACATTAGTTCAATTATCATCCGAAAATTAAATTATGTTCTTCAAGCTGAGATTATTTCAAATCAAGCTGTAAAGTTTAACATTGAACATTGAACATTAAACAGAACTTACTTCATGAAAATTATTTATACCAGACTAAATTTACATGCAAGTCTATGGAAATAACGTCACCGTACGAATATAACTGGCACGAGTCTGCACATTACAACAGTCCATGTTTAAACTGGACGGAACAGTGCTGTGGGTACCGCGTTCAACTAACGGATCAATAGGTACGGGGTTTGAACTCTTCTACATGCAAAAAGTCAGGGGTGCAGTGCTTAATTGAACTTCAGAAGCTAGTTAGAAGGCTTAAATACGATGAATATTAACTCTGGCGTTGTGGGATTTCTCCCTGCAATAATACGTTAAGAAGTGAAATATTTTTGAAAAAGGCGTTACACCTTAATAATTTTCATTCCCACACTTTCCACACATCTTTCCCACACTTCATTATTGTATATAACATTCTGCAAAGACTTTTGTGTCCATCCAGAGTTTTGTTTATGTTTGTTCTTAATGGTCTCCGACTCGAACATCCGGTTTGGGTAGTAACATAATATTGAGTCATAAGTTTTATAGAAACTGAAATTTAGAAGCATCATAAGTAGGTATTAGCTATCTATTGGAATAAATCCTTTAAGGTCTAAATTCTAAAAGAAAATTCATATATATACTCGTGTAGAACTCAAATTGTATTAAATTAATAAGATTTATTTGGGTGGGGAGGAGAAGGGGGCACGTATATATATCCCTGTTTCCAGATGCGTTTGTTCAGCAACTATAACTTACATAACATCCAATTTTGTTGCCGTAGCAGCCATTCATAAAATGGTCCTGTTTACTATCGATATCAGGACTGTTTCGTCAAATTGTATTTAGTAACAGTTATAAACCTTTTTGGAGAACACTAAATTTCAGTAATGAGGGCATTCTACAGCGCCTTTAAGAGAGAACTAATTTGAGACCGGATGTGAGTGTGTGTGGAGGATGTTGGAATATAATTTCATAACGAACATACATGGTTATTACAATAAACACCCACGTAGCCCCCTTCCCCACACGATAAATGACATGTAGAGTAATTCCAGCTCCCTCACGATATAGGACGTTTATGATATGTTGAACTACATTGCCTAAAGAAGCTTACTGATCACTGGTTTGACCTATTTTATAATCAATTTTGATAAGAAGTAAGCAAGTGACAATGAAATCCTTTATTCAAGACTTATCTTACCAAAGGACACATGTGATCTAAATAAAACATCTCGAAAATGGACAACAAATTACATTTTCCTTGAACACTTTTAAAGGACACATTTGGTGTTACAAAAATAATCTAATGGCAAATGCTGAATTTATATTCAAATAAGAGTATATAAGAACATATTTGTTTCAAAAGTTAGAAATAATCTAAGGATGCATAATCATAGGCCTTTCACACGACTTTTTGAGAGAAAAAGCATCACTAACATTTTGTTTTCGCCTACTGGGGCCTGTATTGTCGAAAAAGTAAAGGGATGTAACGAGGTCAATAACCCATGTCTGTTTGAATTTCAGAATGTTGTCATCATATTATCCTTCAATTATAAGATAAATAGTTGCGTTTGTAAAATTTCCGGGATTCATTGCTATTCAACACACGCAAATTTAGTTTAAAACCGACGACATTTCTTTGAGAACACCCGAAGCCACCTCAATACTGCGGCACAACAGTATGACAAAACACATAATTTCTAACTTATTTTCTGTACTGGGAGAGGAATTACAATACCTCGGCATTTTGGAAAAACCGGAATGCATCTGGAACATGGACGAAACCTACCTGTCACTGTCAACCGAGCCAGATAAGATTGTTGCAAGGTATGTTATGCTTTTACAGTTTTCCCTTGTATACATCTGATGTATTATTTTAAGTGTTCTATTTTTTCTTTTATACTAAGGTTTGGTTAAAGTAATGCATAAAACCTCTAATAATGATATAACAGAGTACATGAACATACACATACGTTTTACATATAGGCCTATAGTGCTGTCGGGTGAAGCTATACGCACCTATAAGATTAAAATGATCAATGATATCAGTGAGATAGTATGTCCGTGAAAAAAACGTGTGTCATTATGAAATGCTTAATATTGGTTGAATATGTGACAGTGTCAGTGCGTATCTTTACCCTCTGCATATTTTTGTCCGACAAGAATGTAACCTGTTATTACTATATCGTTAACTATAGCGTCTTATTGCTTTTGTATTTTTTAAGGAAAGGGGCGAAATATCTCCACTCCAAGACAGGTTCGAGAGAGAACATAACTTTGGTTGTGTGTGGCAATGCGGCCGGTGTCAGACAGTAGGATTTCCCCCCTAGACAAATTTCCCCCCGGAAAATTGGCTATATAGCTAAATTTCCCCCGGAGAAATATGGCTATATAGTCCGTTTTACGCTTTAGAGTCCGTTTTCCCCCCTCTACAGAAGGGGGGAAACATGGCTATATAGCAGATTTTCCCCTATACCCCTCAGAATCATCATTGAAGTATAAAAAAGCATGACTTTCTGTACTTTTTACCAATCATTCGTCACACAAGAATGGCCAAAGTGAACTGTTGGTACGTTCTGTTTGACCGAGAAATTGGAGTAAAACGTTCCAGGAGTGAAAATGTGTTCTTAGACAGTGTGCATACCAAGTTTGATTTGAAGAGTATAAAGGATTCTGAGTTGCCACTTGCGATTCACGCCGGGGAACTGATGCAGGAGCTTTTGCTGGACAGTAGGACGTTCTTCACTTCTGTCATCTTCTACAATGCAGTGATTCGGCTGTTTTTCAAACAACAAGCGGCAAACCTGCAGAAGATTGGTATTTCTTGGAATATCTCGACAAGATTTTGTTCTCTGTGTCCTGTGCAATAGATCAGCTTGATCTAAAAACTACTTCTGAACTGTATATTCCCAGAAAATATCTTCAATTTGTTGATACGTGTAGAGAACTGATCCACAAAGATTACATATCAGACTCATAGTATGAAACGGCATCAACAACTGTGGATAGTGAGTTTGACTCAGAAACCGAACAACAAATATGAGAACTGAAGAGGAAATCATTTTCGTTTACCTGACAAAGGACACATACCCACAAGATTTTACAAAAACAGATAAACGAAAATTAAGATCTAAAGCAAAATCATACAATGTCAAAAACGGAAAACTTTGGTGGAAAAACAGGAAAAAAGAAGATCGAGAAGTCATCTTACTGAAGGGCCAGCGAGATGTTTTGCTGAAAAATTTTCATGATAAGGGTGGCCATTTGGGTATAGATAAAACATATGCCAAACTTTCATCTACTTTCTACTGGAAATGTCTTTATAAAGATGTAGTGGACTATATTTCTTGCTGTGGTCCATGTCAAAAGGCTGCTGTCAAACTAGATAAGGAAGAAAACCCAGAACTCCATCCAATTCCAGTTATTTCTAATTGGTACCATGTTGGGATGGATCTCATTACGATGCCAAAATCCAAATCGGGCAACTCTTACCTTCTTACCATCGTGGACTATTTTTCAAAATGGCCAGAATGTGTTCCAATAGCAGACAAGTCTGCTCCGACTGTTGCAAAAGCCTTGTACGACGTTTGCCTCAGGTTAGGGTTCCCATCCGTGTACAGCAGTGATCAGGGCAGAGAATTTGTCAACTTGGTTGTAGAAGATCTTGTCAAGGTAGCTGGTGCTTCACAACGTATTTCAACAGCCTATCACCCCCAAACGAATGGCCTGGTTGAAAGGTTTAATCAAACCATACAGAGAATGATCATTAAAATCTGCAATGAACAACAAGACAATTGGGATATCCACCTACCAGAGCTTGTATTTGCATACAGAACATCTCCACAGAAAAGCAGCAAGTATACGCTATTTGAAGTGATGTACGGTCGGAAGGCTGTGTCGTCACTGACAGGAGATATCCATGACAACATCCAGTGTTTGAATTCCGAAGATGATATGAACAGATGTGTTGAACATCTTGCAGATGTAAGGGAAAAGCTGAAACGACGGTGTAAATCAAACATTCAGATGGCCCAAGTTGAACAGTGCAGCCAATTCAAGAAGAGAAGGACACATTCGTCACAGCCCTTTGAAGTTGGAGAACAAGTTCTTCTCTTCAACGCCAGAAAGGCTTCTAGGAAAGGATCCAAATTGCAACAAACCTGGCTTGGTCCTTACATGATCAAAGACCTTAGATCATGGTGTTGCTGTCCTTCAAAAGTGTGATGGTGTTGTTCTTGGACAAAAGTACAATATCAAACTACTGAAGCGTTTCATTGAAAGGCCTGTTCAATGACAATTTGAACAGAATGATGAAAACAACAATGAGTCGTGCTCAAAGGAAGGTGTAGCTGTTGATTGTGACACAGATTCAGAGCAAATGTCAGATACTGAAACTGTGAAATGCAGCAACTCATCTGAACTCAATTACTTCAACCCCGTTGATCACGAATGGCAAATAAATAAGGCTAAACTTCTGACAAAAAGACCTTGGAGTGGCAAGAAACATCCAACATTTGTGTGTTTACCCGTCCTTTCCCAGCCTTCAAAGAAAGAGCCAATGAGAGGGGATGGAAATTGCTTCTTCAGAGCTATTAGTCAAGCCATTTTCGGTCTTCAGAGGTATCACCGCTCTGTTCGAAATGCAATCGTTGCTTGGATGGTAGAACACAGTGTGAAAATACATTTCGGAGAAAGCTATCTTGAAAATATTGGAATGGATAGCGATGGCATCTGGGCTACAGGTGTTGAAATTCTATCGACAGCAGCCGTTCTCAACACCAATATTCAAATATGGTGCAAGTCAGGATCCTCAATGAAGTGGCTTTGTTACAAGTCTGACACACTTGGACAAGTATCCATGACACAAAAGTCCATCTATCTGTGCAATAACAGTGGGGATCATTTCGATTATGTTACCTACACAGGACAGTGAACAATAGTTTCCTAAAAGGCGTCATATGTGGCACATTTCACCCAAAGCAGATGCAGTTTGGTTGTGTTAATTTCTCTTGTTAACATTTGACATTATCTGCCATGTCTACCAATATTGGGTCACCATGGTATATATAATTTCTTTCGTTTGAGGTACGAATTAGAATGAAATTTCTTTCTCCTAGCGTTGGAAGATACAACAAAGGGAAGTAATGCTATGTATAGATGGCGCTCTATCGGGTATATAAGGGTGGGAGATTTGAAACTATGTCATTCTCAGCTGCGGTGCACCAGCGGTCAGTTTTAATTTTTGTATTTCATCATATGATAATTATGATGTGTGTATATATGCATTGTCAATGCGTGTCAATGTTGAATGTTATCATTCTCACTTTTGTTGTAGACGGATGACTGGCACCGTTGGGTGGGACGGACATGTCCAGACTGGCGAGCCGTTAGAATACGTGAGTCATCGGGGGAGATGTGCTACATGGATGTAGCAGTGATAGCTTCTGTGCTGATGCAGTGTGTGAGACTGCAACGTGGAAATATATTGTATATATGTTTAAAGTAATAAACTGTGGTCACAGTTGGTGCACCGTACAGCATGCCATTTTATTGAAGTGTTTGTTGTATGTGTATAAGGAGTAGGAGAAAACCAGACACATATTCACTATAGAAATGGGATAGAAATGTTACAAGAAAATCTCATAGACATTTTGTCAGATCATCCAGATGCAACTGTTTTATGTGGCGGGGATTTCAACTCGACAACAGGAAAAGATCCAGACTTTATTGAGGATGATCTTCTTGAATATGTAGAAGGAAATTCTTCCGATTGGGACTTTTTAGTTGATCAGTTTAGTCTCGAAAGATTCTCCGTCGATAAAATTGTAAATGCATTTGGTAGATCTCTATTAGAATTATGTGCTTTTTTAAATATCCATATCGTGAATGGGAAAAGCGGAGCAGATAAAAATATTGGTAGCTTTACATTTATTGGTCCAATGGGGGCTAGCGTAATTGATTACATAATTACCTCATCATGTTTGTTTTCAGCTTGTTTAGACTTCAACATTCAGTTATAAGTTTGTATGGAAGGCAGAACGGTATGAGGAGTTCAGAGAAAATTTGTTTTCAGATACTGTGCAAGAATTACTCGATAAATGTCTAGATTCAGTATTCAGTGATATCAATCTTAGTGTACAATATGTGGCAGATGCGATGTGTACTTCTGCAGAAAATATGAAACGAAAATTGTCGTTTAGAAATGCGGGAAAGGATAGTCCATGGTTTGATGCTGATTGTAGAAGATTTAAAGCTGAGCGTTGTCACAAATTAAACCAGTTTAGAAAACATAAAGATAAGCAACACATAGATGATTACCACGTAACAAGAAATTTATATAACGCTAAATGTAAACAAAAACGAAAGGAATACTATAAGCAGAAACAAGTTAAGCTAGAAAATAATATCGATTCCAAAGAGTTTTGGTCCATCCTTCGGGAGTTGCAGGGTAAGCAATTCAAAAAGCATAATATAAGCACCAAAGAATGGTATGAACATTTCAAACATTTGTTTTCGTCTATCGGAAAGGAAACAGATAGCACATTCAATGTAAACTCGACTACGGGAGTTACTGTCGATTTACTTAACGAGCTTGAAGAATTGTCTAGTGATATTCTGGATTCTCCAATAAATAGGCAAGAAATATTAGATAGCATACAAAACTTAAAGGTGAACAAAGCAGCAGGTGTAGATAATATTTTACCGGAATTTATAAAACACTCGGGGGATATTTTGTTACCTTACCTGGTTTTAGTTTTTAATGTAATCTTAGAGAGTGGCAACTTCCCATCGTCTTGGACTACTGGGATTATTATCCCAATCCATAAGAGTGGAGATGTAAATAATGTAGATAATTATAGAGGTATAAATCTGCTAAGTATATTAGGAAAAGTATTCGTCTACATCATCAACAAGAGGCTAACATTCTGGGCTGATACACTAGATAAAATAGACGAATCTCAATCGGGCTTTAGGGCGGGATATAGCACAATAGATAATATTTTTATATTGCATTCGATAGTTCAGAAGTGTCTTGGTACAAAAGGTAACAAACTATATGCCCTGTTTATTGACTTCAAAAAAGCCTTTGACTCGATACAGAGAGTAAAACTTTGGGAGGTAATGGAGAAACATGGCATAAGCCCTAAGATGAGTACATTGCTCAGGAATATTTATGATAATGTCAAAGTTTGCATCAGAAATAACCATGATATTTCAGATTCTTTTACCTGCAATTCTGGTCTTAGACAGGGATGTATTTCAAGCCCGTTTCTGTTTTCAATGTTTATAAATGAATTTGCTTTGATTATTCAAAGTAGTGGTTCTCATGGCATCTAGTTGCACCCTTATTTGACAGACTTGTTTTATTAATGTTTGCCGATGATATGGTTTTATTTTCTACAAGCGTCATTGGGTTACAACGGCATATAAATGAATTAGAACATTATTGTGAAAAGGCAGGATTGACTGTCAACATGGAAAAAACTAAAGTTATAGTATTCAAAAACGGAGGTAAGCTGTCTAAAACGGAAAAGTGGTGTTATAAAGGTCAGCCGCTTTATGTAACAAAATCATATAAATATCTTGGAGCGTACTTTTCAAATCGCTTATGCTTTTCAGATCATGCTAAATATTGTTCCACACAAGCCAAAAAGGTGTTAATTGGTGTTCTCAAAAGTATTTATAAACTTGTGGATATTGATTGCAAATCATTTTTCAAAATATTTGACTCAAAAATTCTTCCTATATTATTGTATGGATCAGAGGTATGGGGATTTAAACATTATGATATTATTGAAAAGATACACTTATATACCTGTAAGAAATTTCTGGGAGTGAAGGCAAGCACACCCAGTAATATGGTGTATGGAGAGTGTGTCAGATTTCCAGTTCATATATTTGCCAAAGCTAGAATGTTAAAATTTTGGACACGTCTCTTAAATATGCCCTCTAATAGATACCCTAGGCAATGTTATGATATGATGATTATGTATGATAAGAGAGGAAAGGCAAATTGGGTATCCAACGTTCGTGAGTTATTAAATATTATTGGTTTTGGGGATATATGGCAGAGTCAAAACGTGGATTTCAATTCAAATTTTGAAAATAATGTTACACAAAGACTGAAAGATATATTTACACAAGAATGGGCTACATCACTGTCACTTTCAAACAAATGTTTTTACTATAAAATGTTTAAATCATACATATATAGAGAATATTATTTTGGTATGTTAGATATAAGGAAATTCCGAAATGCAGTTTCACGTTTCAGGTGCTCGTCCCACGAGTTAGCAATTGAGACAGAAAGATATTACAATATAGCATTAGAAAATAGAATTTGTAAATTGTGTCATCTTAATTGTGTGGAAGACGAATACCATTTTCTTTTAATTTGTCCTTTGTATAATGACCTGAGAACAAATAATATTCCAAAATATTACTATGTACATCCAAATAGGTTAAAATTCATTTTGCTTTTAAATAATGACAATACGTTTCTAATTCGAAAGTTGTCAACTTTCATTTACCAAGGCATGTTACTTCGAAATTCTCAGTTATGATGTGACATGTATAATATATGTTTATATCAGAAGTGAAAGGTTACTGTTTAATATGTTCAAGTGCTAACTTATGATGATGTGATCCCTGTTAAGGTGTTTTCTATGTTTGTTTGCATGTGAATCTTTTGCACGTTTTTTGTACTATATAGGCCTGTGGCCTCTAAGTATTAGAAATAAAAGTTGAAAGCAGCTATGTGGCATTATTGCAAAGCGTAGATATAACAGAATAACTGACAGATTCCCCAGTATTTGCCATTGTAAATAGTAAGCGGATGTTTACACCCCGTCCCTTACCTTGGGTGCTGGACGGAACGGCGACACGGCAAAACGGCGACAAGCCAGAACGGCGACAATTTGGACAGAACGGCGACAGATGGAAAAAATCTCCTGGACAGAACGGCGAAACAGATTTCTATACATTTTAGACCAAAATCGCTGGACTAAACGGCGACACATTTGGACTAAACGGCGACAATAGTTTTTTTTTATAAAATAGTTTTTATAAGTTATATTGTTAGATCTTTCATGTCGGAGATGTTTATTCACGATGTTTACATAGTTAAATAAAGAATTTCTGATGTGCGTGAGATGTTGTTTTAATTGCATACGTCTATAATCCAATCTGTCTTATGCTTATGTCCTTCATCATCATCATCATCATCTTTATTTCCTCCTGAGTAGGAGATTAGATGCATATTACATCAATAAGACAGTGTGAGTATGTACATTGAGAAGATGGTTAATTTACTGACAGAGAAATATACTGTTATGGTAAGTATGGAAGGAGTAGCAGTTGAGAGTGCATATAACATTAGAGATTAGATAAGATTAGGTACACAGAGTTCATATTGCATGTGGCGTGGTAGGCTTGCACAGCATTCATCACGAGGGTAAGTTAAGAGCGAGTCAGCGAATCATCAGTGATCAGGCGCTGGTAAGTTGACATTGCGGACTGAGGAAAAGAGCTGAGTTGAGATGGAAGTCGAAAGCATCGTGTGGGTCAGTACATTTGTCTTGAGGACGCCCCATGATGTATTGTAGGAATGTTTCTTCGTCACAGTCATTCAAGAACACATGGAGACTCAAGGGGAGGCTATCGAGGGTGTAGTTCCAAAAGAGTTGATGAATGGAAGTAAGAGCTGTACAACTGCTTGTGATATGTCTTAGGAGGTCTGTGTAGATTTGATTGCACAGCTTGCATTCTGTAACTTCTTCTTTTGGAGATGCAATCCAAAGTTGAGCGAGGAAAAGGAATGCTTTGTGATGACGTCTGTTTAGTGCTAGAGACCATGGTAGACATGGGCTGGGTTGCATGTGAAGACGCCGGAATCGGGTGAAGTCAGGGTCATTATGGATGCGCAGACTCCACTCTGATGTGTATGACTGGTTGATCCTTTCTGATATGAGTTTCTTCCATGTATTCTTCGGTGGGATAGGTTGACCTTGAATGAAGGATACAAGATGGATGCTGAGATTCAATCTGTCTTATGCTTATGTCCTTGGATTAATTGTTTTCTTTGTCATGAATTAATTGTTAATTAAAAGTTAAATAGACGGACTCAATGTCACTTGAAAAGGATATAAAAACCGAAACATAGAAACTTCAGTCACACTTCTCAACATGCCTTTCCCATGCACTGTCTGTCGGAAAACTGTGAGAAAAAACCAACATGCCGTCAGCTGTGACAAGTGCGACAACTGGACAGACCCATTGTTTACATTAATTAGCGACTAACCAGGTATTAGCAATTGGCCGTGTTAATTAATTAAATCAATCAGTAATCGTGTATTCATGGTTGATCACATTTTAAGGGTTGGTTGAAACCTTATTACAGACAGATATTTTATTATCGTAGCACCTCATTAAAATGGATTCTTACATAACTGTAAAATATATCTTTTTATATATATACATTCTAATAAAACCCATATCACAAAAAGTTATAAAAATTGTATAAAAAGTTGCGAGCAACCCTGTATAGTGTTATGAGAGACTTTATAATAACTAAAATAAAAAGAAATAAGTCATTTCGTTTCGTTAAAATGCTAAAGCAGGATTTTGGCACATGAATATATTAAAGTAAACACATTACAACTATAAAATGAACGTTGAATACAATGAATATATATTTTTTATTTTCGGCCCTTTTTCCTCGGCCCTTATGACTATTTACTTCGGCCCTTGTGACTTTTTCATTCGGCCCTTTTGAACTAAAATGAAATGAATTTGAACTTGAAATGAGAGATTATATATTGAATATTTGGTGTCGCCGTTTAGTCCAACCCAATTCTGTCGCCGTTCCGTCCAATTTGTCGCCGTTTCAGACAAATTTTGTCGCCGTTTTGCCGTGTCGCCGTTTCTTCCGTATCCCCGTCCCTTCACGTACGTCATTTCCGGCATCTTCCAACTCTCTATAAGCCCCGCCCCATTTTTGGTTTGTTGGTCACGGGTGAAAAGCAGACGATGTTTTTCGGTGTTTTTAAGTAGCTCTAGTTTAATATGGGAACAACATATGGATTTTTTTGGGGTCTCGTTTTTCACAAAATAGTCTAATGAACCAATTGCAGTTAAGAATTCAATAGAAAATAATTTATTTCGGCCTTCCTTTTAGCAATTATTTAAATAGATGCAAGCCAATGATGAAAGCAACCTTATGATTGGTTCTCTAAAGGGTGCAGCACTCTCAGGTAAAAATGTCTTAATTTACATACCACATAGAATATTTTGTTTGTTGTCATTGCGAAAGTTTTTTTTAACTGTTCATCACTAAAAATACTCCTTTCAATGTCATTTCACCATCTTTGAGAATGTGTCGATCACTTATTTTTGTAAGTTGACAGACTAATTATAAGCATGAAGCCTCTACAGAAAACATATTGATAATCTGTTCTTCACTTCTGGATAAGCAGTTAACTCATTATAAGTTCTCACCAGAATGACGTTGGAGCTATAAGCAAACCAATTATACTTTAAGGGTCCTTAAATTCCAATGGAACGTAAAGTAAATATACTTTTACTCCTAGGAGTAAATATACTCCTGGGAGTAAACTGTGCATGTAAAAAGGGCATTACTTACAGAAGTAAAATACTCCTGGAGTAAAAATACTTTTACTTTACCTCTTGGGGTAGTCTTTAACTCCTAGGAGTAAATATACTCCTGTAAGTAAATTTGTTTTGAACTGTTTACATGACACGTTTGCTTCCTGTAAGTATATTTACTCACAGGAGTAAATATACTTCTAGGAGTAAACGTGTGCATGTAAAAAGTGCATGTAAAAAGGGCATGCAGAGCACTACACCTGAAATCCATAGTGGGCTTTCATTTACTAGCATGGAATGTGATGGATACTGGTGCAAGTTATACGGAGGGAAGTTGGCCGATTCTAGGGAAGGCGGCTAGTCCTCCATTTTGTTCTTGTGTGCTGGATTGTGGTGGAGATTCGTTTTTCTCTAAAATCACACACGATGACAAACAAGCAATTTAAGATAGATAAGTCAAGAAACAGACTGTGCAGCCCTAATGTAGATACTGATTCCCGTGATTGTAAGAAAGTCTTCAGAGTTCTGAGAAGGGCTGGTATCCTCTTCAAAACACAACACTAGGTACTAGTGAAGTATATGAGACAGCCTCAGATCCAGGGGGGGGGGGGGAGGGGTCGAGGGGGTCCGGACCCCCCCCCCCCTGAAAATTTTTTGCATGGGCGGCTATGGGAAAAAAAATTTTGAACCCTCCCCTCTTTTCCATTGGTGGACCCCCCTTTCAAAGTTCCTGGATCCGTCACTGAGCCTTGAACGAGTCAAGAAACTTATAGTCCTTATGACATAAGGACAACAGAGTATTTTGATAATATCAAACTCTTTTTATTCAGTGTAGCAAAGAGAGATTCAATAATATAGTTAACATGATTTAACGAATGTAATTCACAACCTTTCTAAGGTATCTGCTTTATAAAACATTACTCTCAACTTTTAATTGAATATAAACTTTCAATCTAAAACAAAATTACTAACCTAAAACATGAAAGTAGAAATGAATATTAAAAGGAAATCTCCATCGAACAAAGCCAACTAAACACTGACACTTCTTTGTGAATCCTTACCCATAATATCATGAGATAATTACCAATTATATACACATACACTTAAACAGTAAACAATAATCAAATAAAACACAGCCCTTGAAAATATTTATCAATAATATACTAATACAACACTACAAAGTCCTTGTTAATATTTGGATTATTTCTTATTTAATTATTTATGGTTGCTTGGCAAAAGTAATACGGTATACATGTGGCACATTTTATGTTTTACCAGTTAGGATTATGAATCCATAGACATTCTCAATTTAACAAATTATTCAAAATATCAGCTGAATATCAATTGGGATGAAAAATTATTAAAATATTTCAAACATTTAATGAAAACTCTTTTGAACAAGTGAATGCTTTAATATTCTTTTAAATTTATTAATCTATTTTAAGTTTTCAAACTGATATTTCAAGCATTTAATAATCTCCTTTTACAGATAAATTGTTCAATTTGGTTGAATACCTGTCATTCAATAATTCTAAGTTTACAAACAAAATATCTCGAATAATACTAATAAAGAAAACATTTTCTTCAGATAAATCATTTAGATATGCTGGATTGATTCCAAATTCAGGAACTTATTACTTTAAATAGAGAAAAAAAACTCTTACAATAGAATCCTATATGCCGTGTTCAGTTCTATTTGTATGAACAAACTGCATTAAAATGAATATAAATCCTCCAATAACTTAAACATTCATCAACTTTACATTTCAATATATATACAAACAAAAAATTACCAAAATAAACAATGTCTAATATTTAATGAACAATATGAATATACACTGTACATTGGAAAAGTTACCCCAAAACAGTATCAACTTTCCACAACAAAAACACAAGTGGTTTATTTATACATTTATATACAAAATACATTTACCCGGTACAATCTTTTAAAAGATTAGTTTACTATGGAACCAGTCACGAAATCTGACCATGCCTCCACGGTTATTTGGATAATCCTCTAGTATCCAGGGTAACATTTTAATATATTTATCTGGGTTCATCTGAACACTTAGACTCTGAAATAAGTACTTATTCTGAAGATATCACCATTTTATTTGTTTTCTGAAAATTCCATTTCCATAGGCTTCTTTTCAATATTTGATTAAATGGTGATTTCTTCAGAATAAATGTTTTCAGAAACTGAGTGTAAGATTACTGAACTATAAATGGCAAACAATGAATAACAATTCAGCAATTGTTCCGTGTGCAGACAATCACTGTGTCCACTAGTCAAGTCGGGTTGGACTACCAATGTTGCACAGCCCAGTGTATTACATGTGGAGAAACATCACATTAAAGTGCTCAAAGTTACCCCTGGTTTTTTTTTCTGTTTGTGTGATAAACACCCTGACCCCATAAATGTATTGTAGCCCAAGATAACAAGAGAATCAAGTACTCAGAACAGCCTATGTGGCCCTACCATCTAGTTAAGGTTTGACTGACTCACAAGTTAAATAGAGGGTTCAATCGGAATTTCAATTTAGAAATGTATATAAATGTTCGTAAAAAAAATATACCATTAAATCTCTTGAAAATTACAATAAATAGGTTTAAAGAGGTAGTCACAAAGCCTTTTCTCTGAAGAGATTAAAAAGTAACATTAACTAATGACGAAATAAATAGATTTATACCCATTGTTCAAGCTCTTAGTCCAGTGGGAAAAACTTTATTCATAATAGCCATTATTCTTTAAAGGGACACTACATGTTTTTCACGAACTTTTATTTAGATTTGACGTGCATTTGTATCTCCTAATGCCAAATATTTGACAATAACTTGCTTTCAATGAAACTTGAGCAGCCGCTCAATACACAATGAGAAGCCGAATGCATGCGCCCCATTTACAAGTATACCAGTTATATGTTCAAATGAACAGTACCAACCATTATCTGTCTCTTTGTCTGCTAGATATAAGTTATCAAAATAACAATCGAACAATTGACTCGCGCCAGCCGTGGAACACTGTCCAGTTTTCGATCATAATCATGACTAAACATCTTAACAATGTAACTATACTGAACAGATTGGCACTTGAAAGGTTGACAACAGTCATTACTTCTCGATAAAATAATACCCTTGGTAACTTTTGACCTATGTTAATACAATACGGAGTGTCCCTTTAATATGTAAGGCTAAATAAAACAGTGAAATGTTTCTCGGGCATAGGCACATCACTTTTATTTGTGCGTGTGACAGCTTTTCATTGTCATTTTAAAAACTAAATTCAGAATATCCCTGCTCTTCTGGACGAGATACAAATAGTGAAAAGTCTACAGAAACTGTGGGCGACAGACACCGCCTGCTGGATGTCAAATGATGGCCCGTGCCATAAGCCCATCTGGCCTCTCAAACATGATGAGCTAAAAATAAAATGTACTCCTTTCTCGTCATTATGTTTTGTAATACAAAATTATTATAAAATCCTATCTACCTCGTCAAATTTGAAAAATTGTGCCCCAGGCATTTAACTTTTTTCATTCGGCCTAATGGCGCATTTTTCATTTTGTTATGGAGAATTCTCGCAACTTCAGCTCTCCTGGAAGCGTTTGAAACATTTCTAAACAAAGTAACTACCCGAGGGTACATCATTATAATATGCTAAGCGATGGGAGTTTTTTCAGTTTGAGAAAATGTGTTCTCATCACTGCAGTTTGATATCACTTTCTCAAGTGACATAGCAACAATGGTATGACGTCGCCAGAACTATTGTACGTGAAACACCAAATTTCCGACCACAGAAGCATATAATAAACAGAATAATTTGTGTTTTCAGTGCAATATCACTTATCTCTCATCTTGTGACGGGGTAAAGTGACGAGTGGTGCAGCGCAGAGATATCCTCTATATATCATTGATATCCTCTATATATCATTGATATCCTCTATATATCATTATGCACACCTATTAGTGAATAATCTCCATTTGTTACTATTATGACAATAAAAGTGTTACAAAAATATCAAAGATTGGCACAGTTAGCTCCAGAGGTCCGTCAATTACAATCAACACGCTATCCTTAATAGAGCGCACCTCATTAGAAAATAATGAACATAAACTACCCTCCCCTTCTCCCCATCTTCCTACTGCACGGTGAAATAGTATCGAGATAAGATCTATTTCGGAAAGAGGAGAGTTGGGAATCTTTGCTTTACGGCCGTGACATTGTGAAGATGCCTCCTACCCAACTCAATAACTGTAACTCATTGGAACTCATCTACTCAAACAAATCCATTTGCTAGTTAAATAAACTCTTAAAAACTTGAAATAAAAAAGCATGAAATCACTGAAAATATGTTAGGTTGTGCTTTCACATTTATCTGTGTACAGTAAAAGCCTTGACATATATGTTCTATAGGCTTGACGTAGCCATTTCACATCACTCTTCAACTCTTCAACTCAGGTGGTTTTTATGTCAATTGCTTTATCATAATTAAGTACAGCACTTGATTTGTGAATTTTTCCTGATACTTACACTAGATTTAGCGTTCTTAGACAGCAGGATTATTCCTATCAAATAAGTGATGACACTTTATCTGCCACATTCTGAAGTGGTTGAAAAATCAAGAATCTTTTACAGAAGGAGCAATTGAAAATGGTACAGTTCCTAAACAGTGTGGCTGTTACAGTTGCTAAAACAGGAAAAAGGTGTCGTTTACAGAAGAATTTATTTGGATTGGCCATAAGATAATTACTTTGATATGTTTAATGTTACTGAATCGGCTGTCGAAGTGTTAAAATTCCGCTATCTTTACCTGTCCATGCAACAATATTACAGGTACGCCCATTATTAGCCCCTGTCAAGCAAGTCAATCTATTTGTAAACGGTACCAGTATAACTAGCCACTCAGGACTGGTAGGCACTAGTTACTCCGCGTGCTGAGGGTTAAGGCTAAGGTTGATTCTATAAACTAATTAAGTGGTGGTCTAGGCGTTGATGAGTCCTCGTCGTTCCCCGTCACTGGACAAGCTTGATGACTCGGACTCTCGTCTCTGTGAGTTGGGTACACATGGTCCACTTGGACGCACATCGTCGTTCTTCTTAGGACACTGAAAATATAAAACTCTCATTGAATATGTATAAACAGAGTGTGTATTTACTGTTATTACTCACCTGTTGACGACATCGCTGTTAAATAAATCTACGAGGCTAATACACATTGTGTAATACTGTTATTTAAGTTATTTTTTTTTATTTAAAAAAATTTTTTAGAATCAATCATTTTTGGGAGGAATTGTTTTTATTTAAATGTAAAATTTAAATCAGATTTAAAGTGATAATTAATTTTTTTTGTGTGATTTTAATTTTTTTATTTCTACCAAATGTTGAGATAAGAAATTTTGCAAATGAAAAGCAAAACATAGTATTTCATATTAATACTCACATCCTTCCCTGTCCACAGCTGTCGTAGTTCTCCTCTTTTACAGCCAATCACAGCTGTTGTTAGTAAAGTACAAGGCACAAGGTACAAGAGTGCTGGTTGGCCGGTCTTCATGAAGGCCAGAGCTACGTATGTTATAATCAATCCCACGCCATATGCTGAAAATAGAATTAATAAATACATTTTCAAGTGAATCTGTTTTCATGAAAACAATGGTCACACATAGATGTTGTTTAAATTTGATTAAAACAAGTAGATAAGTCGCATATGTCATTTCCTTCAAGTGTATAAGCATCACTTTGAACACCTGGTCAGTCAGAAAGGAACTATACTGTTTCAGTGTGCGATGCTAGGTATGTTATAATCAATCCCACGCCATATGCTGAAAATAGAATTAATAAATACATTTTCAAGTGAATCTGTTTTCATGAAAACAATGGTCACACATAGATGTTGTTTAAATTTGATTAAAACAAGTAGGTAAGTCGCATATGTCATTTCCTTCAAGTGTATAAGCATCACTTTGAACACCTGGTCAGTCAGAAAGGTACTATACTGTTTCAGTGTGCGATGCTAGTGATCCTGGGTTGTGGCAGTAATACTCACTGCAATAACATTCAAAGAAATATGCATGAATTTGGCCTTGTTGTAATCATAAATTATTTGCATAAAATTTACATTAATATAAATACTCATTGAAGTAACATTCTAAGCATCATGTTTTAATGTGAGAATTTGCAAAAAGGATTTCAAATTATTTCTATCCATGTAAAACCTGATCTCTTTATTTGGGATAATATTACTGATGTTGAACAATGTGTGATCTGTTGAATGCACACTAAATCTAAAGCAGAGTCACAATCATTCAAACAAAAGAACAGCTGTATTGTAACTAAGGTTGTGTGGGAAGATAGGACTTGGGGAGAGACAGAAGGGGGATGGGGGTATATTTATTGGCATCATAATTTGGCCATGGATCATGAGATAGATTGCTATATATGTCATGCAAAACTGGCTCCCACAGTAAATATTGCTTGCTCTTGTCTCATAAGTCAATAACTTCATAGAGATTATTACCCGAGGAAGTGTGTCATATGTCTTTTACGAAATGAGTGTGAATTTTTTTATTGCTCGAGTGAGAGCGAGGGCTATACACAAATTTGCACGAGTTTCGTAAATGTCATATGGCACACTTTCGAGTGTAATAATTTCTTTACCCATTCTGTTCCGTTTCATTCACGTAAAAATAGAGCCGTTGGCGCTGTAGCTCATCAGGCATTCAATATTATATGATAAAATATTTATATTTACATATGAAATATGATAAAAGTTATGGGCTTACAAAATAAGTATTACAAACAATATTTGTTAGATCCTCTATTCTTAATTCTTCTTTCTCAAGAACCATTTCTCAAAGTTAGAACTCACATATTTGGGATTACCTCCCTTAGTCTGAAATGAAGAGCACATAAAATCTCAAGAGAACTCTTCAAAGCTTGCTACAATGGTATTTTTTTATAGGTTCTGACCAAGTGATCCATATTTGGGGTCAGGGGGTCACGAAATTTAGAACCCCCATTACCCAAGGAGTCTGCACTCAACTTTTCAGCTCTCAATACCTTTTGGAACTGGAGAAGAAGATGAAAATAGGTTTTTAAGGTTGTGACCCCTGTGAACCCATTTGGGGTAAAGGGGTCATGAAATCTACAAATTAGAATCCCCATTACCCAAGGAGTCTGCACACAACTTTTCAGCTCTCTAGACCTTTTGGAACTTGAGAAGAAGATGAAAATATGCTTGTATCAATAATATTCAGTTATTTTCAACCATATGGGTAATAAACAATGTTATGACATCACAGAGAACAGTGCTGAAGAAACTAATGTCAGTTAAGTGTTCAGATATGTTCATTCTTTTGTTGAATGAGTTTAGATTATAAATACAATCATCCTCTTGACATCTTAAATGAAATACAATTTTAAAATATATCATTAAAATAAGACTTTAATGAACTAGGGACGATATATTTGATATCGGAAGGTGTGTGATATTAGTCTATATATATACGTTACCTATTGTAGAAGCTATGAAGTATATCCTCCTGCTCTTCACCATGAGGTCAAAGCCATGGTTGTAAGCTATCAGCAGACCTACAAACAATGTGACACATATCACATAATGTACATAGGGAATACTATTAATAACAATGTGTGCGCAAAAAAGTTTTCAGGATATAAGGAAAATTTTATGTATTTTGAATGTCTATAACCGCATTGTTCAAGAAACATCATTTAGAACAAATATTCTAAATCGGGAAGTTAAGAAAATATCAATACGGAGAATCAGACAGAATCAGCAGTAACTTTGATAACCATTGCTGCATGCTACTGCTCATTATGAGTATGTAATTAGAGCATTACTAATACTAAATGTTTATTTCTTTGACTAATAAGGCTGCATAAAAAAAAGTTAAATGTTTCTCAGACACATTTTATTTAAAATGAAGCGCTTTCGGTCTACTGAATAGAAATTCTTGAATATTTCATCTAATGTCTATGGTAAGACATGAGGTGACACCAGAAGAACAAACAACATTCTACAGCGATGTCACATGTAATTCTTAACGATATCTGAATGGCCACCAAATTTTAAGCATGAATTGCGCAATCACACAAGCTAGATAGGACACTGACCTGGCACTATGATATCACCAAATCCCAGTATCGACTCTTGTCGGGGGAAACAGATGGAATCTGGGGTTGTAAGGAATCTCGGAACTTTAAACACCATCGGTAGCTGAAACAGAAAGCAAAGTTAACAAAATCCCTGCCTTGATGCTGTAATATTGTTAAAGACAAAAAGTTGACATTATTTGCAGGTTCAAAACTATGATAAATTGTCTTTCACATACCGGTATTCAAAAAGGATGTGATAATTTATTGTAAGTTGTCACAGCCTTATTTCCTGTTTGATTATGTTCAAAAGCTTTAACACAAACAGTGATTTCATTATTCCTATCGCCGCTAATGGCTGCGATATTGCCGAAGCGGCGTTAAGCAATAACTCACTCACTCACTCATTATTCCTAAACATTCTTTTCCTGGAAAATGTACAAAAAGATAAATATGAATGTTTGAATTAAAATACTGAACAGAATAAGAATATATGAATACAGATTGTATTTTGGGGGAATCTACATTTCATTTCAGCTGTTTCACTTCTAAATGTTAACCATTGAAGCACATGGCTAATTTGCACAATAGGTGGAGCTTATCCAAAAATGCAAGGATGAAACAACTGGTTAACTAACCTGTTCACCTGAGTGACTGCTTCCTCCTGTTGCCACGTCAACCATTACACTGCTACCGTCCTACAACATATCACACCGGAATGTCAAATAGTTTTAAATATTATGAGTCCGCCAAAAGAGTTTGTCATGTCAGGAACCAGCTAAAATCATTCATTTTGAAATAAGAATATGATTTGGGAATTGATTGGAAAATGAGCATAAACATGCTGAGGTATGTGCACATGTGCTTAAATCAGTAATGAAAGTGACGTAGGTTGAATTGAGTTAAATGAAAGTGTATAATAGAATAAAGAAACGAATAAGCTATAATTGTTGCACAAACTAAAATAATAATATTCATTTACCTAAAGGTTGATTTTCTCACTGAAATAAAAGTCTATGTGGTGTTGTCCTGGGTAAGAGACAAAGCTTGACATAACTCAAAGTACAGGAGTAAAGTGGGTACCTGGTAGATTGTTACTGACCTTAGTAAAGAGCGGAGTGATGAAGACGAAGAAGATATCATACAGCAACAAGAGAACCAGGAGGATTGTGCATGCCTGAAATAGAATTTATCAATTAGTAGATTTAATTTATTATTATAATTTGACAGCTTTAGATAAATGTTAAAACTTCCACACAGAAACAAACTATGGTATGTTCTTGAAGTCTTTGATATAAATATATCAAAATACACTACATGAGAAGTATGACTAAAGCAATGTGGAGGCGCTAACCTCACTATTGCGGGTTAAGAGGATGTGATTTTGTTAAACATGGATCAAATAAATGATACCTGACGGGACAAGAGGAATAATAAGGAAAGGGGGGGAGGTACTGTCAAAACATGAAGTAACAATGGCATTGATGATAGACACATTTTATGTGACGTTTCGGGGGGTCTTTCGACCCCCTTCATCATAGGTCTGATGAAGGGAATAATTAATAAGTGTTGTCCAAAATCTCTTATCTTGAAATAAACATACCGGGTATTCAAATTTCTTTCATACAAACTGTTTGACAAAATATAAGGTTTACAGAGAATTAACATTCTATAATATATCCTGCTTCACTCACGTTTATTGTTTTGAAAGCCTGAATTTGTTACCAGTTAGTTAGTTATTTGAAGATTTTACAAGCGCTTCCAGTGGAGCTCATCTCACACTCGCACAATGAACTTTAATGAAGTGCCAAATGTTGAAATGGTGGGACAATTTTTTTAAGGCGATCCGAAATTGAGGGGAGAAGGGAGAGAATTTTGAAATTTTGAAATTTGGAATGAATAAAGCTAATTTAAGAGAGGGAGAAGGAATGGGTGTGTTTGAATGATGTTTTGAATTGTTGGATTGTTAGATTCGGGTCAGGAGGCCCTAATCCTTAAAGGGGCAGTAGCACGTTTTTTCACTCAAAAAAGTTGATGAAATTTATTTGAAAAATAATTTAACCAATAGTAGAAAATCCATCTCTCTTCGGAAAATAAAGTTTAAAATGAGTGTACATGTTTCGGTAAAGCCATGGGAATCGTTTTTGTAATACAAAATAATAAATTGTGTTCACAATAAAATGGCCGCCATGCAATTGTTGCTTTATACGCAACATAGTTTTTACCACTACAGATAATTGGTTTGTGTAAATAAGATGTTTTACCCTATAAAGTTAATTTAAATGACATAAACTATCATTATAAATGGGAAATTTGAAAAAATAAATTTTGCAAAAAACGTGCTACTGCCCCTTTAATATATGTGCCCCATGCATTGAAAATTGTAGGGTTGTTTGTAGGTTTTAGTAGTTGTTGTATGTTGCTGGGGTTAATGTTTTGTTGTAATGTGTACCGTAGTTGTTTGCGTTGTGTTGTGTTGTGTAGTGGGTGCATTCTGTGACAATGTGTGTAATTGTTTCAGGGTGGTTGCAGTGTGGGCACGTTGGTGTGGAGCTGCGTTTGTGGAGGTGAGTGTTCAGTTTTGTGTGTCCCTTTTGGAGTTTGGCAAACAGTTTGGTGATGACCCTATCTACATTATATATTTTTTTATTTATTACCAGCCCGACAACCATGTTTTTGTTAACTTTTATGGTAAATTTAAGCAAAAACCTGATAAAAATCTACCAACCCACACCAAACAAGGCAAAAGTGAGCGCAGCTCACATACTCCCGGCTGTAGTTTGATCGTATTCATACAGTATAAATAAATTGGAAAATATAATCTAGTCAATCATGTCGATGAATAACCATAATTGTTTTTAATGAAAATATTTTAAAACATTATTGGAACTGTGGATTTTAAACCAATGAAAGGCACAACAATATCATATACCTGGTAGGTAGGCAACATCCATATTTAAGTTTTCAAGTTATATAGTTTTTTAGTGATGCTTACGAATTGACACAAATGACAAAAATTTCAAAACTTATTTGGACCTTGGGACACAAAAGCGCCATAAAGGTTATTTCCATACCAAGTTTGAAGTTTCAAAGTCAAATGGTTTTTGAGATATGCCTCGGAAACGAGACAAAGTCCAAAAATCTGAAAGTTTTTGGTCAAAATTTCAAAAATGATTTGAACCTTGGAGTTGAGACCCCTAAAAGGCACAACAGCACCATATGGGTTACTTCCATACCAAATTTGAAATTTCCAAGTCAAATAGTTTTTGAGATATGGTCCGGAAATGATTTCGGACAAGCTGACGGACAGACGGACACACATACGGAGCGCTATATACCCCTGACTACATCGTAGCGGGGGTATAATAACAAGGTTACAGGCTGTTTTTTACACTGGTTGAAAATTGTTACAAGTTATTGATATCATTGGTAATGAACTCAAGCTATACAGGATGATCGGTCCACATCCAAGTTTCATTGAAGTCGGCCCTACAGCTTGTTACTTCTACCGTGGGACAGGAAATTGAGATTGATTCCTTGTAAATAGTTAGAAATCAAATTCCTAAGAAGTTGAAATGCCTAATAGGCAAATCTACACATAATGATTGTCACATTAGTTTTGTTGAAATTGGTCGTATAGTTATTTAGATCTGCTACAGAAACAACTTTGGGAAGAAAGGACGGATGAACAATTGAATCAACAGAGAGAGCTCATTCTATTATCTCACACTAACTACATTGTGTGGGGGTAAATATTGTTACATTTTTATCTTGGGAAGTGCTCACCATGAAGTTCGGGAGGAGTATCGTGTTCATCATGTTGATACAGAAGGCAAACCCGAGAATATCCTGAAGTATCCACGCAAAGCTGAAACACATATGGCCATCAATTACCCACTCCGTTAAAGACACAGTTGTACTAGAACTATAGAATCAGTCTTTTGATAGGTTTTTAGACCTGGCTAGTTCCTCTCCTACTATTCCAACATAACTATATATCACAAGCCATGTGCACAGAGAGTGTACAGATTCCTTTGATCTTTGACCACAACGCCAACCTCATAACCAATAGCACCCGGAGACTTCTTGGATTCAGATTATACAAAGCATCTGGAAGCCTATATGACAATTAATGTACACGTAGCTTTGACCTTGACCACAAAGTCAACCTTATAGCCATGGAGGATTTTTTTAATTTGCTTAGGAAACTTGATTTCAATAATGACTTTTGCTTGCCTCACTTCCATTTTTTCAAGTAAATAACAAAGACTTTTTTCCTGTCCACATGTTTTACCTTGCTTTCCTGAAGACGACCCACACAGCACAGAAGCCCATACACAGTAGGGCCAGGGCGATACTTCTGTACTCCGGTTGGTCGGAGCAGAGCGGGATTCTGTTTGCAGGAATTCTGAAAGAGGGATTGGAAATGTATTTGAAACTCCTAATTCACATTTTCAGAAAGTTCCAAAGTTTTTGGAATGGTCTATTTACAGGAATAACACAAAGGAAATGATCAAGAATTGACAACTGGCAAAATATGGGCTATCCTGAATGGTTATGTTTCTATTCTAAATTTCTTTATAAAATTTATACAGTTTATAACCTGACAAAAGTTATGATTCTTCTCAAAACGTTTCGCGGCGGTAATCGCGCCATTGTTAAAATGGGTAAATTAAAATCGTCTTAATAATCATTTGCAAGTGTATATTGTCTCGATTTCATGCTCAATTGATTCCGCTATACAATATAAGAAGAGGTAATCATCTGTCATTCTTGAGAAAAAATCATTTAACCAGATCATTAAAAAATCGAGAATGGAGAAGTAGTCAAAACATTTAGAAGTGGAATTAATCTCTTAGTCATAAGAAAAGCAAGATTTTCTGAATAACAACATTTTCATTGTGTACATACATCATGGTTTGGAGTTTATGCTTACATCTTCATCAGGTGGCATATACACTGGACAAAAATAATTTGGAATATTTTGAAATTTTGAAATAATGATGTATTCATTCCTTGACACACTAATGAAATATTAATCATAAAACATCCAATATCCCTTTTTCTAGTATCTTACGAAATGACATACCTGCAATCGGATCTGACAAGTTTGACCCAAAATGGCCGCAGACAGTTGTAAAGACCGACGGATCCCGCCAGACAGAACAGACCAATCACAACGTACACTGCAAACAAATTAAGCCCTTAATATTCATAAAATAATTTTCAATCTAATTAGAACTCTAACTCATTACCATGCAAAGTTTTCTTAACTGTAATTTTTAAAGGTGCATCCATTGTGTTTAATAAAATTTTATTTGGCTTTAATATGTTCCAACACACCATATGTGCTGTTTACAATACAAATAAATTTACTTAGCTTGCATATTCATCCCATATCGCCAAACATATCATAATTACTATTTCCAATTAAAATCGAGTAACATCATTATGCATGTGTAGAAACCGAAAGTGAACGTACTATTTACATGCACAGTAGTTATATGATCTATTGAACTTTATTAACCCAAATTTGTTATTTTGTCTGGTGTAAATAAGATTCCAAAATAACGTTTGACTCATTGGAGCGCGCCACACGCAGTGCATTGTCCGGTTTTCGATCAGAAATCACTACTTTTACCTTCATATCATCAATATACTAAGTCGAGTATCATTAAAATGGTTGTTTTCGGTAACAGTTGGTACTTCTCAATAAAATAAGACCATTTATAACGTTTGTCATATTTGACCCCCAACAACACAATGGATGTACCTTTAAGTTCCAGATTCAAATCTTGTCTCTTTCATCTTTGAATAAAGTAACACTGAGACAGATTTCAAAACATGTCAATGGAATTTTTCGGAAAGAGAATATTTCATAAACAAAATGATGATAAAGTGACAAAAAGACATAGAGAAAGACAGTAGACAGTCAGATGGATGGACAGACAGACAGACAGACAGACAGACAGACAGACAGACAGACAGACAGACAGACAGACAGAAGAGGTAGTCAGTGTTGAGCCGCTTGCACTAACATGTGACTGGCCTTACTGCCAACTGGAGGAATAAAATGCATCAGGGTGAAACACATGAGCCGAACACAGCTGTTTGAACTGAAACCGACACATTCAGCTGACAGGCAGTACCTCAGCCTTGTTCAGGCAATCCAAAACATGTGTCTCAGCCGGTGAACCTCTGGGGAAAAAGATGACCCCAGGTAGCGGATGTGCAAATCAAGTGCATCAATTAATACACGTAGACATTTGGACAGACAGAAAAAATTCTCATGTCAATAATCATGTACAACATAGAGACCCAGTCATAAAGCCTACGGTAAGACAGTTGTAAAATGGTGCTCAAATTGTTTGTTTACAATTCATATTTAATGAATTTATTAGGTCATTCAACATCCAATGTCAAGTAAATTGCAGATGTTGGATTTTCAAAAGGGGGTTGTTCACAGCAGATTTGTTTCATTTTTTAGAGGATGTATTTAGGCCCTAAAAAGTTGGGATTTTGAGAAATGGTTTTTTAGGGGGTTTAGAACCCAATGAACCCCTTTGTGAATTTGGGTTGAGAGCAAAGGAAATTCCAGTTGGGATTTTGAGAAATGGTTTTTTAGGGGGTTTAGAACCCAATGAACCCCTTTGTGAATTTGGGTTGAGAGCAAAGGAAATTCCAGACTAGCTGCGATCTTCTGCTCCAAATAATGTTCCCTCTCACGACTCGTCACGAGCCTAATCACCTCAACTACCTCAACTACCCCCACAAGTCATAACTCGCACCAGTCTCAATCACTAACCAATTTAAGTCTTGCTGTATTTCTGTGCCAACAAATAAGTTCAAGTACAGCATTAAGTTACCACTGGACAGTTGAGGAAATGCAGCAAGGCTTAAATTAGCCAGTGATGGGACTGGTGCAAGTTATGTGTTATGGGGGAAATTGCCTCCAGTACTCTAAAGACACTTTCTGATGAATCACGCTTCTACTGGCAATCATGGCCAGAATAGTCTCTTGCCTTTAGAAATACCATGAGATTGGCAACTCATTAGTTTGCTTGACTAAGGGAAGGGATGTCTTCTCTTGACTTATTCAGGTCTTTTTGGAAAAACGAGATTCTTGTGAAACTTTTCAAGTTCACCAAGACAGTCATAGAAGAAATACAGAAGCAGTAAAATGGGACGGACACAAGGACAGACGGACGGACATGCTGACCGCTATACACCCAGTATACTCACCAAGATAATCATAGAAGAAATACAGCAGCAGTAAAATGGGACGGACACAAGGACGGACGGACGGACATGCTGACCGCTATACACCCAGTATACTCACCAAGATAATCATAGAAGAAATACAGCAGCAGTAAAATGGGACGGACACAAGGACGGACGGACGGACATGCTGACCGCTATACACCCAGTATACTCACCAAGATAATCATAGAAGAAATACAGCAGCAGTATCATGCCACAGATGACGGCGAACATGATGAGGATAGCGCATGCGTTGATGTTCAGTATGGAGGCTTGTTCCTCCTGCTTGTCAGTGGAGTTATCTGCACCTGACGAGCCGCGTCTCTTGTGACTCTGTCTCTCGATCCTAAAGAATAGAAGAAAAACAAATGTTAAGTTTAGAAACACAAGGTTTTAATTTTCTGTAGAAATGAAATATGAACAATTTGGTTGCAATTTTCAATGTATAATCTTTGAGCCCAAATTGTAAAAATAGAGCCATGGGCTCTGTAGGATTTATTATCTAAGGTTGAATATCTAAGTTATCTCAAGTAATACCATACATTGTTAACAAGCAAAATAATATGGGTTTTAGATCATGACCCCTGTGGCCCACATTTGGAGTCACAGGGTCACCAATCCTACAATCAAGAATCACCTTTGACAAAATAATCTCTACACAACATTTCACCTTTCTAGAGCTTTACATATAAACTGGAGAAGAAGATGAAAATAAGTTTTTGGGTCATGACCCGTGACCTAGATTGGGGTCACAGGGTCACAAAATCTACAATTTAGAATCCCCATTGGCCAAGGAGTCTGCACACAACTTTTCAGCTCTCTAGACCTTTTGCTATTGGAGAAGAAGATGAAAATAGGTTTTTAAACATGTGACCCTTGTGACCTGATTTGGGGTCATGGGGTCACAAAATTTACAATTTAGAATCCCCATTAGCCAAGGAGTCTGCACACAACTTTTCAGCTCTCTAGACCTTTTAGAACTGGAGAAGAAGATGAAAATAGGTTTTTAAGGATGTGACCCCTGTGACCCCATTTGGGGTCATGGGGTCACAAAATCTACAATTTAGAATCCCCATTTGCCAAGGAGTCTGCACACAATTTTTCAGCTCTCTAGACCTTTTGGAACTGGAAAAGAAGATGAAAATAGGTTTTTAAACATGTGACCCCAGTGACCCAATTTGGGGTCATGGGGTCACGAAATCTACAATTTAGAATCCCCATTGGCCAAGGAGTCTGCACACAATTTTTCAGCTAACTAGACCTTTTGGAACTGGAGAAGAAGATGAAAACAGGTTTTTAAGGATGTGACCCCTGTGACCCCATTTGGGGTCATGGGGTCATGGGGTCAGGAAATCTACAATTTAGAATCCCCATTGGCCAAGGAGTCTGCACATAAAATTTCAGCTCTGTGGAGTTATTGGTTCTGGAGAAGAAGTCGAAAAAGCTAAAAGTTTACGGACGGATGGACGGACGGATGGACGGACGGACGCCGGACGCCATGCCATGCCATAAGCCCATCGGGCCTTTCAGGCCTGATGAGCTAACAAGAGAGGTAACTTATTGATTATGTGAAGTGTGATACTGCTACCTGACAATCTATCCTGATTCAGGGCCTCCTCATAAATATAGAGGCCCTGTAACCAGGATAGTTATCATTTTAGGTCATTCTTAAGTTTGTGGGGCAGTAATAATTATATTTCGTCATTGCAACATTGTATCAAAGGATGTGAGGGAGTTATAATCAATTTATCAGATGAGATGAGAAAGTATTTTGGTTTAATTAGTCGGAAATTTATTTTTAAGATGATGATTGCATCATATCTATCATTCACACATGTAGTTTTGTTACGTCAATTCTGATTGGAATTTGTAATTTTCTAAAAGTGAAATTATTCTCAGAATTTCAGTGAATCTCAGTCAGATAGCAAGCTAATTATCAAGTGCTGTCACGTCTAGTACAGGTAGATGACTACATCTGCAAATGAATTGAGGAAAAATCTGATCAAGGAATAAAATAGAAATATCAGCCAATCAAATAACACTCACATAGAAATATCAGCCAATCATAAGACACTCACATAAAACATCAGCCAATCAAATAACACTCACATAGAAATATCAGCCAATCATAAGACAATCACATAAAACATCAGCCAATCAAATAACACTCACATAGAAATATCAGCCAATCATAAGACAATCACATAAAACATCAGCCAATCAAATAACACTTACATAGAAATATCAGCCAATCATAAGACAATCACATAAAACATCAGCCAATCAAATGACACTCACATAGCAAACCTGGTGACACCGGACCAGTAAGAACCGATGATGATGCTGGAGATGGCTATAGCGTAGATGAGAACCATGTTGGGGTCCAGACGGGAGCTCACAGGGCTGTACATCCACACTCTCAGTGGTGGACCCAACTCCTGAAAATAGCCTCTAACTTCAGAATGATCCAATGCTTTAATGTTGGGATAAATGATTTTGACCAAGGCATAGCTGTTGAGTCAGTAATATTTTTAACATGGATTGTGCAATAAGCATACATTAACCATATATGAGTAAACAGGACTGTCCTCTCAAATCTTGTTTCCACAAAAAATACCCAATAGAACGCTCTCTTTAAGGATAAATGAAATGAAGAACAAGTTTGTACAATTGAATAGGTTGATTTGCTTAGGGATATGATAAGTTTACACAAGCAATGATGTTGTTAACCAATTATGTATATATATATATGTAGTATGTATATTCATCTTGTAAATCATGTTCATGTATCATTTGCTTGATAACGGTGTTAGCATCTACACCAAAACATCGCACTCATGCAGTAAAGAAGTTGTATATCAATAGAACTTGTTACGCCTTCATCTAACCATCTTCTAAATGCCTTGAAAGAAGTCAGCTAAAGGGATAATATAAGTTACAGAGACAAAAGATCTGATCTGAACATAACAATCAGCTTTGAAAATAGAGAGGTGAAGACGACACTGGGATAAAACAAAAGTAGCAGCTTGCATTTCGTGTTAATGGTTTTAAATTTACTGGTAATTCATAAACAATCATAGACATAGACAATTTCAAGATGTCAAAAACAGCTTCCATATTCTCTCGGGCCAGGCAAACAAACATCTTGAAAACATGGGGTTAGGCTTGTAGACGGGAGAGACCCAACTCAGATGAAAATTCATACCGGTGACTGTCAGACAGTCAGAATAGCTAGGTTTTATGTAGGTTTTTGACACTTAACTTAAAATAATATTATAGATATATGTAATGTATGACCATGGACCAACTGGCAAATCTGGGGGGGGGTTATAACCAGAGATTAACCCCAACCTGGACAATGCTCAGAAAAGTTAGGATGGTCTTAGGCTTGAGTGTGGGCTTATACCAGAGAGAATACGGTATGTGCAATATTTGCACACTCTGCTTGCTGCCTACCATCATGTTGTTGAAGCTTGTCCAGGACAGCACACCTAGTACTATGCTAACTTCCGATTTGTTCACGTCAGGATTCTCCTGTAACAGAAAGATACCGGTTATATCCTCATGATGTTGAGACAATCTTATTCATAGAACATTGACAAGTTGAACAAACTTAGTTATCTGTTAATAAGCTATCCACAGGTTAAAAACATATTTACTGACAGGTAAAACAAGGCAAAAGTAAGGTAATATATCTCAACCTATTGTTTGACTGCCTTCATATAAATAGTCTTCGAAGTCTCTGGAAGGAAGTGAAACAAAGTCTGGTTCAAATTTTAAAATCTTTGTCTTATTCTTCGAGCTATCCTCTGGAAGGAAATGAGACAAAGTCTCCCAATTTGGCTGTGTTCAAATCTAAAAATATTTTCACCATCGAGTTATTACTACTAAAAGGACACCTCTCTGCCACAAAGGTAACATCTATATCATATTTAAAGTCGTTTAGTCATATGGTGTTCAAGTTATGCTCCAAAAACGGGTAATTTTGCCTTTTTATTATGCAAATTTCCAACATTGTTGCACCTGGGGTAGTAAGTTGTAAGACTCAACACCAACACATAGGTAGCTTCCATACCAAATTTCAACATTTCAACATTTAATAAATTTAATTTGGCAGTGTTGTAAAAAAGTCATTTAAGGCTGTTTATCAGGCGACAAGAGAAAGTGCCTTCATTGTCCTATTGAAAAATGTTTCCAGATTCCTGAGAAGCAGGGCGTTTTGGCTGGACCATTAACAAAGCTTTAACGAAGTAGCATATTATAATTTGAGGTCCTTTCTCGAAAACTTCATTGCAGAAAACTTCAACTGACCTTTTAGGATTTAGTATACTACTTTCAAATAGGTTATCATAAAACAACATATTTGTTCATAGACTAAAGCATAGAGATTATTACCCGAGGAAGTGTGTCATATGACTTTTACGTAAGAATGTGAATTTTTTTATTGCCCGAGCGAGAGCGGGGGTTATACACAAATTCGCACGAGTTTCGTAAAAGTCATATGACACACTTTCGAGTGTAATAATTTCTTTATTACTCATTTTATTCCATTTGATTCGCGTTAAAATGTGCTCATATAATAAATATTAACTCGGTTATTTTCAACCATGTGGGTAATAAAATGCTATACTCACTACCCCAACATGAGAGACGGCTAACACCCCAGCTGCTTGATGTCTTTGAGCGATCGCCCCTTTTTCAGTGAACGTACAGTTTCCTCTTGATACCGCTACAACCTTTCCACGAACATCCACTCTGTCATAATCCGTGTCGGCACAACCAAGAGTTGACGTCAGGTTAACCAGCTCATAATGGGCCTGGTAGAAAAAATATCAAAATTACTTTTTTCTCACAATTTGAGTTTTACCAAGTAACAAACTGTCTTGCTGAAACATGAAGACAAAATTTTACTCTTTTCAGCAGCTACCATCATTGCAGGGAGAAAGGCTTCAACAACACTGTGGCTATCCACTGCAATGAAACCTGCAAGCATCGGCTGGAACTAGTGAACAGAGAGTGGTGCTGATCCACTTTTGGTCATTTAAATACTGGTACATGTTTTTTTTAGCACAGAATGTAACAATGTGAGTGGCAATAAATATGGAATGCAAATTAAACCAAAAACACCAAAACAAACCAGGGTTAGAAATTAGTACTAGCCCAGTAGCCCATCGCTAGTGAAAAAGAAACTCGGCTAGTAGAGTGTAAAAACTGGTAGTCCGAAAGATTAGTTAAAATTTGAGGCGAAATAATCATGGAGATGTATTTGGCTAGCTGGAATAAGTCTGGACTAGCACTTTTAGAAATGCATTGGCTACTGCTGTCGGTCCCTCTTTGAAACTTCTAGTCAATACCAGTAAATGGGAATATAGTAATGTTGAAGTGAAATGAGTTCATAATTGGAAATTCGAACCAACCTGCAGAGGTTGCAGATTATTTGAAGAGGATCCTCCTTGGGGTACATATAGCATAAAAATTCGAACAAACCTGTAAAGGTTCCAGATTCTTTGAAGAGGATCCTCCTTGGGGTACTTATTGCATAAAATCCTAGATTTTAGATATATGACAGGTTGTAACTATATTTTCCACATAAAATTAGTTAAAAAACTAAAAACCGTACTTTGGGTCACCCCTTTCGAGCCTCACCCCTTACGGTTGTCATGCAACCAAGGGCGGTAACTCTAACCTCACCACTTTCCAATCCAGTCATGCAGGCTGAATGAAGGGGAGGTGGGTGGCCCTACCCCAAGGAGGATCCTCTTCAAAGAATCTGGAACCTATACAGGTTTGTTCGATTCTTTTTCAGAAGGGATCCTCCTTGGGGTACTTATTGCATAAGACAGACTCCCAAAGATTAAATCAATGGCAGTGGCATTCAGACTGCACCCGAAGGCGCAAAACGAAGTACAAGAGATTACTCACCCAAAGTACAAAAATGGATCCACCATGGGCTATAACCTCAATGACCTGGGGATTACGTGGCGCACTCTCAGTCGCCTTACAGGTCTGAAAACCCCGCCCCCCCCCCCTTTTTTGTAAGAGAGAAGATGAGGACAATAAATCCCATAGCAAAGATCACCCAAAGGGAGTCCTCAGCCGGGGAAATAACCGTGGGATAAAGGACTTGGGCCCTTAGTATCAACGGATATTAGTGGCGTTAGTTAATAATTAAAAACAACAGATCGACCAACCCTCATCAGCTCATTCAGCTAGGGGGTTGACGACTCTGCCCACCGGAGAGAACTGTCTGACCAAACCGAGCACGCTCGCCCGAGAGCCTGTCGAGTTGGTAATGACGAATGAACGTGCTAGGCTGGCTCCAGATAGCAGCGGAGCAGATCTCTTCGATAGGCAGGGCCGCTGCGTACGCCTTGGACGTCGCGACTGCCCTAACCGAATGAGCCTTGAGGTCACCTGGGGGCTCACGGCCCTTGTGAACATATGCTAGGCATATTGCCGAGACAATCCATCTCGAGATTGACTGTTTGGAGGCGGGCAAACCTTGTTTACCTCCCCCGTAACAGCAGAAAAGCTGATTATCCCTACGGATAGAGGCTGTTCTCTTAACATATGCTCTCAAGGTCCTACGCACGTCTAGGATGTGATCGTGCGAGGCCTGAGAGCCCGAAGCTGCCGGCTGTCTAAGCGCGGGCAATTCAATGGGGGCCGACACATGAAAGGAGGAGGTAGGAGTCTGGCAGCCTGATACTGACTCTGTCCCTGTGGAAGACTGTGAGATCGGGATCGGCGGACATAGCATGTATGTCGCCTACCCGTCTGCCAGACGCCACCGCCACTAGAAAAGCTGCCTTCCAGGTCAATAACTGGAGAGACAGTGAAGACAAATCCCTGAACCTAGGCCCCGATAGCCAATCGAGGACTATTGAAAGGTCCCACACTGGGCTGATCCGCCTCACAGGAGGCCGGATCCTGTCCACGCCTGCTAAAAAACGCTGGACCAATGGATGGGCACCCAAAAGAGTGCCGTCCACCGAGACATGAAAGGCTGAAATAGCCGTGGAGTAACCTCTGACATTCGATGCGGCCAAGCCCGCATCCAATCTAGACTGCAGAAACTCCAGGACCAATACTAGATCTGCAGAAAAGGGATCGAGTATGTCCCTATCTGCACACCAGCGCGAATAGCAGGCCCATCTATCTTCATACTGAATGTTCGTTGAATCCCTCCTCGAAGCCAGTATTGTGTCTGCAACTCGTGCAGGAATACCGCTACTTTGGAGGCGATTCCGGACAGAGGCCAAGCCACCAACTGCACCCTGGGGTTGGGGTGGGGGGCTCCGTCCTGGGACAGAAGTCCCGGCCGACACGGTAACAGAACAGGTGGCATAGCCAGAGACCTGAGTACCTGTGGAAACCAAGTTTGCGCTGCCCACAGAGGTGTGATTAGCACCAGCAGACGCGGAGGATGAGTGGCTAGACGGGCAAGGACCTTGGAGATCAGAGGCACTGGTGGGAAAGCCCACAGAACTCTGTCTGTCCAGTCCAGTTCGAATGCATCCTGGGAGAGAGCCCGAGTGTCGGGTATCCTGGAGCAAAACTGGGGTATCTGAAAGTTCGTCCCTGACGCAAACAGATCCACCTGGAATGACCCGTATAACTGGGAGATAGTCTCGAATATCTCTCGATCCAGTAGCCACTCGTGGGGGGCAAGGATCCGGCGAGACAGAGCGTCCGCTCGGATATTGTCCACCCCTGGTAAGTACACTGGCAGAACCGTGGTGTCGACCTCGTCGCACCAAAGGAAGAACTGCCACGTCTCCTCCAGGAGGGACGGAGAAACCGTCCCGCCCTGATTGAGGATGTAAGCCATGGCGGTCCTGTTGTCCAGCTGAAGCCGGACCACCTGACCCCTCACCTGATCTCTCAGATGTTGCAAGACTAGCCTGGCCGCCCTGAGTTCTAACACATTGATGTGCATCTGAGACTCGGCTTGTGACCACAGGCCCGAGACCGTACGAGATCCCAGAACCCCGCCCCATCCCGTGAGGGAGGCGTCGGTCTGAACAGTCAGGGTCGGCGCCGGAGCCTGCAGGGGGTAACCCCGAGTCAGGTGATCGACATTGGTCCACCAAGAGAGGTGTGGTAAGACCCACCCCGGAGTGACGAGCAGCTTCTCGTAAGACTCCGAGTGGGACCACAGACCCGCCAAAGCTTGTTGGACGGGCCTCATGCGGAGCCGGGACCTCCAAACCACGTCTATGGTCGCTGCCATGACTCCGAGGAGCTGGAGCCAGACCCGAGCCGTGTGGGTTGGAGCGCTGAGAAACGAGTTCACAGCCCCGAGGATCTTCGGGACCCGGTCCGGGGCCAGGGATACGATCCCCGGCTCCGTCCGGAACCTGGAGCCCAGGAAGACTAAGTCCCGTGATGGGGCTAGCTCCGACTTTTTGAGATTCACGATCCACCCCAGCGAGACCAACGTGTGCAGAATGGCCTGGGTGGACTCGTGGTTCTGAAGCTGAGACAGCGCTCTGAGGAGCCAGTCGTCCAGGTAGGGATGACAACACCTGCCCTGAGACCTGGCTACCTGAGCAGCTACCAGCATGAGCTTGGTGAATACCCTCGGAGCCGTGGAGATTCCGAAGGGTAACACCCTGAACTGATAACACTTCCCGTCGAATGCAAACCGCAGAAACTTCTTGAAGTCTGGGTGCATCGGTACGTGAAGGTAAGCGTCTTTGAGGTCTATGGAGGATAGCCACTCCCCGACCTGCACTGACGAAATCACAGACCTTAGAGTCTCCATCTTGAACGATGGTACCTCTATGAGTTTGTTCATGATCTTTAGATTTAGGATAGGTCTGAACCCTCCGCCCTTCTTGGTCACCAGGAAGTATGTGGAATAATATCCGCTCTCTTCCTGGCCCACAGGCACTAGCTCTATCGCAGCCTTGCTCAGCAACGCTTTGACTTCTGAGCGGAGGATGTCCACCTTCTCCGGCGCGGAGGGCACCTTCGTGTGCCGCACCCCGGTAAATGAAGGTGGACCGCGCTTCCACTGTGGCATGTGGCCTTCCCTGAGTGTGGACAGGACCCAGGTGTTTGACGTGGCCTTGGCCCAAGCGTCTATGAACCTCGACAGTCGGCCGCCAACAGGGATGTGTCCCAATAAGCATAAGGTGTCCGTCTCCGGCGGCACTCCGGCCCCCGGAATTTTGGACACCCCGAGCGGTACGGGAGGAGCTAGGAGCCCTGGTTTGGCTTCCCGCGCCCCCGAAACCCCTGCTTGCCCGATGGCTGCTTGTGTTTCCCGCCACGCTTCTTGGGACCCTTGCCCCTGCCCCCAGCTTGATTCAGACTAGCTGACATCCAAGCTGGTTTCCCAGTCGGCGCTGAGGAACGAGCAGGGGGAGGGTTGGACACGCGTGCGCGCTTGACATCTGGATCCTGCACGGAGAGAACCTTAGAGGTCTCCCGGCAGGTCGTGACAACGTCCGCGGTGTCCCGGAGTACCTGCTGAGCCCCCGGGAAGAGCGTAGAGCCGACCCGGAAAGGCAAATTCAGCAGGGACTGCTGGGTTGACGGCATCCAAGTTGACGCCGACAGCCACAGCTTGCGCATTCCCACCACTGCGCATGCCATCTGGTTAGCCGAACACTTGATAGAGTCGCGCGCCAGATGGCCACCGACCGCGGTAAGCTGCCCGAGGAGCTCAGAGGAAGAATTCCCCGAGACCTCAACCTTCGAAGCGAGCTGGTCCTGCATGGAGGCCAGGTACGCCTGATGGACCGCAATCTGGAGTTGCTGGGCGGCGTTACGATACTGATCTTCATAGTACCGATACACCACCTTTAACTCAGATGCTCCAACAGTGAAGGGTGGCAGCCGCCGACCTTGCCTACCGACCGAGGGTGTAACCCTAGGCCGGTGCAAAGAAACCGCGGTAAACACGCAGTCCCCCACCAACGGAATATCGAACAAGCCTTCCTCCCCCAGCTGATACCGCCTAGATAAGTAGCCTAGATCGGCGGTAGAGCGGGCACCAGCTAGGAGGGGATCGACTAGCTCGTCCATTAGTGAAGGGAGCACGCGGAGCCCCACTACGGGAGCCTTGCTCTTAGCGAAGGCCTCCCCCGACAAGCGGTAGTCCATGTCCTCGGGCTCGGGGACCGGGGCAGCAACACCAGGGATAGCCTCCGCGATCAAGCCACGGAGGTTCCTGATGGCAGCGGCAGCTGATAAAGAACCCGAGTCCTCCCGAACCTCATCGACGTCCATGAACTCGATCCCCGTTCGCTTCGAGAGGCCGGAGCCAACCTCGGAGTCCACAAGGAAAGAGTCACGGGCGTCGACAAGGCCCCGAGAGAACCCGTCAGCTGTCGCCGGCTGTCCCGAGCCCCCAGCTCGAGGACCGAGCTCGAGTGGGTTCCCCGAGACCTGGGTCCCGGGGATGCTCTTGGGTCCCACGTGCGATCCGGAGGACCCCGACACTAGGCCGGGGGTCTCGGAGCACGGGGCAGGGTTCCGAGCACGCTGATCCTGAAGCACAGGAGGCGCCTCGTACCCTGGAGTAGAGGTGGTAGCCGTCACCTGGGAACCAACACCAAGGAGTGGTTCCAGGTTAGGTGGGGCCAGCGGTCCCCCAGACGAGACCTGCCCGGAGCCAGGTGTCTGGGAGTGCTGGTGTGTTTATGTGTTGGCGTGGGGCTCCATGCTCCGCAGGGGTGAACCTGGGAGGTGGGGACCCCGGGGAGAAAGCGTGCCTTGGACTATGCCGAGATCGAGTTCTCCCCTTGCCGGAGTAGCATCGGGCTCCCGACTCGGGGCCCGGAGCTCCGTACGGAGCCCCGAGACCGCCGAGTCGATCATAGCCTTCATCTGCTGTGTTATGGTTGCAGTGAATTGCGACATATCAAACAGGTTAGTGTTAGATGTTACATTAGTTGTTGTTGGGGTGGGAGGGTGGGTACATTCCCCGGCTGAGGCCCCCCGCTGGTCCTCGACTGAGTCGGCCTCGGATGAAGAACCATCGAGGACCGGCTTGATCGAGGACACAGTCGCGGAGGCCGAAGCCTTACCTTTACCTTTCTTACCACTAAGCTTAGCTGCTTTGGCTAGCTTCTTAACCTTAGATGGAGGGTCGAGGTTCGCTATGTCCTTGTTCTGCATCAAGGCACCAGCAAAAAACTTCAGGTCAGCATCCCGTCTGGCCCTGGCCTTAGGGGTGAAAGCCTGGCAGATATCACACTTTACAGGGTGATGAAAATCCTGTGCGAGACAGCGCAAGCACTCGTCATGCCCGTCCGTTATGGAGACAGGTCCATTACACAGGGAACACGGCTTGAAAGGCTAGAAACAAAATAGCCATTCAAGACCGATCCTTGCAACATGCGTATATATATAATTTCTTAAAGAATATATATACAAATACATGGGGGAATGAGATGTAATTGTTTTGTAACATGCATGTAAAAAACAATAGCAGAGGCGAATGGCAAATGCGAAGTTGTACAAACGTAAACAAACATGGCCACACCCCTAAACATCACTGGAAGAAAAAGAACATGTAATTTTCTAAATTGCATGCAGGCCAGTGGGCTATTCGAAATACTTACAGAAATCGAATATGAAACCCCAAAATATATATATATAAACGTGGAAAGCCCAGATCTAACCAAATTCCACGATCAAAACACATCGATCGAGAAAAAATGGCCGCCATCTTGGGTCGACTTTCCCGCCATGTGCGCGAAAGTAAGTTACAAATACACGAAATCTACGACTAAAACCGTGAAGCCATTCGACCCTACTGTAAAAAGGTAGAAGTTACCACACATACAGATTGCTTTTGGGCCATTTTCTTCAAGATCGGAAGACGTAACTCAGAAAACTTGAGAGCAAAAAACTTTGTGCGACCAGTCAACTAGAATGACAGATTGGAAAGTGGTGAGGTTAGAGTTACCGCCCTTGGTTGCATGACAACCGTAAGGGGTGAGGCTCGAAAGGGGTGACCCAAAGTACGGTTTTTAGTTTTTTAACTAATTTTATGTGGAAAATATAGTTACAACCTGTCATATATCTAAAATCTAGGATTTTATGCAATAAGTACCCCAAGGAGGATCCCTTCTGAAAAAGAACCTATTTTTTGAGTTATGACAGTTAGAATTTAATATTTTTAATAAAATAACCGTAAAAATAATAAATTACTAAAAAATAAACATTTGGACCACCCTAAGTGGGCCCCAACCCTGGCGGTTGCTAGGTACGCCAGGGGCAGGTAACTCTTACTCACCACTTATAAATCTGACAGGCAGACAGAATAAGGGGAGGCGGGTGGCCCTACCCCAAGGAGGATCCTCTTCAAAGAATCTGCAACCTCTGCAGGTTGGTTCGATTCTTTTTCAGAAGGGATCCTCCTTGGGGTACATACAGCATAAAACAGACTCCCAAAGAAGAGTCCTGGGAGTGGAATTCTGTCTGCTAGACTGTACAATATAGATGCTCGCAGATAATTTCTTAAATCTGAGAAAAAAGGAGCAACTAACCTGAACACCGTAAGGCCGAATCCGAGGGATGGAGCGTGCCTGTGGATCAGGGAATACTGACAAAACAGGCGTTATTTTATCTTAAGCAAAATGCACCCCCCCCCCCCCCCCCCCCCTTTTTTTGGAAAAGGACTACGGGAGGGATACAAAAAATATAGTATAAACACCCGTATTAAACCCTGAGAAACAGCCCCCTGTCCTTTTATGCAGGGTTTTATTTGATTCTCTTATCGGGAGTGCACCACGTGATGTTAGTACTAACAGCAACAGTGGCAAAGTTAAAAACAACCTCAGAAAGCTCATTCAGCTAGAGGAGTTATGACTCTGCCCACTGGAGAGAACTGTCTGACCGAACCGAGCCCGTTCCCTGGAGCGCATATCCAACTGGTAATGCCGAATGAACGTGCTCGGACGGCTCCAGATAGCTGCGGAGCAGATCTCTTCAATGGGCAGGGCTGCAGCGAACGCTTATGACGTCGCTACTGCCCTAACCGAATGAGCCTTCAGGCGGGCTCATGCCCTTGTGGACGTAAGCCAGTACTATGGCTGACACGATCCACCGTGATATAGTCTGCTTGGAGGCAGGAGCCCCTGGGCTGACTCCGCCGTAGCAACAAAACAGTTGCTTGTCCTTTCTGACCGAGGCAGTTCTGGACAAGTATTTCTTGAGAGTTCTCCGCACATCAAGAATATGAGGGCGTGAACTTACTGAGCCCGACGCTGCCGGCTGGTGTAGCGCGGGCAGCTCAATAGGGGCAGTAACATGGAAAGAATGATCGACCTTCGGGCGATAAGTATCCGGCAGTCTAATGCTGACTCTGTCCCTATGAAAGACAGTCAGTTCGGGATCGGAGGACATTGCATGGATGTCTCCTACCCGCCTGCCGGAAGTGACCGCCACAAGGAAGGCCGTCTTCCATGTTAGTAACTGTAGTGAAAGGTTTGCCAGGTCCACAAATTTGGGTCCTGACAACCAATCTAGTACAACAGATAGATCCCATGAACGGCTGATCCGCCTCACTGGAGGTCGGATTCTGTCCACACCTGCTAAGAAGCGCTGCTGCTGCTGCTGCACCTGTCTGCTCATGTATAAATTACTTACTGACATGTTGAACTTGGATGGGATGTCCTTGTTGTCCCCGTACCCCACACAGTAGACATGCTGACTATTGTCCAGTCCAGACTGTGTCGACTCTACTTTGATCACACCAAACTCAGCTGCAATCTGAAAAAAGTATCAGGCTACATTAGATATATGAGGTGAGGCGAGGGTATTTCACTCATATCACGGCTGCTCGTATTATGGCAGGGAGAAATCCCGCAACACCATGTAGCTATGCACTGCGGTGAAACCTGCGAGCATCGCCTGGAACTAGCGAACCATGGTTGGTACTGCGCTGAAATTCAGTGAAACATTGCACCCAAACCTTACTGCATGTAGAGCAGTTTTCTACTGCAGACGAAGTTGCCGTGCCCCTGGGGGGATTCGAACCCTGATCCTTTGATCCGAAGCCGAGCGCACTAACCACTGTGCTATCCCGCCCCATTAGATATATATCAACTATCCTCAAATTTCAGTTTTTATTGTGTTACAAAAGATAAAGTGCCTAGCAGCTTCTCCATATTTTTGTTCATCTCTTAGATAAATTGTTTTACATTGTCTCTAGCAGGATACAATCTGGTTTTATTGATTCCTCTCTCCCTGGTCTAACGACTCTCAGTATCCATGCATGTTTGTGGACCAATCACATTATAGATCTTAAATCAGTGTTCCTAGGTGATCTGCTGAGGGGGTCATTTTAGCCAATTCTGAACAAGTGGGACTCTTTGCAATTTGGTAAAAGTATCCTACTTTTCAAAATTTTAAGGGACACCAAGTAAAACAAGAGTCATCAGAAGATGACATATCCCACCGGCTCCACAAAATTTGTAAACCACATCTTTGACAGATACTTGTGTATCTACTACCGTACTTCAGTTAGTGGGTATTACAGATGCTGAGTTTCAGGTATGTTAAGGGTTTTAGACTTCTGCTCCAGAAGCAGTCAAAATCAACAACAACCAACATCCCTCTCATGTTTCTATGGAAACAGAAAAAAAATAAAATTTTCAGAAATCTGAAAATATCAAAAGGCACCACTTCAATTAGTGGGTAATACAAATGCAAAGTTTCAGGAAGATATGATGAACAGTTTTGGAGCTGTGCTCCGGAAACGAACCTGTCTCTGAACAAAGTCCAACTTCAACATGTTTCTATGGAAACGACCAAAAATAAAATTTTCAGAAATCTGAAAATATCAAAAGGCACCACTTCAATTAGTTGGTTATACACATGCAAAGTTTCAGGAAGATATGATGAACGGATTTTGGAGCTGTGCTCCGGAAACGAACCTGTCTCTGACAAAGTCCAAATTCAACAAGTTTCTATGGAAAAGAAAAAAAACAAAAAATTTAAAATCTGAAAATATCAAAAGGCACCACTGCAGTAAATGTGTAATACATATGTGAAGTTTCAAAAAGATATGATAAATGGTTTTCGAGTTCTGCTCCGGAAACGAAATGATTAGGGACGGACAGACGGGCGGACGGGGTGTTGACTATGTCCCACGGTATTACATACCGTTGGGATAAAAAGTGGGCAAATGTCCCAAGGACCTCCTCTAGATCTAGGAACAACACTGTTAAATTTAGGGCTGTAAAGATTCACCAATACCACCGATATCACTGATATAATCGATTCCTAAAAACTCAAAATACAAGTATCGTGGTCACATGAAAATCGTGATGTCCTAAAAATAATTCTACATGTTGAGGTTAATCCTCCCCACCTACCTGTTGCTTGTAATTGTTTGGATGTTTATTTAAATTTCGCAAAATTTAAATCAACGTCACTGTGTAAGAAACTCAACTTCGGAGAATGTGTTATTTCCGACATGTTGTAACTAGTTTGATCTTTGGCTGTTCCATTTAGGCACATCGGTATGTAAGAAAGTAAGCTTGCTGATTGGTTGTACCGAAATTCTTCCATTATTTCGAACCTAAAATTGACCAAATATTTTAACGAAATGTTCACGGTCAATTTTTTCACCATTTACCGGTACCTTCGTTTTGCGCCATTATATTGTCGTAATTTTAGTTTTTCATTAAAAGTTTAGAACCAATTTGAAAAAGAATCCTACACATTTTGTGAATGTTGTTTACCAATAATTTAATACTAATAATTTAAGTGGAACAAGCAAAAAAGTGAGCGTGGCTCACTAATACCCTCGACTGTTTAAGTTTGACATTTTTATTTTACTTAAAGAGAGAGGTGTTTGCACACCTAAGGATTGATAAGCTATGAAATGTAATTGCTAAGATTAAACTGTTTGTGAAAATGGTAGGACAAGTCTCAATCTTCATGTAAAAAAGGTGGTTTAAGTCAAAATAGGAATAAAAGTAACTTGAAAAGGTATTGGTAACATAATACACTACTGCTATTACCACTGATTTCAACTTTATTTTGGAAATTAATCATTCATAATGATTCGTTCGAGTGACTTTAAACAACAGGCACATGGAAGCACACCCCTGAAGGCAGAGTGAGAGATATAAAGCACTTTATGGCTGAAAGGAAAGAAAATTTAACTTTTCCCAAAATATAACCAGTGGAAATATAAAATAGTAAAATCAACAAGAACACAGAAGTAGCTTTTGATTACATGAAAAAGAAAATGATGAAGTCAACAAATCAGTCACAACACAGAAGTAGCTTCATTCATTCTAGCTATGATAAAGTACAAAAATATAAATAATCGCCAAAAATTCAAAAATTCACCAACTCGGTTTAAACTTCGCACTGTACCTCTCCTAGTGGTGAAGAAGACATGTACCAAATTTGAAAAGAGATGAATAGTTTTTCTGTAATCGATCGGACAAAAAATGTTCAGAATTTGACTAAGTTAAAAAATAAAAAAATTCGCCAAAAATTCAAAAATTGACTCTAAGTAGTATTACAATGAATAATGATATTTAGCAATGATTGATGATTTTTCTCAGACCTATTATTCTTGTTGTGTATTCATTATTTTGCAATGATTTGTGTTCTTTTCTTTCAAACATTTGATTGAAATTGTATATCCATCATGTCATGTTTATAACTCTTTGTATCCCGGAGCGGTATTCACATAAGCTTTGGCTTGTTTACCAATCCGGTTCCGTTTTTGGAAATAAATATGTTTAAACCAAATTCAAAAATTCACCAATTCGGTTCAAACTTCGCACTGCACCTCTCCTAGTGGTGAAGAAGACATGTACCAAATTTAAAAAGGATGAGATGAATAGTTTTTCTGTAATCGATCGGACAAAAATTGTCTTCGGACGGACGGACGGAAGGACGGACGGAATCATTGGTTTCACTATATACCCCCAACCTTTGGTCGGGGGTATAATAAAATCAATAACCTCTTACATCGTCTCTCTGAGTGTTTGGTTGAGTCCATTTTTTGTAGGGATAAACAATTTTAAGTCACAAAACTTTTTATTAACAATTTTATTATAAATTCAGATTTTTAAAACTGAAATATACCCGTAAGTAAAAAGCCTTATCATTGGTTAACTTTGGGCCCCTTTTCTTAGCCAATTTTTCACAATACTGTTTAATTTGATTAACAATTTACATGATTATGCAAGCTATTTTCACAACAGCACATTTCCAATAGTAATTAGTACGTTCTGTACATATATATAATATAAATAATACGCTTCTCATTTAAATTTTGAAGAAATCATTGAGAAAAACAACATGCCAACCATATTTTTATTATCAATTTTATCAGATAATATACATTATTCAAGCAATGAAAATTCATCAAAGGCAAGTAGACAATTTTACATTACTTTAAATATCCGAATAAATGATATTTTACATAAAAATATTTGACTTTTGTTGACTAATATGTTTGGAAAAGCATTTTTCAGCTTCATATGGGACTGAAAATAATCTGAGACACTGCTAGTATTTGGGTGTTATTGAACTATTATTGGCCAGTATTCTTGAATGTTTAATGTATTGTGATACTAGTAGTATCACCAGTTAGTTACCCTCGTGATACGTATCATATCGTGACATTTCTTGTGATACTCAGCTCTAGTTAAATTGATTGTCAATTTGAATGTATGCAGAATTATTTGTTTCCACATTGATTATGTGACAGAAAAAGACAAAAGAGGACTGTTTGGAGTTGCATGACCCTAGCTTCTTCAATGTAGGCTTTTGTTGCTTGCCTTGTAATTTACCAATAGACCTGGCTGGTGTCAGAATATATGCCCCGTTACGGGCCAGTCATTAGACTGTGTGGACAGGAAACCCCCTGACTGTAATCCATTCTACTGAACTGCATATGTTGTAATAGTAATGAGAATTTAACCACAATAGGGATAGTTTTATTAAAATGTTATTTATTTTGATAAGCAAATTAAAGATTTGACTTTAATAAGAAATCATATAAAGATTCATATGTCGTTGTTAATTGATATGGATTTAAAAACAGTAACACATGAGGTAGTACCCAAAAAAATAGAATTCTAACCTTCATAAAATAAACTCTATAAATAACTCAGATGAACATGTCATGACTTTTTTATGATTGATCAAGTTTCATTGACTTTCATGAGGATTTAGTCTGTAAATACGTCATTTGGAAAACTATTGTAATTAGAAAATGGGTGTGATCAAAATATATCCCATGTCATGTGATCGAAAACCGGACAATGACAATGCAATTGAGTTAAATGCTTGACCAAATATAATAAAAAGCTAAATAATGTTTAAATGATGTTATACGTTGATATTAGATTATAATAGAGTTCTAGTTGTGACATGTTATTCAATCAAGATGTTGTTTACCTGAGAAAAACATAATGAAAACAGAACGATTGTAAACATCTTGGATCAACCCAACTTCCGGAATAAAGGGAGACAACTGTTATGTGTAGATACATTGCGTACCAAGCAAGACGGTCACATCGACAATGTTATGCACATGTTAGGATTTTGGTCTGTGTGACATTTTATGAATACGATATATATGCTATTTTCATTTATTGCATTGTATTTAATTTATGTAGCTGTACAACCTATAGTCAGTAGTCCACCACAGACAAAGTAAAAAGGAAAGTAGCCTAACTTAATTCAGTAACATCAAGAAAATATGGTGGGCTACGTCACTCGTCAGGCATTTTTTTCTATATTGTTGAGCAACATATTGATAATGTTCATATAATACTCATGCAGCATATGTCTTATATATGATGATTTCAAGTGTATCTAGGCAAAGCTAGGCCTTCATCAAAACTCGTGTAGACATACGAGTTGATTTATGTGGGCCTAAACTATGCAGGGACTCTTATACTGTACATATACTTAGGTCTACATCTGCATGTCATTAGAGAGTCCCTGCCTAACGTATTCGAACTGATTCAGACTTCAGATTCGCAAACTGAAATTCTTCAAAGGCAATTAGTTAGAAGTTGGTATAGTATTGAGAGACAAATCTTATGAGTGACAACTTTAATTATTTAATTCTTCAGCACGTTATCCATGCAAGATCAAGAAATCATAAAATGAGAATAAGTTTAATAATTTACAATCTCTCCAATTTGCTAAACATGTTTTGTTTAACATATGGCAAAGTCTCTTTGTGATCTTGAAATTATAATACGTTAATTATTGATTCTTATATATACACACAAACATCCTGGCTAGGCTACCGGTGTTCATGTAATCTAAGGGAAATTCAACTTCAAATAATAAAAATAGCAAGTCAAGCCACTCAGCTGATGCCCCCTGCCCATACCAACCTAATACTATTGTTGGAATTTGAAATATCAGACTACTTACAGTAAACTGTCGTAGCATTGTTAATAATGCTAATACACCCAAAGCTTGCATTAACTACACCGACCCTGCCATATAGTATGTGGTACAGTCATGACTCAGACAGGACAGTTGAAGTCTTGTGAGGTATTCCCGGAGGACTTCGTCGCATACAGGAAAGACAGCTGTGCTCTAGGAGGTGTGTGTTTATTCTAGCTCATAACGATCTCGCTGTTGGAGTATAACTGTCATGGATACAAAATGTGAAATAATATGGATCAAAGTATCCCTCAAGGGAAATACAACCATAGCTATTGGCACTTTCTACATGCCTCATAGAAATGTTAACGACAGTGGGCAACTTAATAAATCATTATCATTATTAGGCCTACCAGTAACCTGTAAACATAAAGACTGTTATTCTAACAGGTGACTTTAATTGGAAATACACTGTGATCAGATCTTCTGCACACGACTGTGATATTCAGCAATTCCTTTCGGACAGTATGTGCGATAGTGAACTCTCACAAGTCCACGACGAGTCAACAAGAGAGAATAATGTCAAGCAAAGAAAACTAAAAACTGGACTAATTACCGATTCATCCAAAAGGAGTGTAAACGGAAATTAAGAAACACGACACTGTTTTATGCTTAAATTTTAATATTTTGTGATACAATAAAAGTCGACTTCATATTCTTTGTAATCGCTAGTTTCGACAATGCAAACCCCTGTGCTTGATTTCACATATTTCCAAAAGAGTTTGGAATTTTTTTCCTCTAGTCCAGCTTTGATGGTATATTGTAACATGATTTCGGTGTATCCTTGATTCTGATTGGTTGATTTGCCTATGTTGAATGACAATGAATACCCGCAAATTACTTTGGGCGGATCACCGCGAACATATACATCGATGTTCACAAGATACGGCCCGACTCAAAATTTAATTTTTCTATTTCTCCTAATTTGTGCTCCTTACTCAAATTTGACAGGTGCCATTGTCATTTTCTAACTTGTTTATAGCAGTATATATAGGTAACAAATAACTCTCAAAATTAATTAGTTTCAAGTAATTAAAATGTTTTCAACTAGTAAGATGTGTCCAAGTTTGACGCCTTCTTCCATGCGGTTGTGTTTACCGTATGCCGTTGCCATGGCATGACGTCATAGTGATCAACCGTTTTGACGCCACAATGCTAGCGTCATTGTCACAATGGGTTAGGGCAAGTTTAAGATGTTTGTTCCTAGGTCTTGTACTGTGTTGATGTCGTAGATAAATGTTTATCGCCATCTTAAAGGATAAGTGAATATTGTGAAGTGAACATAGTTGAGTGACACTGTTTGAACTTATGTGTAAATTGTTGCTAATGTAGGCCTACATATACGCCGATTATTTACATTTGTTTTGACCTGACCACACCTCTTACAAAAATGGAACAATCGCAAAGTCCTTCCAACTTAGAGATAGGTACGCAAAAAGAGAGTTCGTTTCAAAACGCCTGATAACTAACGTTCATGTTACAATATCGATAAATAGTTGCGTTTGTAAAATTTCCGGGATTCATTGCTATTCAACACCCGCAAATTTCAGCGTTTAAAACCTCCCGCTAACGCCGTCGGTTTTAAACTAAATTTGCGGGTGTTGAATAGCAATGAATTCCGGAAATTTTACAAACGCAACTATTTATCTTATAATTAGATATAACAAAATATTTAAAAATATAAAATTACAAAAATGTCTTTATGTCAATAAGAGCAATAATAAATTTAAAATTGTTTTTAGAAAGTTTTAAAGATACATCTGAAATCAAGGACTCTCACGAAAAGGAATATGTATGTTTATTACCCATATGGTTGAAAATAACCGAGTTAATATTATTGATATGAGCACATGTGCACATATTTCGTTTGCTTAGCAACGATTGTTTCACTGCGGCTTCCCGTATTTTGTCGTCTGTGACGTCATAAAACGATTGTTCGTGACGTTACTGTTGCTTGCCGTCGCAAGAGAAGTAGGCCGCTTTCTGACTATTTTTACGCGAATCACATGGAATAGAACGGGTAATAAAGAAATTACTACACTCGAAAGTGTGTCATATGACTTTTACGAAACTCGTGCGAATTTGTGTATAACCCTCGCTCTCGCTCGGGCAATACAAAAATTCACACTCGTTTCGTAAAAGTCATATGACACACTTCCTCGGGTAATAATCTCTATTTGTCACTGGATGAACAATACTCCTCGCTCTATCAAATGAATTCTATAAGGAATGTACATTAATTGTTCGGTTGAGCCAGGCAAGTCAATAACCCTCTGAACGGTCATTTTAAGGTGTTCACAGTACAATGGCTGCTCAGAGGTAATTGAAGTGATCTGACTGATGTAGTGATACCTTAACACTCAGTGTGGGGTTATTAACATGGTCAACCATCTAGCTGTCAGAGACCTGGTACTAATCCATCTGTCACCCTGAGGAGGTCCACAAAATTGTCGCTTAACATGTCGCATCGATAATCAATACGGATAACCGTTTACTATGTATATGGCTTATTGGGTCCTTTACTGAAATGTCTTACCCTCTAACTGAACAATATATCATATATCATTAATACTAATTGGTAAATTTGAGAAAACATAATCTGCAAAAGACGTGCTACAACGCCTTTAATACAAGACCTACAATGTAAGATCGTCATTTGTAACCTGATTTGTATTTTTTACCAACATGTTTCTGTTTCTGTCAGATGTGAGTGTCATTATTATGTATATTTAGATGATTTTTCATTGTCAAAACATAACATCTTGTATGTATGAAGACAAAACAAAACAGAACAACCCTTGCTTGATGACGGTGTTAGGATCTACATTGAAACGTTGCACTCATACATGTAGCAAAAAATGAGTTGACTATCCATAGAACTTGTTCCCATTCATTTGAATATTTATTGTATTTCCAAGATCAATATCCTTATCTACTATTGTACTTTGGGAATGTTTAAAACCAATTATCAAATGTGTACAGATCTGTAGTTCGGTCTGTAGTTCCAAAGATATGTTTTTAAATGATTTTTTTTTAAATATTGGAATATACCGAATCTGACTCGAGTTACAAGACAAATTAAATGAAAGAACGAGAACATACTCTTAACGTCTTTCAAACTTCAAACGTAATTGCAAAATATTACCAAAGAATAAACAATGCTATTGATATAAAAATAATCGTTGTCTTATTATTCTGTGAAGTCCATCAGTTTGGACATAAACAAAAAATGTTATTCTAAAACTTAAGTAAACCTTAATTAACCTTTTTGTGAAAACGAAATTTAAGAGTACCTCCCTACTTAAATAATATATTATTAATACATGATTTTCCCCATACTTATTTACTGTGCGTCGAATGGTCAGAAATAACCCAAACATCCAGGGCATTAACATCGACAATATTGAATATCTCTTGGCACAATTTGCTGATGATACCGCTTGTATGTTAGATGGTACCGAACGATGTTTGTATGCTGTTATGCAAACCTTAGAACAATTTGCATGGTTGTCTGGACTGAAGGTCAATGTTGATAAATCTAGGATTTTGTGGTTGGGGTCAAAGAAACGTTCTAGAATGAAAGTATGACCCCAGTGGAAGCTAAACTGGGATCAAGATTGCTTAACGTTATTGGGTATAAACTTTAGCTAAGATCTTGGTGACATGATAAATATGAATTAATTATGACGAAAAGTTTTTAAAGTGTCAAACTTTAATGAACATATGGTCAGCAAGAAATTTAACTCCTCTAGGGAGAAATACAGTGTTAAGATCACTAATCCTTCCAAAACTCAACCACCTCTTTTCGACAATTCCAAGCCCGCCTATAAAGGTTATTAATGATTTTCAAAGTAAATGTTTCAAATTTATTTGGATAATTAAACCAGATAAATTAAAAAGAAGTAAAAGTATATGTAATACAATAGATGGAGGGTTCAAAGTACCTAAGATAAAAGAGATAATTCAGTCGCAAAAACTGTCAGTACTTAGACGCTACTATAAGAAACCTTGCAACGCCATGGGCCAAACTAATTGAAAGAAACCTTCCAAAAATTGACTGCTTAGATATTTTAGATCTCAGTTGTCACCATTTGAAGAACGACATTATTACAAAGATAAGAAATCCTTTCTATGTTGACTTGGTTTCATCTTGGTTTGACTTTGTACAAAATATCACACCACAGATAGATATAGAAATTCTTAATCAAACGATCTGGCATAATTGGTAACAAAAGTATCCACTATCTGGAAATCAAAAGGAATACACTTTATTAACGATCTTTTTGATGAAAATGGTCGCTTCCTAGAATTCAGAAAGAAATATAACATTGAAGCTTATTTCATGCAATATTACGGTTTTACACAAACGACAAAAGCATACCTATATCAAATCTTTCAGAACTGTAGAAATAAAAAAAAGAAGCTAGAACTACCTATCTTTCCTCTAAATCTACGACACCTTTGCAAAAAAAACAAAGGGTCAAAAACCATTATTCAATTCTGACTGAGAAACAATGCACAAAAACATCAACATGTCAGTAAGTGGGATAACGAGCTGCAATGTAACATTTCTGTCGAAACATGGACCAAATATAACATCCTACCGTTCAGATGCACGACCCATACAAACCTGCAATGGTTCCTATTAAAAATCCTTCACCATATCCTGCCAACCAATACCCGTTTACATAAAATGGGATATTCTAAGACCGATAAATGTCATTTTTGTTCCAACTGTATAGATACAGTGAATCACTTGTTTTGGGAATGTGACTGCATGTGCGACCGTTGTGGACCAAATTGGAAGGTTGGCTTAGAGAAAAAGCACAAGTAAAAATCTGTCTTAATAAATAAAACCCATACTTATTGGTTTCCCCGAGAGAAACAATGACCCAGTAAACATAATCATCCTGATCTTCAAAAAGTCAACTCAAGTCCGAAACTATTATAACATTACTAAATGTGCAGCTGAAATGTCAAATAGAGTCGATGTGTTCTATAAATGCTGGTCCTCATGTCATCTGTTGTTTATATGAATGTATTTGTGTGATTGATACCTTTAAAAAAAAGTTTAAATAAAAAAAAAAATTAATACATTATTATAGCGCAATTCGGTTGAAATAAATTACTAATGATACTATTTTGATGGCTTTATATTTGCCAATTTGATGAAGACTTTATTGAGTAAACAATATGGACAGTGTTGCTGCGGTATAACAAGATATCGTTGTTTTATTATGAAAATTATGTATAATACATGTAAAAATACAGCATTTTTCTCACATCATGTTTTGCACAACAACAATGTGGCGGAATCCCCGATACAACCCTATATTTAAGGTTATTCTTCAAATTTTAAAAATATGTGATACATAGAACTATACAAAATATAAAATCGAACGTGTGTGTCAGAAAATATTGGTTACCTAACAACAAGGCATGAATGATAATATGATACAGATACTAGTTTTAACTTCATTGAAACTTCATATTTGAAAGATCATTTAAGACAAGAAGTGCGACTCACATCATCAAATGAATCGAAATAGAGACTTTTATCTTAATTCAATCTCCGTAAAACTTCATATTCGAAGCAAAACTTATAATGGAAGAGAGGATACGAAAATAGCAGTTGACTAACATTTTATTATTTTTTTAAGATACTCACTGGTAAGCAAATCTAGCTTGAAGTCATGGGCTAAAGTCTAACGAAATTTAGATGGTTTTACCCACATTGAATTTATGAAAGGACATGATATAAAGTAACATGAATATTCTCATTGAAGATTCCGAGCCATCTAGGAATATGTTGCATATTTGCATATTGGCCGTTGATTTCTTCAATTCATATATATTGTACAGTTAATGTTTTGGTTATCTCTTATCATTATTGGTAGTATCTCAGGAAGGCATAAACATAAATATGGGGAGATTGCATCTCCCTGCCTAGACCACCTGTATTAAAAAGAAACTTTGAAAATGTCCATAATGAGTATAGTAGGCTACAAAGTGACCAATTTGATATCAGGATAATAATCCGTTTTGAGAGTTATTTCCCAACCTGAATTCACATAATACCAATCTTTATTCAAACAATGCTTTATTAGAATTTATGAAACGTTTGTTCGTGTTACAAAATATTGCAATATTATCAATAGATAGGGCCTACTATTAAACATTAAAAAAAATGTATTAAAATAATTACCAATTTACAAGTCGAGGCATGCTTTTATCTCCAGTCAAATAATGGAGATCAATATAAAACGATGAAACGATATCACGTATTCTAAATAGGAACAATTTTAACAGTTTCACAAGTGAAACATGATCTGTTAATGTTTCATTTGAAATAGGTAATTTTATACTCAAAGATGAGTGAAAGTTTCAAAATGTTCTATCTTCATGTCACGTGACCAAATCGTCAGTGATGATTGGCTTTTCTGGATCTGAACAGTTCGTTAAAAATCTGGAGTAAGAACAAATGAGGATTTCATAAAACGCTTTCTAATTAAGCTATATTTGGCCTTAAAATTTGCAGAGGAGATAGAATACACCCTCCAAAGTACCCAGATAACGCTAACTCAATTATCACCAAAAGTGGAGATAGAACAATATGAGTATTTGTGCACTAGGAGCAAATTAAGGCTTACATTACTGAGGTAAATACAACCCGGGTCTCTATTAGAATCCGGGTTTTACGTAACTACTGAATACTCCGTGTTGCAATATAAAATAGTTATACACTCGTTTTGAGGGGAAATATTGGTGTGACCGTGTGAGATTCAGCATAACAGGTCCATTCTCCTTTTACAATGCAAGTTGATAGAAAACATTTCACACCAACTGTAGGGGAGAGTGGGGCAAGACGCCCATGCTATAAGCATAAAGTCTTGCTACATTTAATATGTTTGGGTTATTTTCACACTTTCGGTGTTAAATAATCTCGTTTCTGTAAACAATCAATATTATATGATAGACATTGTTTTTTAGCGCATGACTAACGATAAATTGCAGAATAACACTTTTATCTTTTGCGGCCTTCTTGCCCCATGCCTGGGGCAAAACGCCCTTGTGTGTGGGGCAAGTTGCCCAGGGTAGGCGTTTTACCCCATATATCATTTTCCCACAGAATAATATAAAATTAGACACTAAGATTAGACAATGATTTTGTCTTTAATCATATTATTATTATTCAACAAGAAGATAAAGCAGAACATCTGATCAAACAATCTTGAATTTCAAAAGTTCTATACTAAAAATAGAGCCATGGGCTCTGTAGCTAATCAGGGTTTATATTGTTTGATGATGAAGACAGAAATATATTGTCTCAATATAAGGCACAATCCCTAGCCCTGACAAACCTTAGTCTTGACATTGAGAGAGAGCACTCAGTAAGGTCAAAACACAGGAGATTATGCAATATTCTGACCCCTTGGCTCTGGTTACAAGCCAGCTGTGTTTTTTCAGCCAAATTATGTAATAGCCTCTGCCTTGCACTTAACACTGGCAGTACTGATCTGACTGTATAAGGCTTAGAGAGAACAGGCAATGTGATGAATCTCATGGTACATAGTACAATTTAGAATCACCTTGGCTAAATAATATTTGCACACTAAGCCTTTTCATCCAAACATCTAAACATTCTGAACGCAATATTCCTTCTCGTTTGTTCGGGAGAAGGTGAAAATAGATTTTATGTTTTGACCTGTGAGGGCCTTTTTTATAATATCCACAAAATTCAGTTCAAAAGCTATTCAAAAGTTCTCATTTCACATTGATTACATCAATTTGACAAACATGTCAATAATGGAGACTTGATCTTCGACATATATTTCACATTCCTACTGAATAAGATTAACTGTAAAGTTACTTTTTTTCTCAATTCTGCATTTCTCAAACCCTAGTTAGGACTCACATATCTAAATGATGAGATGACTCTCCCTCAGGTATTTTATTAGGGATAAATTAAATAGTGATTGAAGTGCCATAAAATATCAGCTCAAAATTCTTTTTCAAAGGTTTTTTAGGCTGAGGCCCATATGTAGGGTCACAGGGTCACCAAATTTACAAGTTAGAATCCCCATTGGCTAAAGAGTTTGCACACAATATTACAACCTTCTAGGTCGTTTAGTTCTGGAGAAAAAGATGAAAACAGGATTTTAGGTGATGGCCTGTGAGGCCCTCATTTGGGGCCAAAGGGTCACCAAATCTACAATTTAGAATCTCCATTGGCGAAAGATGCTTGAAGATATGGGTCCATCGATGTTACCAAAATCCTAAACAAACATACATGTATATAAACAATGCAATGGATCTAAGAGATTCTCTCTTACGTCAATGATGTATTGTGTTTTGCCTATGAAACTTACATTATTGTCGTTTATACACATACGCATCACCCTGTTAAACAAAAATGAAGCGTGGACCTATGGCCTCCACTACAAAAGAAATAGAGATTTATTGTATCCAATTACACATGTATTTTGCTTTTAATGAAGCGTATCAATATATAGAACAAATGATTCTCAAATGATTTTCGGCATTCTCAGCCTTTATTTAGAAGCCATTGAAGAATAAGAAGAATACCTCAAATCATTAATAAACGAATGCCGTGTATACTCGCCGGGGTAAATTTAGCAAACGTATATATATATAAATAAATTAATGAATTTTGTTTGTCTATATACTTCCGGTATATAGACATTATTACGCCACGTTAAACCTTATGGCAAGAATTTCGTTTACAATATTCACATTTTAAAACTCTGGTAACTATAATTTTGTTTACATTATTGTAAATGGCAAACAGATATTATGACTTCGAAAAACAAATCGCCAGCCTTGAGCAATCGCCTGCCTTGAATAATCGTCGGGGCAAATATGTGTTTGAAATCTTACAGGAATACTTAACCTTATATATGGTAAAACCCTCCAAGCTATATATTTTGCATTTTGCATGTAACCGTTTGTAAACTTGTTTTTCTAATCATATCTTGAAAAATGAACCCCCAAATATACTGACTTACTAGCCCTTTGTTGTTGTACAACCCTTATACCTTTCGTTTTATGTATAATACCTTTACTACTAGATTCAAAACACTTTTGAGGGGTAAAACGCCCATGGTGTGGGGTAAAACGCCTATACTGGGCGACTTGCCCCACATGACCAAAGGGTACTTTGAATTTGCACGATTCCTGAGGCTAAACCATGTGACAATGTCTTCCTGTAACTAGCATTGTGATGTTTAAGAGTTTACTTGAATTGGTACAACAACGAGTGAAGGTTGATATCTGGTTCCAAAAAATTCAGCATTTATTTAATTGTCTACTACATTTTAGAAAATATACCGCCTAAATATATAAAATCGTTTGAAATATTTTCTTTTTCGCTGGCCGAGCAACCCTCCATTGTCAGATGACATTCAACCTGAAAGCTACCACAGCAAAGATAAATAACCGATCTAACCATGCACGTGTTTGTGCGTGTCACGTGGCGTAGGCGTTTTACCCCTTCTGGGCATCTTGCCCCACTTTCCCCTATTTATATATAGGCCTACACACTATGCAAATTATGTCGTGTGTCCTTTTATTGAATGATTTCAAGAGAAATGAAGATTAACCAGGGACATGACAGCGTGTAAGGTGCGGAGCCTGAAAAGGGGGTTGTTAATTCTCGATAACTTAAAGCGAAGTCCACGTTTAAAATACTAAATCGATTTTTGAGATGACCCCTTAAAGTCTTGTTTGGCGGGAAATTTCATCCCTCCACATGACCGGAAGTTGAGTTGTCGTATGCTTGTGGCACCGCCAATCTAGCAAGATGGACATTCCAGTAAGTCGAATGTTTTCTAAGTTTTACGATTAATTATTATTAACGGGTTTCATGGTATATATTGTATCAGTGATTGGGAACACACTTTTGAGAATGGGCCAGTTTGAGGGGTTTTATCACATTCGGAATTTTAAAGGGGACATTCACGTTTGTAGCAAAAATTTCATCCATGTGTCATCTTTTCATCAAATCATGCAAAATGGCCCATAGTCCCTGTCTATCCTAATCCAAGCTGTATATTGTTAACTATTAGGGTTTCACCTTTCATACTTGCATAAGGACTTACATTAAATGTACTGAAGGACACTTATAAATATGAATGGCCTGCCAAGGCAAGGGTCCCATATTTTAGAAACAATCATTTTGATTCTACGAGAGAGATAATACTTCCTCGGATCCTCAGTTGCCTTGTGAACGTAATGGGATTTAAGAAAATGTAAATCGAAATATTTCAATTATAATATCAGGTAAGATGTTAATGTTTATATTTTAAATATTTTTGTCCATTTTGTAACCAATTCCTACAGAAACTACCAGCGCTGAAAGAATCAGAGGGACTTCCTACCAACTTCAAGGAGTTGGAGAAGGGGATCTCAGATGACATCGACAAATTCTTCACTAAAGCGGAGTTGACTGCAATGTCAGACTATGAAAAACTTAGGTTGAGAAATATGAGGAAGAACTATGAAATGATGGCTGCATTAGGTAACTTATATCATTTTTTAGAAGTGGAATCATTTAAAGGTGCATCCATTGTCTTTCATGAAATTGTATTTGGCTTTAAAACGTTCGAACTCACCAAATGTGCTGTCTACAATACAAATAAATTCACTCAACTTGCATATTTATCTCCAATCGCCAAATAGGCCTATATCATAATTTCTAGTTTCCAATTAAAATCAAGTAACATCTGATCATTATGCATGTGTAGAAACTGAAACTGTACGTCCCATTTACATGCACAGTAGTTACATGACCTATTTAACATAATCAACCCAATTTTGTCATTTTGTCTGTTATAAAATTCCAAAATTACGTTTGATTCATTGAAGCGGGCTGCGCACCACAGGCCCACACGCTGTGCATTGTCCGGTTTTCGATCAGAAATCACCACTTTTACCTTCATATCGTCAATATGCTAAGTCTACTATCATCAAAATGATAGTTTTCGGTAACAGTCAGTTCTTCTCGATAAAGTAACACCGTTTATAATGTTTGCAATATGTGATCCCCAACAACACAATGGATGTACCTTTAATAATAATGTGTCTTGCCAAAGTAGATGTTATTATCTTTTGGACCAGGAGCAATAAAAATATATTAGGCAGTACAGTAGGCTAAAGCTACACACCTAAGACGTGATAAAGGACAATTTATAGTTATTTGAGTTATAATATGAAAGAACCTTTGTTGTAATTAAATATTACACCAGACTTTAATTGATAAAATTGATGTAGAAAATTCCAGTTTAAATGCTTCTGAGTCTGACAGTGCAGGGTTCGATTTCACGGTAATCAAACTGCACCGAAACAGCCTAATGTTGTACTGTGCAGCCTAGGTTTGTCATACGACTGCACGGCGTGCAGTGAGTTGTTTATAGCAAATATGTGCTAATTCTTATGCCTCAAAACTTTCGATGAAATGTCAGACTGGCACAAATTTGAATCTGCATCCCTGTTTTAAAGCATCTGATCATCATGTGACATTGTTTTTAGAATTTGGTCTCTGGTTTTCTATGACAAAACTGGTGCAGTGAGTTTTATTGTGGTGCAGTCACTCTTAAATGACAAGCTGCACAAGGTGCAGTGTATGGAAAAAAACGAAATAGAACCCTGCAGTGGTACCAAAAGTTCTCAGATGAATTCATTTTTTTATCCCCCGCTGCGCGTTTAGTGCGAAGCAGGGGATATAGTATTCGGCTTCGTCCGTCCGTCCATTACGTCTGTACGAAATGAAATAATTCAAATACTATTCACTGGATTCTTTTCATATTTTGCATATGGGTTCATCATAGTGAGAGTAATGTTCCTTCAGAGATTTATGACCTTGACCTTCATTTCAAGGTCACAACGAGACAGCAGGATATCTCAAGAAATGTTTACTGGATTCTTGTCATATCTTATAAATAGCTTCTCCAAGGGAAGATAAAGGGCTGATTAGATTTTGGTGACCTTGACATTAATATGATTATTCTCAAGGTCACAGCGGACTTTGAAATTTTCAACATATTAACGTACATGTAAAGCTTGTCAGCGGGATATCTTAAGAACCATTCACCGGAATTCCATCATATCTTACACAAAGCATCTCCTACGGAAGATAAAGGGCTGATTAGATTTTGGTGACCTTGACATTATTCTCAAGGTCACAGCGGAACTTGGAGTTTATCGACATGTTAAGCTTGTCAGGGGAATCAATATCACAAGAACTGTTCATTGGATTCTCATCATTATCTTACTTACGGTGACCAGTGGTTCTTTTAGGGAAAATTCAGGGCCCAATCAATTTTGCTGATCTTGACATTATTTTTCAATTTTGAAGTATTAATTTGCGGCAGGGGATCATGTCACCTTAGTGACAACTACTTGTTATTAATTGAGATGATTACCTCAATATTTCCTTAGGGTGTAGTGTAAAGCTACGCAGACGGAGTTCTAGTGCACCTTATATTCCTAATATTGTGATTCATGAATTTAATAAAAGTTTTCAGAAGTTGAAAGAAGGATGGACTAGTTTTCATTGACATAAATTTGTTACATATGCGAAGACAAAGCGTTTGATCTCAATGACATTTTGTTTGCTTGTTTTGTCAATTTTGAGTAGAAAAAGAGACCCTTGTTGGTAATAATGTCTGAATATATTACCTTACCAAAAATGAAACTTTATCGGGGATTGGGAAAGGTAGGGGCCAGTGGGCTTTTTTGCACATTGGATGAAAAAATGGCCCATTTAAATTTGAAATTTTACTGTTGCTATAAAGGGAAATGGCCGATTTTAAATTTTGAAATTGATTAAAAGTCCTAAAAATGGCCCATTGTCAAAGGTTCCTTTCCCAATCCCAGCTTTATCAGCTTCATATAGTCCATCATACAGTCGGAGTCCAGTGAGTTCAACTTCAAAGTTTAGAAATCTTTTCAGGGCTAATAGGAGCAGAATTATTTACTTGAGTATCCATTTTCAGGCCTCCCAGTGATCAGACCTGACTTCATGAGGGATCCAAGGAGCAAGAATGCCAAAAGGAGAAAGGTGGAAGAGTCGGACAGTGACGAGGAGTGGACACCTTACTCACAGAGTCGCAAAAGTGGCAGAGGTAAGAAATAAAGTTTATTCATAAATATTATATAGACAATATTCTGCAAATATATTATATTTATATATTATATTATATACCAACTTGCAATTCAATTTAATTATTGGTCACACTTGCTCTCTAAAGTTTCAGTTGATTAATGAATGATAATTAGTTGATGGATTACCTCAATAAACGATTACAAATCAAAGATTGAAATTAACCTATGTCAAAATGACTGGATGCCGACCAGTACAAGTCATCGTCACTACCTGAATAGCACATACACCAGGGCTCGAAAAATACAATCTAGTTATTGTAACTGGTTGACCACAAGTGCGAATTTTTAAACCAGTAAATTTTGGAATGAATAAGGTAACTTTAAAAGAAAATTGAGGCCAAGTGTACATTATTCCTAATAATAAAATTTCTTGCAGATGTTAAACCTGTGGCACATTTTGCTCCCCCCATGAAAGTTAAAGAAGTCAAACAGAAAAAAAAGGAAAAAGTACCAGTAAGTTTTTATTCCAGTTTCTCAAAGTTTTAAAGAAATAATTTAAAACAAAGATTATAATGTTTCATTTAATGCATCAAAATATGCCCACATAATTATGGTTTTAAGAATTTTATTTTCACATTTAACTTGAAGTATTATATAAACATTGAAAGGCTGTAATATATATGAAGAATGAGTTTGGATGACCAAAACATCTCACCTTCATGTTTTCATGAACATATCAACACTCGTTAATTAAGTTTAAAAAAAAATATCCTTTGCAAGCCTGTGACAGGCCTGTGACTATTCCCTCAGCCTGAGGCTAGTAAATCTTGGGCTATCAAAATTTGGATACTGCTAATAGTGCTAGCCCTGTGGGCCAGAATAATCATTTTGGAATATTTACAGCAAGAGACAAGCATCTTATGTTTACAAGTAACAAGGGCAATAATGGTGTCGTTCAAATACAGAGTAGACTTAAAAGTCACTTTATAGACTGGTGCGCCTTCAGTTGGGCTAGTAAAAATGAGAACAACTAGCCCTGCAGACTACTATGTTTCAAGTTAATTTCTACCCTGCTGGGATAATTGTTAAACTAATAAACTTATGTTGATATGTTTTATATCAGCGGATACTTGTAGGTAGTCAGGCCTCAAAATAGCAACCAATTTGGGAGCGTTTGCTCCATTTTTATCCCACCAGTATGTAATACCGTGGGATATAGTCATCACCCTGTCTGTCTGTCCATCCATCCATCTGTAATCATTTCGTTTCCGGAGCAGAATTCGAAAACCGTTCATGATATCTTTCTGAAACTTTCAATGTGTATTACCCACTAACTGAAGTGGTGCCTTTTGATATTTTCAGATTTCAGAATTTTTATAAAAAAAATTCCTTTCCATAGAAACTTGTTGAATTTGGACTTTGTCAAAGACAGGTTCGTTTCTGGAGCACAGCTCCAAAACCGTTCATCATATCTTCCTGAAACTTTGCATGTGTATTACCCACTAACTGAAGTGGTGCCTTTTGATATTTTCAGATTTTTTCTGAAATTTTTTTTTTTTTCTGTTTCCATAGAAACATGAGAGGGATGTTGGTTGTTGTTGATTTTGACTGCCTCTGGAGCAGAAGTCTAAAACCCTTAACATACCTGAAACTCAGCATCTGTAATACCCACTAACTGAAGTAGGGTAATAGATACACAAGTATCTGTCAAAGATGTGTTTCACAAATTTTGTGGAACCGGTGGGATATGTCATCTTCTGATGACTCTTGTTCCACTTTGCTTCCTGTAATTTTATGTTAAAAGCATACACATGCTGACCTTGACAAATTTGAGTGTTCACTAAAAAATCTCTATCTTTACAAAATATTATAACAATTTCCCATTACATTTGCTTAAATATGGCATTAATTATTAGCTAGCTGAAACAGTTCCTGCTTATATTCATTAACATAAGAAATTTCAACATTTAATTATACCCCTCCTTACAGCGTAAGCGGGGGTGTATATAGCGTTCAGTCTGTCCGTCTGTTCTGTGTGCTCCTTGACATTTGTTTTTTCTCCTTAGAAAACAGAATTAGGAACGTGTTCGCTCTTTTGAAAAAAATGTTTACTTTGAGGCAGGGGTAGTTCTCTTTTTATCATCTCAACTCAAACAGTGGCTCAAACCAGGAGACGCAATGGCCAAATGGATGAGATTAAACAATTGTTAGTGTTACGTTAGAGATAGCAATACTATCAAATTGTCACAATGCTGTAACAGTTAGATGATTTAGAGCACAATGCAATGATGTCATGTTGATTACTGCAGTACAGTGCCAGTGTGTACACAATGATAGTATGCCTCCCTTTGCTTGCTCAAGAAACCAAACCATGGCAGTTTTGTTGTTAAATAATCATTCTTTTATCAGTAGGTTACTATTAAACTGCTGAAGAGTAAATTTGGATGATAAACATAATTTCACCCTTCTTGGTTCAGGTTCTGATATCAATATTATAAAAACTCATTGATTAAAGTAAAACGGTTTCTTTAATCAACTGAAGTTTATAAATTTGATATTAGAAGACACATCACCTTTATGAGATTCTCTATTAAACTGAACATCATCTTTCTTCAAGGCACAGAAGAAACATAAAGCTGAAGCACCTACAAAGGAGAGAAAGGTTTACCCCTTGAGAGAACGCTCGCTGACTAACTACATGAATATTGAAGTTCCAGATGATGATAGTTTCCTTTGTAAGTTACACAGGAGAGATTACTTGAAATGTGCACAGTATCATGATTCATGGTTATGAAACTGATATCCTTTAAATGATAGTACATCATTCAGAGTTGAATACTGAAATGTTTCATCAAGAATTAGTCGGTTATACTTATAAGTTTCATCAATATCGTTGTAGTGTGTTGTGTGAGAAATTTCATTATTTAAAACATGTTTGTCCATACAAATTGAAAAGGTGACACCAGGTTTTTGTTTTTAGTTCTTTATATATCGTTTTGATTATGACTAAGTGTTTGAAAGAAAACCCAGTATACAGAAGATTTCAGCCTTCTGGAGCATATTTGTTAAAGAATTTAAAAAAGAAATTTGCTTTTTCAGGGTCCCCAAATCTACCATAATTTCATTTTACAAAGGAGTCTGTCCACAAGATGTCAAATTTCTAGAGCATTTCAATTTTGGGGAAGAATTAAAAATGGTTGACTTTCTCTTCCTTTAGACTGTGAGGACTGTAACAAAGAATACGAAGGAGATTGTCCAGTTCACGGCCCTCTTCTCATTGTTCCTGACAAAAAACCAGAGGTGAGCTGAATTTATGTCTATGCCGCTCCGTGTGTCCGTCCGTCCGAATTAGTTTCCGGAGCATGTCTCAAAAACTATATGACTTGGAAACTTCAAATTTGGAACGGAAGTAACGTATATGGTGCTGTTGTGCCTTTTAGGGGTCTCAACTTCAAGGTTTAAATAATTTGTTTAATTTCAACCAAAAACGGTCCGATTTTTTTACTTTGTCTGGTTTCCGGAGCATATCTCAAAAACTATTTGACTTGGAAACTTCAAATTTGGTATCAAAGTAACCTATATGGTGCTGTTGTGCCCTTTAGGGGTCCCAAGGTCCAAATAATTTCTGAAATTTTGACCAAAAACAGTTTAACTCTGTGTCATTTGTGTAAATTTCTGGGGCAAAACTAAAAACTATGTGACTTAAAAACTTTACTTTGGATGTTGCCTTGATGCTGTTGTTGTGCCTCTCATTGGTTTAAACTCCATGGTTCAAATAATTACAAAATATTTTCATTTAAAACAATCATTGATATTCATTGACATGATTGACTAGATAAATATGTTTTCCATTTTATTATACCCCCGCTACGAAGTAAGCGGGGGTATATAGTGGTCATTTCGTCCGTCCTTCCGTCCGGTCAATTTTCTCAAAAACCGTCAAAGGTACATCAAACAAACTTTGTACAGTTGTAAACCATGTTCTTCTGATCGCGCACAGACAGTTTTCAATTTTCTGAGATTTAATTTTGTTGTCGTTTCCATGGAAACATCACTTTTTGGACTTAGTTTTATTGTGTTCAATGGGGACAAGTTTTCTTGGATACTGTTCAACCTAGGTGAATGAAATTTTGGTTGTGAGTACTCATGACCATACTCTTTATCGAGTTCGAAAACCAGTTCCGAAATATTATCTTTTACGGAGTTATGGCCCTTGAATCCGAAATTTAACTTAGTACCAAAAGAACTCTGATGCTCCAATGGGGACAAGTTTTCTCGGAAACTATTACATCTAGGTGAATGAAATTTAATATGCAGGTAGTCCAGATGATACTCTTCATCGAGTGCGAAAACAAGTTCCGAAATATTATTTTTTACAGAGTTATGGCCCTTGAATCCGAAATTGAACTTTGTACCAAAAGAGCTGTGATGCTCCAATTGGGACAAGTTTTTTCGGCAACTATTACATCTAGGTGAATGAAATTTTACATGTAGGTAAGTCCAGATGATACTCTTCATCGAGTTCACAGTCCAGTTCCGAAATACTATTTTTTACGGAGATATGAAGCCCTTGAATCTGTAATTGAACTTGGTACAAATTACCGGTGTGATGCTCTAAATGGGAAAAATTAAGTTACCTGAAAAATATTACATCTGGGTAAATGAAATTTTGTAATAACAAAGCCAGGTCCTAAAATTATTTTGGACAATATTATGATACTTGAAGCTGTTTTTTATACCCCCGACCAACGGTTGGGGGTATATAGTAATACCAACGATTCCGTCCGTCCGTCCTTCTGTCCGTCCTTCCGTCCGAAGACAATTTTTGTCCGATAGATTACAGAAAAACTATTCATCTCATCGTTTTTAAATTTGGTACATGTCTTCTTCACCCCTAGGAGAGGTGCAGTGCGAAGTTTAAAGCGAATTGGTGAATTTTTGAATTTTTGGCGATTTTTTGTATTTTTTAACTTAGTCAAATTCTGAAATTTTTTTGTCCGATCGATTACAGAAAAACTATTCATCTCATCCTTTTCAAATTTGGTACATGTCTTCTTCACCACTAGGAGAGGTGCATTGCAAAATGTAACACGATTTGGTAAATATTTGAACTTTTGGCGATTATTTATATTTTTGTAATTTATCATAGCTAGAATGAATGAAGCTACTTCTGTGTTGTGATTTGTTGACTTCATCATTTTCTTTTTCATGTAACTTTCATCAAAAGCTACTTCTGTGTTCTTGTTGATTTTACTATTTTATATTTCCACTGGTCATATTTTGGGAAAAGTTAAATTTTCTTTCCTTTCAGCCATAAGTGCTTTATATCTCTCACTGTGCCTTCAGGGGTGTGCTTCCATGTACCTGTTGTTTAAAGTCACTCGAATGAATCATTATGATGGATTAATTTCCAAAATAAAGTTGAAATCAGTGGTAATATCAGTAGTGTATTATGTTACCAATACCTTTTCAAGTTACTTTTATTCCTATTTTACATGAAGATTAAGACTTGTCCTACCATTTTCACAAACAGTTTAATCTTAGCAATTACATTTCATAGCTTATCAATCCTTAGGTGTGCAAACACCTCTCTCTTTAAGTAAAATAAAAATGTCAAACTTAAACAGTCGGGGGTATTAGTGAGCCACGCTGACTTTTTTGCTTGTTTAAACATAGTAACCTTTACATCTATAATTCTCAATGGACGGATAGCGGATGGTGGGGGTATGTGAGCCATGCTCACTTTTTTCTTGTTTATACTGTATGAAGGCGATCAAATTACAGGCGGGGATATGTGAGCTGTGCTCAGTTTTGCCTTCAACTGTTCATTTGACACATTCTAGTATTTGCTATTTGAAGTTCAATCAACACAATTGACTTTTGAACATCAACAATGTTTTATGAGACATTATTGTTCTTTTCATCAAATTATTAATTAATTAATAATCATTTATCAATCATAAACACTGAAATCAAGAGGACCATTTTTTCTTGTGACATACACGTGTTTGTGCAACCAGTTTTTGGTTTAGTAATTCCATTTTTTGGTGAAATTTAAGAACAGAAAAAAACACCTTTAATTTCAAATTATTAACTCATCTCACTTCAACATTTTTATATTCCCGTTTTCTGGTGTAGACTAGAATTTTTAAAGAGGGGCCAACAGGGGTTGAACTTAATCTTTTCAATGCAGTAGCATTTCTAAATGTTCTAGTCCAGACTTATTCAGGCTAACCACATACATCTCCATTATCATTTCACCTCAGATTTTAACTATACACTAAACCCCACAAGAAACGTCACCACACTTGTTATGGTGTAAAAAAGAAAATACTTCTGGCGGAGAAAGTCTATTTTGAATTCTATTTAAAGGGATATGATTTGTGAATTGTTCCCCCCCCCCCCCCCCCCCCCCCCCCATTTCATACATCAGAGTATACAAGAAGATACGAAAACGACTATTTTTAGACATTTGTTTCTCAGAAATATGAAAAAAAATTGTTTTGAAATTTTGTTTTGTTTGCTTCTAAAGACATCATACATCTCTGTTTCTGTCGTGTTTATCACTCGTGGATTGGGTTTTTAAACTCTACTAGCCCAGCTTCTTTTTCACTAGCCATGGACTAGCGGGCTAGTGCTAATTTTTTACCCTGATGATGAAGAGATCGGGGTTTGATTCCGCCAGGAGCCATTCTGTCTCGGGGTAAAACATGTATTTGCTCCGCTCCACTTATTCAGGGATAAACCTAGGATGCGTTTCTGCGGCATTTCCGCATCAAAACACAAATTCCCGCAGACAGAAGAGTTGGATGCGGCCTTTTAACGCATACTATTTGAAACTACCGCATTCAAAAAATACTATTGCGGCCTATGGATTAAAATTAAAGTAAAATATATCAACCGGCAAACCATAATTATTGTCATTGTTTACTTCAAACCACGGACTTAGTCCGTGTTCAAACTCACAAAGACGATAACCTGAACCAGTTTGATACACATGCATGAACATCCCTGATTGGTTGTTGTAATAAATTCAGCCAATGAAAACAAGTGTTTCTAAAAATATGTACGACATTTCGACTTTCGGGAATTACCAGTCTATTTTTAGTTTGGTCATACGACCAGAATAAAGTTTTCCAACAAATTTCAGAGGCATCGTTACTGTATGTTAAAAATCTATGCATAGAAGTTTAATAGTCCTTAAATAATATTCAGATTGATACTTTTTATTTGTAAGAATGACCGTAACTTACTTCTGTTTATATTACTGCAATGTAATTGTCATTGCCTACATTGGTTTATATAATGAAAATATTGTGCCATGTGCTGTCTCAATCATCTGTTAATTACTAGTATCCCTTTACCCATCTGTCAACATGTCTGATTTTCAAGGATGACAGCTTCTCATCGCAAATTTTAGCATTTGCTGTTCCATTTTTGACATAATGTCACGCAAAGACACAGAATTATAAACATTCCTTCACCCCGTATTGGAGTCAAAATATGACAACCAATCAAATGTGTCTAAATCCATTCACAGTGACAGGTCAAAGGTGAAAAATCCCGCAAAATTCTTGGAAAAGTAACTGGGTCAACCAATGAGCTGTCTCTATTCTGTAACCAGTTGCGGTTCAGGGTCATAGATCAAATCTGGCATCGTATATTGCGATGTGATTTTCATCGAGATAATGAGGTATAGCATATTTATATTGTGTAGTTTGGATGTCAAATTAATTATTTTTGAAAACTCATATTCGTTTTGATTTCATGAAAGTGAAAATAGGAAGTAGTGACTGGTGATACAAGACACCTGACAGATTGTAGTGTTAGCCGACAATGTTTTCGAAATGGCTTCACATACCATTTTATTAAATGTAAAGTTATATCATTTGTTAGTTTGTCCTCATTGGTTATATATAGTTTAATCATAATTTTTCTCAATTACATAATTTAAAAACCGAACTTGAAACTGTCAAAGTAACTTGTTATATTATATGTGTTTCAAAGTCTGATATCATGCAATGCTAACATGTACCAGTGTGCATTGGGCATCTCCTAGGATATTGTTTTGACAACATAAATATATTCCATTTATCATTTTTATTTTTCATCTAAATCACGATGAAAAGGATTATCTAAAGTTTGGGTATATCAGCATATTATTTATATTGGATATATTATTATGTTAATATATATCAGCTCAGTAACCATCTGCATGTATGATCATGATGACAGATTAGAAAATTGAACCGGCCAAGTGCTAGTATAAAATTAAAACTACTGGTCAAATAACATCAGAATTACACTGCTATTTGGCCAACTGACTTACGTACAGTAATTGTTCAATCTGGCTGAAAATTAAAACAATACAGCATGAAAACAACTCAATTCATTTTTACTTCACATAAATATTTTTAAATACATTTATCTTTAAATTTCAAACACAGGAAAAAATGGCCCACCTAAATTAAACCTTGTGGGGCCCCCTGGACCCCCAACCAAATATATGGGCCCACCTAAATTTACCCTGGTGGGGCATTGGCCCACCCAAAAACATTCCTAGGTTTATCCCTGCTTATTTATACCCTGAGTGCAAGCCCCACATAAACCTTCGCGCAGTAAGGTTTGGGTTCCCTACACTGAATTTCAGCACAGAGTCACTCATGGTTTGCTAGTTCCAGCTCAGGTTTGCAGGTTTCACCACAATTCATAGTCAGAATGATGTTGTTCCCCATACAATAATCTAGCAGCTGTGATATAAATGAAATAATCTTGAAAGCAGTGTTACACTTAACTTAACTCACCTCAACTCCATGATACTCAAGCTTGAAGTTCGGATGATTCTAAACTGGACTGTGAACCCGTGAGCGTGGTGCTGCACCAAATAAGTCTTTAGTGGCTGCCAGGACAGGTTTGAAAGTACATCAACCCTTCTCTAAATAAGTTAAACATACAGTAACAGGGCTAGAAATTAACAATAGTCCTTCAGCCCTGGGCTAGTAAAAATTGCCTTGGGCTACCAAAATTTGGATACTCTAAACCCTGTGGGCCAGAAACATTTCAGAATCACTTTGGAATACTCATAGCAAGAGACAAACATCTTATGTTTACAAGTAACAATGGCAATAAGTGTGTCGGTCAAACACAGAAGTTTAGATTTATAAATATGGAGTAGACTTTATGGGCTGGTGCGCCTACAGTTGGGCTAGTCAAAATAAGAACAACTGAAGAGCCCTGCAGATTACCATATGTTTCAAGTTAATTTCTACCCCTGAGTAGTTTATTGTACAAAATGACACAGTCAAACCAATTTGGTGGTTAATTATGCCCAACCAAACAAAGTTGGTGGGAAATTTTGAAATGGACTTTGTTCGTTTGACCGTCTCAAAATTGTTTCTGCTGTAGAACTTAAAAAAACCTAAGGCATACAACGATTGGGAAAGACACCTTTGGCAATGGGCCATTTTGAGGGCTTTTGCCCAATTCCATGGAATCTGATCAGTGATCACAACTCGCTGTAAACTTTTTTCCCCTCGACTCTGTCTGCTTCTTGTATTTAAAAAGAGGCAAGTCATGGACCATCTATCTGGATATGTGCAACTAGTGACTAGTCCTTTCTTAAAGTAACCAATAATAATGTTCCTTGATCAGTTTAGGCTCCAATAACAGTGCTCATATATAATTTCAAACACTCATCCCTTCACTCAAATGATGCTTGATCTTTATCAAATTTAAAATGTAAAACTTATTAATTATTGAATATTTAAGGTGACTGTGTCGAAAGGTGAGCTAGCACAGAGAACTTTGCCTCCAGGACTCAAAGTTTGTGAATCTGGAATCTCCGGAGCTGGTTTGGGAGTGTGGGCAACTAAGGACTTCCCAGTTAGGGCATGCTTCGGTCCCTACAAGGGAGATATAATCAAGGATGAAGAGAGAGCTCACAGCTCGGGTTACTGTTGGCAGGTTTGTTTTAAAGTTTATTCAACGCGAATCGAATACTAATTGTAAATTTGTTGGCTTCCAACCCATAATGGAAGTCATGTTGATAATGTTATTTCATACGTTTATCCACAACCTTATATGATAAATCAAACAAAGCTGATAAGCTACATGGCTCATGGCTCTAACTTTTATAGCCGTTAGCCGAATTTCATATTCACATAATGCTAACTGGGCTATCACTTTCAACTACATATGTATATTACTGGGTATAAGTCGAGAATGTGATACCATAAATTAGGGGGTCAAGAGGGGGGGGGGGGGGGGGGGGGGGGCAGGGGGTCGACTTATACACGGGGTCTATGTTTCAGACCCAAACATGTCTGGAAACACTGGAAACAATTCACAAACTTCGATGTCCAGTCAATATTAAAATCATTGAATAAAAAACATATGCTTTTATTGTTTTCTTTTTAAAATACAAATATAGCATGATATATGAATTAAAAAAAACATTTCAATCACGAAAGTTCATTAAAGTTTATATTATAATCTTTACTATTACCTGACAAACATTGATCGATATCTAGCCTTGATATAAGTCGAGTGACCCGATACCGGTAGTCCTTCAACTCAAGGATTTAAAAACAGATGTTGGATACTGATCAGTGATGGATCAAGAAAATATTTTTCACTCAATAAAAATAATTCTTCTTTATAATAACTAAACAGTAAATTAGTGGTGCACCAATCGATCAAATAATCGGTTTGTTGATCGTTTGAGCCTAGAAATCTGATTATCGATCTTAACAAAATCAAATCAATTAAACTGTTATCAACACTCAAGAATAGCAAACGACTGCTGCACATGCAAGCTTTGTAAATATATACAAGTTGACTGCTGTATGACATGTAATCTATCATTTCCTAACTACGGTAATACAGGAAGTAAAGTCTAATAATAACTTTCTGAGGGAGCAGTCATTTCCACCCGTGGCTCTGAGACTTGTGCTGTCGTACCAATTAAATCAGATGCTTATCACTCAGATATCGTACCTTTAAGCATTGATGAATTGTTTAAAATGGTTATTATAATAATAATAATAATAATAATAATAATACTTTATTGCCTTTTCAGGAATTTGTTTTACATCAACACAGAGCTTGAACAATCATATGCAATATTTATGTACACGCATTTAATTCTTTTCACATTTATTTAATAGACGTATTATACCCCCGCTACGACGTAGTCGGGGGTATATAGCGGTCAGCCCGTGCATCCGGAATGTTTTGTTCTGCTCATAACTGACACTAGTTGTCCAATTTCTCATAACTTGATATGTACAATCACCATGATATTGATGTATACATGTGCCTTTTGCATGTTTCATACCCTCATTTGCCAAATTTAATGCAAATTTTTTCAGTAATTTCCACTTCGTCTTTCACACACTTTGTTCCACTCATAACTCAAATACTATTTGTTCAATTGTTTCCAAACTTGGTACATATAATCACTCTGATGTGTACATTTGCCTTTTGAATGTTTCATACCCTCATTTGCTGAATTTATGCAAATTTGATCAATTTTTCAACTTTTACTTCTAAAGCACTCTTACAAGTGTATCTATGAAGACATACTTACTATGAAAACACACATACTCTGCTTTCATAGTACTGCTGTGGTTTGTTTGTACAGAAGACTAAACATTGATGTCTATCTGCTATTTTGAAACTTTTCTTCTTTGACCAATGTCCCAGCGGGGGTATGAGTGAGCTGTGCTCACTAATTCTCTTGTTTACAGAGTTGTTGCCTTTGTTCCGCATTTTTGGACTCGGAAACTCCAAATTTGGTGTGTGGCTAGAGGACGTAAATACCTTGATGGAGTTTTAAATTAAGAAGCGTGTGAATATTTTTTTCGGAGAATTGCCCTTGACCCATTTTTTCGAATCTGTTCCAGGTATCTCCTAAGGGGATAGCTTTTCTCAGAAACTGTTTAAAGATCAAATCAGTTGGCATGAGGGAATCGATACCTTGATGGAATGAAAATGATAAGCGGACAATTATTCTTCTTAAAAGAATGCCCTTGTTCCAATTAATTGTGTCTGGGGGGGATGTTTTTGACTATGTCTTCTTGTTTTTCATAATAAAAGAGGACATTCATAGATTTTGAGTTTCATTTCTTTCAGATATATGCAGATGGTTCCCCTTCTCACTTTGTTGATGCACACAACAGCAATACTGCAAACTGGATGCGCTATGTGAACTGTGCTAGGACTGAAGATGAACAGAATCTGACAGCCATCCAGTATCGAGGGAACATTTACTACAGAGCTTATAAACCTATAAACTCTGGCTCGGAACTCTTGGTCTGGTATGGAACTGAGTATGCCAAGGATCTCGGAATACGAAGACCTTGCAAATTTCCAAAGTTTAGAATTGAAGGTATACATTCAGAATTATGGGTTATAGCCCATAACTTACGGGTACATTTAATATATTATTAATGTTATATTTTTAAATACGATATATTGAAAATAATAATTTCAAGCTTATAGTAATACAATCAATCCCAGTCAGTGTCTGAAGTTACAGAATAGCAATCCATGGAATTGGTATGAAAACCAAGTTAACAGTAAGTTAATTTCTTAAAGCTGATTGAATAAAGATAGATAGTCCACAGAAATTCTCTGAACCACTTTATTAAATCTTAAGCACTTCTAAACACAACATAGATAGTGAGCTTCATTATGTGTGAGACATACCAATATATAATGCAAAGAAAAACACGAAAACAATACCACTTATTTTGCTTGATTTTTACAACTTTCACACAAAGTGAAACTAATTAAATTTCAGAATTCAGATTGTCTAATTACATAAAAACTTTTCTTATGCAACTTTTAAAAATTTCAGATATCTACTCCTGTGACTGCTGCTCGAAGGCTTTCTCTTCAGTTCTGTACTTGTGGAGACATCTGAAACAAATGCACGGGAGGAGGGTGACACCATTGCTTCGGTTTATGGTCAACACTGGAGGAAGTGACATTAAAGATTTCATCAAAGAACTTGACAGGCAAATAATTATAAATGAAAGACAAAGTATATTCTCAAAAGAAAACAAGTGTTTTGGAGACCCAAAATCTTTGTCAGCATCTGATAAAATGAAGCAGAACTTAAATGTTGATGATAAAAGAAGACGGTTTGAATGTAGTGAGTGTGGTAAAGCATATACACAATCACATAACCTGGAGAAACACAAGAGAATTCACACAGGAGAGAAACCATACAAGTGTAGTGAGTGTGGTAAAGCATTTACACAATCAGGTGACCTGGAGAGACACAATAGAATTCACACAGGAGAGAAACCATACAAGTGTAATGAGTGTGGTAAAGCATTTACACAATCAGGTAGCCTGGAGAACCACAAGAGAATTCACACAGGAGAGAAACCATACAAGTGTAGTGAGTGTGGTAAAGCATTTACACAATCAGGTGACCTGGAGAGACACAATAGAATTCACACAGGAGAGAAACCATACAAGTGTAATGAGTGTGGTAAAGCATTTACAGAATCAGGTAGCCTGGAGAACCACAAGAGAATTCACACAGGAGAGAAACCTTACAAGTGTAGTGAGTGTGGTAAAGCATTTACAGTATCAAGTAGCCTGGAGAAACACAAGAGAATTCACACAGGAGAGAAACCATACAAGTGTAGTGAGTGTGGTAAAGCATTTACAGAATCAGGTAGCCTGGAGAAACACAAGAGAATTCACACAGGAGAGAAACCATACAAGTGTAGTGAGTGTGGTAAAGCATTTACACAATCTCAACATCTGAAGGGACACAAGTGCAAATGAAAGAATAATTTAATTCCTTTTTGTTTGCATACCTTTGAATTTAAAAAATATTTTTATACACATTTTAATATACATATTGTAATTGTGCATGCTCTTAAAGAATGAAATTTTATGCAAGTGTGATGAATTTTTAATTTATTCCCTTGTTGAGGTAATTTCCATTTTTATGTCAAGATCAAATATTTGCCGTACTATCCTTGCATGAATACTGCAAAATAAATGTAACTATTAAAGAAATGTCTGTTTTGTTCATTGTTCTAATTATTTGTAATGAGGACTCAAAAGTTGACCTCATTGAATCGTACTTTGATGAAAAGTAAACATTTGGTGGTAACCGAAGTGGTTGACAATATGATTGGCCAGGCAAACAGTTCAATGATTCAGACTGTTTCAAGAACATGCTCAAAACATTTTGTTTAATCAGGAAACAGGGTACACAACTTGAACTGTTTAAAGAAACATGCACTTCGGTGACACTTGTTAATTTCATGTTGACATGTTTATAACAGTAATGTTTTGACAAGGTGTCATGACATTTGAGCATTGTTTGACTTCACTTGAAGCTTGGTGGTGTATAAATTGTCTGTCACTGAGTTGATGTCATGTAGTTCCTGGTAAATTTAATGCCACTATTCTTTATAACAATTTTAAAAAATTGTCATTCACGACACAGGGGCTTGTATTGCTGAAAACATACAGTTCCTAGGTTCAATACTTCGATACGATACACCCAATACTAATAAATATAGAAAGTGATGCAACGTGAATTTTACCCCCTGCCTAAACAAGTCCACAAGTATTGAACCTAGGAACTGTTTGTTTTCAGCAATACTTGTAAGCCCTTGTGAGCCAACATAAGTTTGGGGGTGGTTTTATTTTCAATATGAATGGCAAATTTGCTACCACTAGCAACATGGAGAAATGTTACCAGATGTCTGACATATTCACTTTATTCACTGCATGTATGTTGAAACTAACTCTTTGAGTAACATTAAACATATTTAAATATTAGATAATACAATAATATCATTGTATTCCTGCGTATTGCTAAAGGAAGCAGTCTCCATGGTCCGGTCGTCATCTAGCTGGGTTCTTGAGTTACCAGAAAACGGATGTCACGCATAAGTTACATTCATTAGTTTAACAGTTGTAAACATTTATGAGGTTAGATTAATAATGTCAAGTTAAAAACAAACATTTAATTGTAGTTTGGGAAGATGTGTTTTGAGATTTGTTTAGTTACCAGAGACAGTAGATTTTCGTCATGAAAAAGAATAAATAATATTTGTTTGACTGATGATTTGATTAACAACAGGATTTTTACATTGGAAACATGATCATAGGCATGAACCAACTCAAATTGAACCTTTTTGAGGGAGGGGGCTACTTATGTTTACACATCTGAAGTCTCCATCTAACAAAGATAATAGTTCCAAAATTTGAGCTTCCCAGCATTATTGGTTCCCGGGGATAAGTTGTTTAAAATATTTAGGGTGACCATAGATATCATGTTTACAATGTATTGTACCCAATACCGGGATAGGTAATTTAAAGTTGAAAATTTAGGGTAACATTGCTTTCCCATGAGGGTAACTGATTTCCTGGGAGAAAGGTAATCTGTTGAGAGAATGGAACACGGAGAAGGGTAACTTTTAGTTTACTTTGTTCAAAGACGATGGAATGGACAAACAGTTATTGTAATATATCATTTATACTTGCAGAGAGAATCGGCATAGAACTACGAAGCAATACACACATTTATAACACATATATAACTGTTACATTCGTCAAAATCTATGTCCCCTTGATAGAAGGTGGTCTATTTCATTTGCATGAAGTAGGTCTATGTGCTGAACTGATGCCATACGTTTTTCTCAAGTGTCACACATACAGTTTGGATCAGATTTTATTCCAATTTTGTTTAAATCAAAGCTTAATGTGCTCACAACCAGGGACTTTTTATACAGAAATACTGTATAGGAAGATCCTGTCACAAGATAGGTAACTTATTGTAAACAATGTTCAATTTCCTTTTACCACATGAACAATATTGTGGAGTAGAGACATACTTATCAGTAACACATGCTTTAAAAACTGAGATACGTTCTGATTTGCCGACATTAATTGATATTTATTCCATGAACATTTTGCTGATGGAATGAATGTCTTGTCTTGGCTTTAAGTGTTGAGTAAGGAGTCACAATATGTTGGAAGTTACGTAAATTGGACCATTTTGTTTGGACCAACGCTTTATAGTATCATAGTGGGGAGCCATTTGATTTTGGATTTTGTACATTTAGTTTGATTTTCTTTTTCACTGACGTTTTCGTAATGGTTTCAAACTATAGTTTAAATGTATAGAATAGTACACCATAATTACAAACATGTTACGCACATTCAAAGCAGGGATAAATTTACCTGCTTCATTTACTCACAAAATTCGAAAAGGTCTCGTAGATATTTAAACTGCGAGTCCCTGAGATGCAAGGTTTTTATTTATACTATTAGGATTACTATGGAGGGACTCACTTTTATTTTGTTGGACTATTAAAGCTTGTGATAGTTAGTCCCTGTACTCTAAAAGTCATATTTGTAGATTAATCACTGTCAAAGTAGAACACACATAGCACCATATTCATTCCAATCTTGTCACTTTCTCTGTATTAAAAGAAAAATCTTCAACATAGGATAAGACCAATTGAGGTGAGTTAGGGTTTAACGCCGCTTTCAAGAGTATTTCACTTCTATCGCGGCTACTAGTATTATGGCAGAGAGAAATCCCGCAACGCCATGTGGATATGCACTGCGGTAAAACCTGCAAGCCGCGACTGGTACTGCGCTGAAATTCAAACCAAACCTTACTATAGAACAGTTCTGGCCCCCTATTCTCGAAACGTTCGTAGAGCTAAGAATTCTTAAAAACGTTCGTAGCGCCTACGAAGATTTACTTTCCCAATTCTCAAAAAGTTCGTACCGCTAAGAATTCGTAGACTTAAGAAAATATCTAAGACAGGTCCTAGGCTGTCGTAAGTTACATACGAACAATAAAGATGGCGTCTTACATTGTTGTCCGACAAGCGACAGACGAAGAAAAAGTAGGTAGATCTAACAAGGAGAGAGTTTACCGTAACCGTACACGTTACCTGGAACATTTCGATGATCGGGAAATTCTTAACAGGTATCGACTGTCAAGAAACGGGATCGAGAGGATAATAACCATCGCTTCACCGCAGTTGACCAGGGACACCCAGCGTTCCGTACCCCTTGATCCCGATCTACAGTAGACCGAAACCTCTGTCGTCCGAATGCTCTATCTCACACAGCGAGCCGCATACTAACCAGTGGGGTTGCAGGTAGAGCTTCTCGACCTAGATCTACAGGTACTCGTCACCCTCAGGTATCTTGATAAGGGGGGATTCCAGTCGGAGCTTGCCGACCTACATGGTATTTCCCAGCCAAGTGTGTCGCGGGCCATCAGTGCATGTATTGACATTTTCTGCGGGTTGAGATTTATTAAGTTTCCCAAAGACAATGAGGTGCGACAAACGAGGGCTGGATTCCACAACATAGCCGGATTCCCCCGTGTTCTAGGTGCGGTAGACGGCACTCTAGTTCCGATCATTCGCCCATCGAAAGACGAGGAAGCATTTGTTTGTCGAAAAGGATACCATGCAGTCAACGTCCAAGCCATATGCGACTCAACCCTGAGGTAACAAGCTACTTAATTATTGCAATCAGCATTTTTACAAGTGAATAAGAGAGAACGTGCCGTCAATATTTACCATATTGTATGACCTTCACATTCATGCAAAAAAAAGGCCCTTTAGGGTTTCCTAAATGTAAAGAATTGGGGCACATTTTAGGTTTAACATTTGCTATACAATTTGGTTACAATGAAATGTAACTTTCTGAATGATTAAAAGAGTGAATATATTTAGATTCGATGTGTATTCTTTGCAAATTTTAAATTATAAATTCATTTTAAAAAATAAAACATATATTAATTGATTAATATATTCATTTTTCTTATTTAATACCATATGTAGCTTTTACAGAATGATAAATAGTATAGTTTATTTCACATATACTGGTATATAGTGTATTAGAAATGACTTTTGTTTAAAAATAGTATTGTGTATGTATTATATATATAAACATTGTATTATAATCATTATTGATGATTAGTCTTCAATACTTACCCAAGATATAAGTATAAATTTGCTTTTTCATATTGGTATTATTATGTGCAGTTATAATCTGAAGTAATTGTTTATTGATTGATGATGTTCCAGATTCACTAATGTGGTATGCAAGTGGCCTGGCAGTAGCCACGATAGCTTCATCCTGGCTAACAGCCAGATTGGTGGGTACCTGGAAGGCAAGGCTGGTGCTGATGGATGGCTGCTTGGGGATTCTGGGTAATTATATTCCTAATCATTTATTACAGAAGTAAACAAGGGTTGCACATCACATTAGTCGAAATGTAAACACAATTAAATTTTAGAATTGTTCACAATATTTGTAATGCTAGTTTGTTAGTTATTAATTGTATTGATGATGAACATAATGAGTCTTAAAATTTGGGAAATAGGATAGGCAGCTATATGCCCTATGTTTTGTCATACATTTCACCAAGATAGTTAATTTAATGAAAGATTTGCATATTTTTCTACAGATATGCATGTAGATCCTGGTTGCTGACGCCAGTCACCAACCCCAGCACCCAGGCGGAGGAGGCATACAACAAAGCTCACATGAAGACAAGAAACACTGTAGAGAGAGCTTTTGGGCTTCTCAAGTCACGATTCAGGTAAATTGAATTATAAGATGTATCAATTCCAAATTATTGATTTCAACTTTTAACATTTTAACATTTATAAGATCATTAAGCTTATAAATGATGTCATAACACTATGATGTCATCTGGTGTGTGACATAGCATTGTGAATCATTTACTTGGTACACAACATTTCAGCTCTCTATAGTCATTTGTTCTAGATAACAAGTCGAAAAGTTTACAGATGGATGCCATGATTACAATCCCAATTTAGACATTTGTTTCATCAACACAGTATGACTTGGGAACTCATATATAAACGTATGATTATAATGTTTGTCTGTCTCAGGTGTCTACACAAGACAACAGGCTGTCTTCCCTTCCAACCAGACAAGGCGAACAAGGTGATCTATGCTGCCTTCCAACTACACAACCTGTGTATTGAGCTGAGGGAGCCCCTGCCCCCTGGGCCTGTGGAGGAGGAACATCAGCTTGATGATGCAGTCTACCAGGGTCCCCGCATCACTGATGGTTATGCAGTCAGGAGGAAACTTATACAGGATGTATTCATGTGAGGTAAGTCAAATAGCATTAGTACAACATAACATGATAGACAACAAACATGATATTTTTTATATGTCAACTTTTATATAACAAATTTACATAAATTGTATTTATCATACATTCAATAAACAGGCATTTGTGTTGGTAAACATCAAGTGTGGAAGCGAGCACAGCTCACATACCCCCGCTTCCAAATATAGTTTGACATAATTGAAAAAAGAAAGGCACCTTTATGGGAATGACTAACCTGTAAGTAAAGATTAATGAATATGCAATGTACAGTTCCAGAGATAATTGTTAATGGTAAGTCATGTTTCCATGGAAACTGCCAAAAGTAAAATTCAGAAATAGATCTAACCCTCAAAAGGCACATCTAGGCAGTATGGTTGACATGTGTATGAAATTTGGTGTAGCTAGAATGTATAGGTTGGGAGATAAGTTCCACACAGAATGACACAGAGTCACTGGTTTGGTCATGTTTCCATGGAAACCGCCAAAAGTAAAATTCAGAAATAGGTCTCACCCTCAAAAGGCACAACTAGAGATCATGGATAACATCATTACATGTGTAGCAAGTTTGGTGAGGCTACATGTATAGTTTGAGAAATATGCTCTGCACAAACTTTGTGACGGATGGACGGACGGACAGACGGACAGAATGAACGCTATATACCACCGATTACCCTGTAAGGGGGTATAATTAGTTTTGAGATAGTAACATATTAACAAATTAATAACAATATCAACAAAAATAGTCATGGGCTCTGTAGCTCATCAAGATATATATTTTCAAATTCAAATGGTGTCACTAAGACATATTTCCCAAATCATGTTACAATATTTCAAGAATTTGGTGAGAAATTATATTTTCTATTACTATGCTTAAAGATTTCCTCACTACATGTAGCCATGTAGTGGTTTCAACTTCACTCAATGCTTATGCTGAACCAAGGACAGTTTGAGTGACTGGCTCTGTAGCTCATCAGCCTTAAAAAAAGCTTACATTTCACTTTCTGGAAGTATTTATTTTTCTAGTAGAAGAAGTCTAAAGAACTTTGAATATATACACATTATGACATGGGAACTCATATATTTATTGTCCTATGTAGCTATGGCATACCAAAAGGGAAAGGCCCAACTGGCCTTTCAGGCCTGATGAGCTAAAAGTTTAATAACTGGTGACAAACATAAGTCGGATTCATAACTATCATCAGCCACATTCTTCTGCTTTAGGCAATTGAGGATCTCCCTCTCCACAGCCAACCTCTCCTTCTCCACCCACAGTCTCTCCTTCTCAGTTGCCAGTTGTTCCCTCTGTATATTCAGCTTCTCTTTCTCCACCTCAAGAATATCCAGAGAAATATCATTTGATCTTGTATCTGGTATATCAAAGAAAAAACATCATTTAATTATCTTAAAATTACTATATTCTTTACATTGAACATGAATATAGGATGGCTGGAATGGGTAACTCAGAAAGATACCTAAGATAGTGGATAGTGAGAAGAACCTGGGAACCCATCACATTACCCGGAACAATTATAGTCACTTGGTATTCAGAGAATAATTGATTGAAATAGCAATATATCTCTATGCTGTAGCTTCTATCTCCATTAGCCTACCAAGTTGATTGAATTATTACAAAACCTTACAAACTTTATGTGTAGGATCAACTAAATGGGTATCCGGGTAGGGTAGGGTTAGGTTGAGAGGCTCTACCTGCAAACCCATTGGATATTATGCGGCTTGCTTTGCAAGATAGAGCAATTGGGTGACATAAGGTAGGGTAGGATAATATAGGGGTTGGGCTATTGGTAGACAAAATGTACCGATCTACATGTACCTGTCCCAGCCCTAGAGAATAGATGTAATGTAAATTGATTTGTAAAACAAAATAAAATAGGGCAAATGGTTCTGTAACTTATCAGGATTTGCAGGATTTAATGTTGAAGATGTAAAATAAACCACCCTTTAAAAATTGTTTGACTTACTTATATTTGACTTCACCACCCTTTTCCTCTCTCGATGCGTGATGAGTGAAACTGAAAATAATATATTTAAATGGATTATATTCTTTTACTCATGGTTGTTTTTTATGTCTGATTGATTAACAAGAGTGTGAATGTAATTACCTGGCTATGAAAAGTCAACTTTATTATATTTCAATCTTAACACACTGCTTAACAGCCTGCTTTCTCTACCTGTTAAAGTCTTACAACCTGTTATCTTATAAATTAATGAACCCCATGAAATGTAATTCATTTCAATGACTTTTTTTAACTTTCAGTTACCTTCAGCAGAGCAAGGTGTATGAGATGGTGTGACTGTGTCTGAATCAGCCGCTGTAGATGGTCCAGCAACTGGAGATGGAGGGGGACAGCTGACAACCATGGCCATTTCATCAGTAGTTGGAGCATGGTTAATGTTTGGACCAGGAACTGCAATCAAATTTATGATTATTATTACCTATGAGATCATTCACATAAGGGTTCATTTGTACATTGAGGGTAAATATCACTTTGTCAATGTGACATCATGAACAATGATTTGATTTCCCTATAATATTCTATGATCGTTCTAAATTCTAAATTAATTGTTTGTGAAAATAGATTTTTGATGTATTTTTCTCAATTTCATGACTTAATTACCAATACATAAGAAATAGAACATTATTTTGTGGCCTTCTCATACTGAATTTGTGACACTTTTGTTGAATACTATCAGTATATCCTTCAAGCTCCTACGCCATTACTTAAGCACTCATGAAATACCCTCTCATAGATTACAGTTGAGTTTTTTTTAATAAATCTTAAGTCACTTTCAAACACTGCAGATATGTTATTGATAATTTTCATCATTATTACCTTTCAGTGCAGCAGGGATAAAGTTAACTTAAAAGATAAAACATGTGGCTAGTGGTTTTGATCTTTACTAGCTATTCACACAAAATTTGAAGATTGATTGAAGATGTTGCAGGCCCACAGCAAATTTAGAAAGGTGTCAGAACATATGTTGATCACTATATTGAGAAATACTTACCTTCACATGCCTCACTCTCTAATCCCCCTTTTACCCCATCAACCTGGCAGGCTGGAATTATTGAGATTATCTGCAAAATAATAGTTCATAAATCAGTTTCAATGTTTGAAATAAGCGTTTTAGTATGGGGTTATTTCTGAAATTTTTCATATTGTAAAATGACTAGATTCATAATATTGCAATCTATATATGTCATTGTTTGCATTTATTCAAATGACACTCCATATTCAAGGTTCCAGTAAAGATTTATATATTGTACATTATATTTTTAAAAGCTCATCATATACTAACCTTGTTTTCAATTGACGATAAATCAATACTGTCATCTGCAACTCCTCCACCTGTTTTTGTTCGCTCTTTCTTTTGAAGGGAAGCCTTCTTGCGCGTCAGACTCCTTAAACAAAAATGTTCATTTACATTAGTATTATCAAATAAATTGGAGATCTTTTTGAATTATATTTACTTTTCCAAAGCAGGATTTCTATTACTTGATTTGTTTGCCATGTTCAATTAATTTCCAAAATTTGAAACTCAATTAAGCAATATATAGATTCATATATTATTACCTATGAGGGCAATTATATTGCGGTTATTTTTCATATGTGATTGCCCTGACGTGACGTCATAAACAATGTTATGACGTCATGTTTCGTCTAAAATGTCGCGCTCTAAATGCGACGGTTGGTCGTCAACCAAAGTTTGAAAGTGGATTTTATGGTATATTCATTAATTTCATGACTTCGGAATGGAACATTATTATATCTATGTCACACTATGTTTACGACACTCATTTTTCAATCTCCATATATCGTACATCCGTGAATAATCGCCCGGTGCTTATCAATTTCAAACCTCGATTTCACCCGGTGATTATTCAAGGCAGGAAATTAAATTATATATATTTATATATGTGAAATTTTTAAGGATCATAGCATAAACATCAATGCTGTATGTTTGGAATTTTGAATATTGTTAACAATGAACATGTCATGAGGTTAAACTTCACATAAATATTCTTATACCGAAATTACTTTTTAAAAGGAGATAGCCATAAGTTTATTTACATTTGCTAAATTTAACCCGGCGAATATTCAAGGCAGGTGAGTATTTATTTCTAAGAGGCCTTAGACCTGGTGATTATTCAAGGCAGTCGACTGTTCAAGGCGGGTAATTATTCCAGGATTTACGGTATCCCTTGACAGACACTCATATAATATCCTCTATAGACTGATCATCAACATTTACATAAGTTATTGTGTGTCAGCTGTCAAGTAATAAAAAAACACATTTGTACTGCATTTGACAGAATTTCCATCCCTTTTTTTAACTTAATTAAAATTAAAATGTTCATCTAAAGTTTGACACAGATAGTGACATTTATTCATTTCTTTCCTGGTTTACTTACTTCAGGTCAGCCCACTTCTTTTTAGCTTGAGGGATATCCCTCGGCGTTCTACTGTTAGCGTTGATCCTGTAAATAAGGAGATTTCATTTCAACTCATTAATTTCTTTGAAATGGATTATCATTTATACCAACAATAAAACATATTATCAATTTGATAATGAAACCGCAATCGATGTGTCTGTTTTCTGTATAATTACGGAACTGTTTACATGTGTAGTTTATATATCACGACATCTCAAACACTGAAGTGAATATAAGCGATGCTTACTTTTGTACGATGTCTCCCCACACTTTCTTCTTCTGAGACTGCGTGATTGTGGAGGAGAAGTGCCCAAAGAGGAGTTTGTATTGCTCTTGAACTCCCTCAATGAGCACTTCTACCTCCGTGGCCGTCCAGTTGACAGTCCGAGGCTTCCGCGGTGTGCCGCTTTGTTCAGTCATGACAGCAGATTGTCGGCTGCTGTTTACAAACAAGGGAATCCTCACGCGACTGATGACGTCACTGGGAAACCCCGTTAGAAACACTACTTCAGAACAAAAGAGCTCCTTTCTTAACTTACGAAAGTTGACTAACTTCTTACGAACCACCGCAGAGCTACGAACTAGATAAGACAGTTTCGAGAATTGATCTTATCTTATTTTAGAATTTGTCGTAAGAATTGTCGTAGGAGGTTACGAATTCTTAGCTCTACGAACGTTTCGAGAATAGGGGGCCTGTACTGCAGACAAAGTTGCCGTGCCACTGGCGGGATTCGAACCCCGGCCGGACCTCTTGATCCAAAGCCGAACGCGCTAACCACAGCGCTATTCCGCCCCCAAGGATAAGGCGCATGAATTTAAAAATTTAAAAATGCTTGAATGTTGTGGGAAATCAATTCAAAATAAGTTAGTATCAAGTGTCATCAAACAAAAATGATATGTGAATTGTATATAAACTCACGTGCAAGAGAAACGTCCCCATACAAAATACTAGATATTTCAACCCACGGGCGTTAAATACGACTGAAACAGCGTTATATACATCATGTCTTCAGAACTCAACTAGTATACCAAATATGAATTTTCAAAACATTGTCTGTTCATATTTCGGAGAAACACGTTTTAAGAAATCGTCCTAGACTTGATACACTGATACAGTTTTTTGGCTTGTTTTATTCCTTGTTTATATCAATGATTTACCCGATAACTTGCAAAAGGTCACTAGATTGTTTGCTGATGATGCATCACTCGGAGCTGCTGGAAAAGATTTATATTCTGTTGAAACTTCTCTTAACAATGACTTAGTCCATTTACACGAATGGGCTAACAAATGGTTGGTTAACTTTAACCCCAATAAAACTAAATTCATGCTATTTAGCCATTGTAATAGTCATCAAGTACCTAGATTAGTATTCAATAATGATCAACTGGAACGTGTACATCAACATAAACATCTTGGCCTTATCTTCTCGGACAATACTAAATGGTCCAATCATGTTGATCTTTCCATAGAAAAGGCTTCAAAACTAATCTCTTCTCTACGTGTGTTAAAGTATGTTTTGAATAGAAGTATTTTATCACGTATGTATGAAATGTATATTCGACACATTTTGGAATATGCTTCTGAGGTCTGGGATAACTGTTCGGATGTTTTGTGTGACAAACTTGAAAAGGTCCAACTTGAAGCTGCAAGAATTGTAACTGGCTTACCAAAGTTTGCTTCAAGAGATAGCTTATACAAAGAAACTGGTTGGTTGCCTTTAAAAATTAGACGTGGAAATAAGAAAATTTGTACTTTTTACAAAATTATTAATATACAAGCTCCAGATTATCTGATTAATTTACTTCCACCAGCCACTGAAACTATTTCTCATTACAACTTGCGTAACAAATCAAATTTATCTATTCCAAAATTTCGAACTGCAGTCCTTCAAAAGTCTTTTATTTATGACTGTGCTTATCTGTGGAATACTCTTTCCTCGAAAATAAGATGTTCAAATTCATTATCGTCATTTAAAGCAAAATTATCTGAAACAGAATGTAAAATCCCAAAATATTTTCTTTTCGGCGATAGGAAGATGAACATTATACACAGTAAGTTAAGAAATTCTTGTAGTTCCCTACACGGTGATCTGTGATCTGTATCGTGTCAATTTATCTGAAAGTAAATCTTGCATTTGTGGTGCTTTAGTTGAAGATGTTTATCATTTCTTCTTGAGATGTCCAAGACATGCTGATCTTCGTTTAGAATTAAAGCAAAGATTTTATAATTTAAAGGCAGAATTTGATATTAATACAATCCTGTATGGAAACCCAAATCTTCCACAAACAGTCAATGAAAACATATTTCACCATGTTCATAAATTCATTGGAAAGAGTCAACGGTTCAAATAATACATTAATACTAATGTACGTATTTACCATATTCAAAGTGCATTTTGTCATAAGAATAACATTTCTAATTGTGTCTTGCCTTAATAATGTATATTACATGTTTACCCACTTCGTCACTTGTAGATTTCTTACTTTCTTGTTATGTATTCTAGCCTTGTAAAATAGTTGTTGATTACCTGGAGAGGGCTTCTATAAGTTTCACAACTTGTGCCCAATTCATTTCTTAAATGAATAAAATATGTTTTCAATCAATCAAAAAAAAAGTAAAGACGCGTCAACACATTTAAGGCTGAGAAGGTTATCTATATCGACAATATCTTTTATTCATCAAGTTTCTTCATTTTATGAATTTGTAAGTGTATCCTTGAACAGACATCAAATAAAATTATTATACTCTGATGTATGAAATTGCGGTTATACCTCTTTACAAATCATGTCCCTAGAAAAGGCATTCAACATCAACTTTCGCCGGCAACAGTATTTTGTGTTTTACACTGTTGAAAATGTGGCGATGTTTCTTGCGCGGTTCGGTGTATTGATTGAAAACATATTTTATTCATTTAAGAAATGGATTGGGCACAAGTTATGAAACTTATAGAATCCCTCTAGCTACACGTAATCGACAACTATTTGACAAGGCTAAAATATATAACACAATGTATATGCAGAAGAAAATAAGAAATCTACAAGTGACGAAGTGGGTAAACGTAATATACATTATTAAGGCAACGCACAATTAGAAATATTATTCTTATGACAAAATGCATTTTGAATATGGTAAATACATGCATTGGTATTTATGTATTAATTAAACCGTTGACTCTTTCCAATGAATTTATGAACATGGTGAAATATGTTTGCATTGACTGTGGAAGATTCGGATTTCCATACAGGATTGTATTAAGATCAAATTCTGCCACACATGCAAGATTTACTTTTAGATAAATTGACACGATACAGATCAGTGTTTAGGGAACTACAATAATTTCTTAACTTACGGTGTATAATGTTTATCTTCCTATCACCGATTAGAAAATATTTTCAGATTTTACATACTTTTTCACATAATTTTGCTTTAAATGATGATAATGAATTTGAACATCTTATTGTCGAGGAAAGATTATTCCATAGATAAGCACAGTCGTAAATAAAAGACTTTCGAAGGACTGCAGTTCTAAATTTTGGAATTATAGATAAATTTGATTTATTACGCAAGTTATAAGTTGTAATGAGAAATAGTTTCAGTGACTGGTGGAAGTAAATTAATCAGATAATCTGATTGTATATTGTATCTTTGTATATAAATAATTTTGTAAAGAGTACAAAGTTTCTTATTTTCACGTCTAATTTTTAAAGGCAACCAACCAGTTTCTTTGTATTAGCTTTCTCTTGAAGCAAACTTTGGTAAGCCAGTAACAATTCTTGCAGCTTCAAGTTGGACGAAAGTGACTGATGTTTTTTTTATTGTTATTATTTTGCATTATCATGTTTTCTCGTTTAAACATTGATAATATATTGACACCAAGTTCAACATGTAGTTTTCCACATTCCCTGTGAATTTCACTTTGACCCATACGAAAGCTTGGCATGGCATGACGTCATAGTGATCAACCGTTTTGACGTCACAATGCTAGCGTCATTGTAACAATGGGTTAGGGCAAGTTTAAGATTTTTTTTCCTAGGTCTTTTACTGTGTTGATGTTGTAGATAAATGTTTATCATCCAAAACTGGTTCCCACAGTAGATATCGCTTGTGTGAGATCAAGCGATATCTACAAGTGATATCTACATTGTAGATATCGCTACAATCAAATCGTCATAATCCTATTACATCATCAATTAATGACATCACAAAGCTTTGACATCACTAAGAACACTGCTGACAATGATATGACGTCACAATGGTGATGACATTACAATGCTATGATGTCATAATGCTTATGACGTCACAATGCTATGACCTCACTGAGATCACTGCTGAAGAAGCAAAATGGCAGTTTTGTGTTTCAGATATGTTATTCTTCAGCTAATAATTGTTGAAGAATGACTTTGAATGATAAATAAAATATCACCCTCGTGTCTTCTGATATCAAATATATCAACACTCGTTGATTAAAGTAAAAATATCCTCGGCAAGCCTCGGATATTTGTAACTTTAATTAACTCGTGTTGATATATTTGATATCAGAAGACACTTGGGTGAGATTCTCATTTTATCGCCATCTAAAAGGTTACGTGAATATTATGAAGTGAACATAGTTAAGTGACACTGTTTGAGCTTATGTGTAAATTGTTGCTAATGTACATATTATGCCGAGTATTTACATTTGTTTTGACCTAACCACACCTCTAACAAAAATGGAACAGTCGCAAAGTCCTTTCCACTCAGGGATAGGTACGCAAAAAGAGAGTTCGTTTCAAAACGCCTGATAATTAACGGTCATGTTACAATATCGATAAATAGTTGCGTTTGTAAAATTTCCGGGATTCATTGCTATTCAACACCCGCAAATTTAGTTTAAACCGACGGCGTTAGTCGGAGGTTTTAAACGCTGAAATTTGCGGTAATATATTCACAGTATTTACAAATTCACAGTAAAAGACCTAGGAACAAAAATCTTAAACTTGCCCTAACCCATTGTGACAATGACGCTAGCATTGTGACGTCAAAACGGTTGATCACTATGACGTCATGCCATGGCAACGGCATTTGGTAAACACAGCCGAATAGAAGAAGGCGTCCAATCTGACTAGTTTAAAACATTTTAGTTACTTGAAACTAACTAATTTGAGAGTTATTTGTGACATAAACTGCTATACGCAAGTTAGAAAATGACAATGCAATCTGTTCAATTTGAGTAAGGAGCACACATTTAGAGAAATAGAAAAATAAATTTTGAGTCGGGCTGATGCTTGTGAACATTATGTAGGCCTATATGCTCGCGGTGATTCGCCCCAAATTATTTGCGGGTATTCATTGTCATTCAACATAGGCAAATCAACCAATCAGAATCAAGGATACACCGAAATCATGTTACAATTTAATATATAGAGGATATCTGTCTTTTCTTGACTAATACCATGTTTATCTCATCGAGTGAGGTAGAAAGGTTATATTTCACGAGTGGCGCAGCCACGAGTGAAAATATATAACCTTTCTACCTCACGAGATGAGATAAACATGGTATTTGTCAAGAATTGACGGATATTCTATTTATTATATGATATTATCCATGTAATTACGTCCGAAAAGGGTCCTTTTCACGCCAAGCGGCCGCAAGGAACAGCCCCGTCACCACAGTAACACTGTGACGTCATAAGCCAAATCGCCGCGCGAGACCATTGTGTTATGACGTCAAATTATATCAGTCACCGTTCGCAGTGAAAATATAAGTTATTTTCAATGTAGCTTGATAGACAGTTTATTTCACTGATAAATCCCAGTATTTCACTGCTTGTCATATAATAAATTCCTCTCTGTAGCATGTTGTTCTTCCTGAAATAAAGTGATCTCACGAAAATTAAAATAAGCGTTACCAATGGGTTAATAAGACTCCTGGATCAATAAAAAGAGAAAATGGACACGGTTGGATTAAATTTGTTCACATAAAAATGGCCACTCGAATGCAGTTAAAGTGATCTGACTGATGTAGCGATACCTAAACACTCTAAACTACCTAAACAGAGTTTTAATTATGGTCAAATTATCAACCTTGCTGTATAAACTCAAAATTGCTTGAGACGTACAAAAGTACCTCTCACACTGAAGATTCACACCACAGCTGCTTTATACATCCCACCATTTTAATTCTTTCAGTACGAATAATCTTTTTCTATGGATACGGCTTATCGGGTCGTGTAATGAGATATTTTAGCCTCTAATGTAGCACTATATTTTATATATAATAATTATTTGATTTAATAATAAATGACAAATTTGAGAAAACATAGTATGCATAAAACGTGCTACCGCGCCTTTAAGAGCATGAAATGTAATCCATCGTCTAAGACATCTGTACATAATGGACACAGTCTGAACTCTCTAGAGGTATTCTTTCTTCAAATGTTTTTCAGTTCACCTGTTCTTAAAAGTTTTCACCGACGAATACACATTTAAAATATAGAATGTTCATTTAATGTGGACGTAATACTCGGGGCATTATTTTAATCAATTACTCTTTGAGAGAACTGTTTAATGAATACGTAAACATTGATGATGTTTTGAAACTCCCATGCGTATCGAAAGCCATACTATTATGTTCAAATTATATTTTTAATATCGCTTACCCATGATCGACGATCGTTTCAGTCAAATCTTTTCAACAAAAGGTAACATTGTTTTGGGTATCTATTTTCCATTCATATTTAATAACTTGCACCAGGATTTTTCATATTTTGATACAAATCAGAAGATATAACGACGCCCGTATTCGAGTTGATTAAAGTTACAAATGTTTACTTTTATCAACGAGTGTTGATATATTTGATATCAGAAGACACGAGGGTGAGATTTTATTTATCATTCAAATTCAGTCTTCAACAAATATTAGCAAAGTAATGAACATATTTGTAACACATATCTGCCATTTAGCTTCTGTCAGTGAGCTCAGTGAGGTCATAGCATTGTGACGTTATCAGCATTGTGGCATCATAGCATTGTTACGTCATCAACTTTGTGATGTCATGATATTGTCAGCAGTGTTCTCAGTGATGTTAAAGCCTTGTGATGTCATTAACTGATGATGTAATAAGATTGTGGCGATTTGATTGTTGCGTTGTCACAGAAAAGCGTACATGTATCTCTGAGCACAAAACTGCCATTAATTTTTTACTTCCAGTGCGGTGATGTCATAGCATTGTGACGTCATTATTTGATGATGTAAAAGCATTGTTCTGTCATATACTTGATGTTGACAGGCCGATGTGTAAAATCTACTATCAACACTATATCTCCTGGAAGATGTGGCTTGCTCTCAGACAAATGCAATCATGACGCACCTCCTTGAATATCAATTTGTTACGGTGAAAATTTATTCATTTTTGAACGTGAACAATACCCCCCTTATTGCAGTTCTTTTTTATAAACCTCAGCAACTATTCGAGACGCGACGTCTATTAGAGGAAATATTGTACAATTTGTTAGCTCTTTTAACATAAAATGTGAATGCATAAATGCGCTAAAAATGAACTATTTGTATCATTATAACTCGTATATAAGCACTCATGCAAAAGGTCGCCCCACGTGACATTCTCTCCTCACAGAGTTTACCTCCTTCACATTTTAGACCGTACCTGGGCCATGTTCAAGAGAGCTTTAAGTAATCGCTCAAAATTACTTTTAAACCTCTCTTGAACGCGATGTAGCGCTACGCAAAGCGAGCAAACCTCGAATGCACTACATTGAGCGATCAATGAGCGATTTTAAGCGCTCGCTGTTATGGAACGTAGCCCATTGTAGCACATCGATGAAAACACATTACACGAGAAAACATTTGTCCTACGTGACTGCTACCAAAAAATAGTAATATGACCTGTATGTCATTGGCTAATATCATCTTCATAACGCGTCGCCGATTGAACAACTAACTTTTAATGCAATCAATCTAGACTCTCCAAATTCTAGCCGAAAACGTTGCCATAGTAGAACGAGGTTACGATCGAACATCTGAAGTGAGTAAACACTTTGGGAAGATAATGCCAACCGAAATGAACTTTTTTTCCTTCTAAATTTTAAAAATAGCTGACTCGTCTCCAGTGGCAATCGGAATATAGAATAGAAATTAAGTATTTATAGCTGAGATAATTAAGAAACTTGTAAATATTTTTAAAGAGAGGATTCTATCGCAGACTGAGTGCCATATCTTGCTTTTTTGGCATTACGTGAGATGAAAAATGCTGTATTTTTTTTAACTTTAATTTGCTTGAAAAGTAAAACATGTGTATTGATAGATTATTCACAAAGTAACATTGTCATAAAAACAATCAACAAAGGTGTGTTGTGCCGTAGCAAAGCCGATGAATGGCTTCACATCTCGTGTTTTTATTTTTCGATGTATGTCCGCTAACCTTTATAGGCCTACAATTTTACAATTTTACAAAATAAAACCATAAACAATTACTAGCAGGAATGCGGTATGTGTTTAACCTGGATTAAGCATGTATGAATAACATGTATGTATAAACAAGAATGTCCTCCATGTACCACCAAAAATACCCCGAAAGAACCCTCTCTTTAAGAAATTAAAAACGTAGCTAGATCAATTCATGAATAATTTACCAGTAGTATAATCTATTAACATATATTACCCATACGGGTGAGAAGACACAGGTGATTATTTTTGTGATATTTGCACACGTGCTTTCAAGTGATTCTCAACGTTGATTGGTCGGTTACCCGGAGAAAGAATGACTATGACGTCATAAAACAATGGTCTGACGCGACGAATTATCTTATGACGTCACAATGTTACTGTGGCGACGGGTCCTTCACAGCGGCCGCCCAACATGAATATGTAATAATAACGCGTAATTTGGTCAATTTAATTGCATAATGGGTAATATATAGAATAACCAACTCGGTACGCGTACGTGATTACGGGGAATATCCACTCAACTAAATAATGTTCAGAGCCACTCGCTAAAGCTCGTGGCTGAACATTATTTAGACTCATGGATATTTCCCGTAATCACTCGTACCTCGTTGGTTATTCTCTAAGTATCTGATGTACTACGTAGACCTAAATGTATGGAAATTGCGTTAATATTATCAACGAGTACTGTACAGACATTGCCAGACAATCCCTCGAAACTGAACGCGCGGGCACTATCGGTTAGACCGGACATGTTCGCTGATCGTCGACCTAAGTTAAATTTAGTGTTTTGAAATTCTTACAATGTTTTCACAATCTATAAATAAGTTTATAACATGATATTTCATTTTTCTTGTATCGCTGCATTATTTATAATAGCTTGTTAATTCATGTTCCCTGGCATAACAAAACTAGATCTACCCAACACACACGTGTGCTATTCAAACAATTATGTAAAAAAACAGCTTGACTAGATTTTCAGACAATTTTTAAAAAAAAACGTCTCTTCAACGTTTGTAGATCATTTCTCCAAAGTTTCAGGGGAAAAAATATGTTTTCATCGCTGAAATATAGTTACTATGTGGTATCACGAAAATATGAGCGAGAAAACCAACCCGCTTTTGAGCTGTAATCTGGGCCGTGTTCAAGATAGGTTTCAAAGTAATCGCTCAATGAGCGATTACTTTTAAACCTCTTTTTAACTCGATTGCTCAATGTAGCGCTACGTAGCAAGGCGAGCAAACTTCGAGGAATTTGCACTGTTATATATGTGTCGTTCAAGAGAGAAGAAGCGCTCATTGAGCGCTACATTGAGCGATCAATGAGCGCTACGAAGCGCTTCATTTTGTTGAACCGCCGGCTGATTCTAGATTTTGACGTCACTCGTTTGGTCATGTGATGTACAAAATGGCGGACGACACAGCTGACAAGGGGGATATTGTTGTCTCTTTAAATCCGACCACTGAAACTTTCCTGTTGAGATATATGGGCTCGATTAGCTTCGTAAATAACAACTAGAAGTTACTTTATAATTTTCAGAGGTTGTCATCATATCCTATCGTCGATAGATTGACTTGGACACCTGAGAAAAACAGGGGCCTAGTCGACGATTGTTTGTTTTATATTTGGTACTTACAGTACCGATTGTGTTCAGCAATATAAACGATAATAAGACATTAAAAATGTCGGTGTCAAAAATCGACGGGACTTCCAAACGAAGGTGGACATTAGCTTACCTTGACTTGGTGGAAATACCGTTCGATCTGGCGGAGAAATATGGAGGAAAGATAGAAGAACTGGATATGACTTTTAACCGAATATCGTATCCTTTTGATAATCTGAATCATAATTTATTGAATGATGTACTGTTATTAATATTAATGCTGTTTTGTTTACATTTTGTTTGACAAGTTGTTCGACTAAAAAAATATTTTTGGAAATTATTGAACATATATATATTCTCGATCTCAGTTCATAAAAAATGAAATGATTTCTTATATTGTACAGTACTCTGTACTTAGTGACACTTTGTCATTTGTAATACAGCTTTAGGGATCGATTACATATTTATAACTGCAGCAACACATCACTTTCAGGCGGTACTTCACGGAGCAATGATCAATGATCTATATCATATAAGTGAGAAAGAAGATATATTCAATGCATAGAAATAAGTTTATAACTGAGTGATTTAAAAACAAAATTGGAATACCAAGTATTACAAATGATCGAGATGACATTTACTGTTATTTCCATGAACCCCAGTATCCTCCCTCTGTATCTACCACTGATAACCTAGATTCCCTTTTTATTCTTTAACTCATTACCAGAGATTTGAGATTTTTGAGTGATTTCCCAAAAGTTGAGACGTTGATTCTAGACCACAACAACATCACCAGCCAGGTCAAGATGCCCCCCATGTCCGAACTCCACACACTGTGGGTGAACCACAACAAAATCAAGAATCTAGGTAAGAATTCATTTAATAGCCATGGTAAGTGCACATGTGTTTGATTCAGTGTGGTATAATCAGTGTATGAGAATTATTAGTATTTTTTTTTAGTCCGCCCAAAAGTGTTATTTTGTCGTTACATGATCACCAGTCAGTTCAAATGTCAGAACTCCACAGGCTCTTGGTGACCAGCCAGGTTGGGTGTGTTTGATTTAATTAACCCTTTACATACTGCTAGCGTATATAATAAGCTTAAGTAAAAAGTTCCCTATAACACTGTTTTGTCAGTCAGTTCAAGATGCTCTTAGACTCAGAACCACAACAAAATCAAGAAACTTGGTGAATGTTAAATGATGAAATCATGGTTATTGACTCTGAATAGAGACAATCCATACTTAATTAAGGCTGCCACTACCCTACCAGATGTAGTATGCTGATACTTTTGCACAGAATTTGTTATGAAATGCAGCAAGGTTTAAAATAGCCAGTGATAGAGACTGACTCAAGTAATGCTTTTTGAGAGAAGTTGAGGTTGAACTGATGAAGAAGAGAGAGACTTATGTGGCACGGTGAGATGAAAGTGTTCCTACTGGCTTCGGCTTGTGGGATATCACTTTAGCTCAACTGGTAGAGCGCAGGACTGTCACCTGGAGGTCCCGGGTTCGATTCCCACTGGAGGTGATACTGGAGGTGATCTCACAATCACTTCTATTTCACTTATACGGGGTGCCTTATAGGGCTGGGATGGTACTGAATAGGACCCGGTAACCATCACATTACCTGCACCCGTTATTATCATATCACTAAAACGGTTCAATTTGTAATTCTTTGATTACAAGATTGCAATGTATTTATTGCAACACAATATTAAATTCAATTATCATTCATAATACAATTTGATTGAAATAGGCCTAGATCTCTATGCTTTAGCTTTTTTATTAGTATTTTTAGTTTACTTAAGTATTACAAAATCTGACAAATAAGATATTGGAGATCAACAAAACGGATATCCGGGTAGGGTATGGTAATATGGGGTTTGGTACCAGGGTGGAATAAATCTTCCCGCTCCAGCCTCACTCAGTGTGTCCAGGTCTGAACACTCGGCACCATGCATCATGGCTGAATGTGACTGTTCACTTTTGCCCTGTTCAGGTTTCCATAAATTTCAATGTTGAATCCAATTTGAACATTTGAAACTATGTACTCTTAAGATATTAAAGTACTACATAGTTTTTCTTAAATTTGGGTATCAGATTCCACTTTGCCATTCACTCTATACATGGGTTAAGCACTGTGCTTGTCTTTTATGTCCTTTTTTATAAACATTTGTTGATTTTCAGGTCTGTTTATTGACACCATCTCTAAAAATTGTCCTAAACTGAGGTTTCTGTCCATGATGAATAACATGGCCGCCCCCAGCTACTTTAATGGAGGATCCTACCAACAGTATGTTGACTTCAGGTAGGTGATAGCAAACTTTTATCTCCTTAAGAGGTGAAACGAAGACCCGTGAGAGGCATTACATTAGTGAAAAGTTTACTACACTCTGGGTGATAAGTGTCTGTGTCATGGCTGACCATCATATCATTATCATATATGACTTATCATGCTGATAGCTGTTATGAGCCCAAAAAAGTTAAACATTTGGTTTTATTCGAAAGTCATATGAAGTCTGAAGATTTGTGTATATGGTGTACACTTGCCTTCTTGTAGGTACTACGTGATCAGTAAGATCGGGACCCTGCAGACACTGGATGACCGCAACGTGACACCGGACGAGCGGAGAGAAGCAGAGAGGATATACAGGACACCGGTCAGTAGGATTTTCTCAAAACGTTCAATAATCATTATATTATAACAAGGTTACATTTGGGATAACACAACTTTCAATAGTACAAAGTCCGATTCCCATATGGGATTCGAACCCACACCCTCAGAGTAAGGCAACTATCGCCAGCAGCTTACCACACGACAATCTCGCCTCAACCAAAAAAGTACAAGAATTTGTACTATTGAAGGTAGTGTTTTATTATATGCTAAGCGATGGGAGACTTAAGTTTTCTCAGTTTGAGAAAATGTGTTCTCATCACTGCAGTTTGATATCACTTTCTCAACACAGTGAAATATCACAGAGGGGATGACGTCATGTGTACAGTGGTATGACGTCATATTTACAATCAATGTGACGTCATTGCTGTTGCTAAGTGACAGAGCAACAATGGTATGACGTCGCCAGAACTCACTCAATTGACAGGATTTTGGATGTAAAACATCATATTTCCGACCACAGAAGCATATAATAAACAGAATATTTTGTGTTTTCAGTGTGATATCACGTATCTCTCATCCCGTGACGGGGTAAAGCCAATATTTTCACAAAGCTGATATCACACTGAAAACACAAAATATCCTCTATATCCCAAATGTAACCTTGTTATATTTCTTCACTATGTAGATGGCAGCTATTTCTAAATTATAATGTTGATAATCACTTCATATTACTTTTGGCGTTTATGTCCCTTAATTATGTATTCGACCCCTCTGGATCCCCCACTGAATGAAGTAATTACAATTTTCCTGTTGTGTTATCGTCATGATCACGCCAGGTTATATACTTAATACTTTATATTTTGATATTTTCACAGAAGAGGAGAACCAAAAAGAAGAATGGCGCAGACAAGAATGAAGAAAAACGATCAAGTCGTTGTTTTCCATGATGTGGATTTGGAAATATTATTCTGATGGCATTATTTATGGAGACGATTTGCTTCGAACTCTCAAGAAAGATTCTTACAGTCCCAAAGACATGGAAATGATGATGAAAGTGATTTTTTAGATACACAATTAAAGTGTCAAACTATAACCCACTTCTTTGGAAAGATCTCTTAAGAACATTGTTCTCAACCCCCTGAGGAACATACCACCAAAACCTTGGAATCTTCTGATGTAAATATTATTAATGGAGACTGTTACCTCTCTTCCTACATTCTTTCTTATTGGTTGCGGAAGACATGAATATATTTATGAATATGATGATATGATTGCCACACTTATCCACGGTTGGAGAGTGTATCAACAGGCCATTGAAGATTCTGATATAAACGGTATTCTTGGAAATGTCTTCCATATTGTTTCCCCTTGGACATTAATGATATCGAACTACTGATGTGATAATGATAATAAAACTAACTACCGGTATTGTATTGTATGAAATAGGCTTGACAAGAAGCCTGCTCAAAAGGGTTATTTATCAAATTTAAATGACAAAATTAAAGAAAAAGTGCACATATAATTATAAAACTAGTTATGCTTAGTTTGAACAGTTGGAACAAAAAATCGTTTGCTGTATACTTATTATTATTCAGGAACAAATACTACCGAAGCAAGGGTTTTTTTGGGGGGATTTTTTTATTGGAAACAAAATTCGAGGGGACATTGTATATATATATAATGAAGTGAATGAAATAAGCTTAAAAAGTCGTCAGCCAAAAATTTTCTTTTGTAAATTTAAATAGCAAAATTAAAGAAATATCTCAAACAATCTCCAGCGTGAACCAAACTTTTGCCAGTTTCTGGGCTGTCGGCAAGGCGTGACTTCATACACTGATGTATATATAGAGGATAGTGAACAATCTTTTATTACCCGAGGAAAGGTGTCATATGACTTTCATGAAAGGAGTGTGAATTTTTGTATTGCCGGAGCGAGAGCGAGGGTTATACACAAATATGCACTATTTTCGTAAAAGTCATATGACACAATTTCGGGTGTAATAATTTCATTATTATCCATTCTATTCCATTTGATTCGCATAAAAATAGACCGGAAACGGCCCACTTCTCTTACAACTGCAAGCTACAGTGATGTCTCGAACAATCGTTTTATGACGTAACATGTATATACTTTATAGGGCAAATAAAACACAGGCGGCCAATGTGACCGACAACGTACTTTATGAGACAATAAAACATGCTCGTGACTTTAGACGTCAGTTAGAGCGTTGCTTAGCAAATGACGTCATATTTTACGTCCCTTTGATTGTTCATTGCTAGTGAATGGGTTCTACAACGGGAGACATTAATATCTCAAAAAATAGTTTAAATAAACAGCATAATATCTCAGCATTTTTTATATATAAGCGAGTAACTGTTTAAAGGGCATCTCGTATAAGAAAAAGAAGACTCGTTGTTGAACTCGTCTTCTATTTCTTAAACAATGGTTGCATGGTAGGCAAACATGATATGTGCACATTTGCTCATATCAATTATATTAACTCGGTTCTTTCCAACCATATGGGTACAGTACTGGTAATAAAATATGTTATTACACGCTTATAGCACAATCCATTTGAAATATATATAATATGAGAAAGAACACTGCATATTCATTCAAAAATAAAAACAATGAGTTAGGCAGTCATTGAGCTATGAGTGTGTCACAGGACAACATTGGTGATCAGTATGTTAAAAGATGAATTATTTTTTACTTTGTTGATATTGTACCAATATATGTATTTTATTATTAAAAGGTTGTCAAATTGGTAAAATAAGTGTTTTTCTCATTTCCCGTAATGCAAAATGACACTAAAATGGCAGATACTCCAATGGAACCACCCCTTTAAGATTTATGAGTCTGATGATGAAAAATTCCTTTGTTGAAGCAGATACAGTTTTTTAAACCCCAGGGTTATTGTCGTGGTGCCTGTGGTGTCTGTGGTGCCTGTGGTGTCTGTCCATCTGTCCCAAAAACTGTACTTGTGTTCTGAAATCAACTCCTCCCACAGATAAATCTTTCTAAAACTTTACACATGCTTTGGATATATATGTAAACCAGTGATATGCATGTGACTTTTTGGGACCAATCGGATTAATATTTTCAGAGTTATGGCCCGTGACTTAGAACGCTCAGCTTTCTGATTTTAGACTGACAGTACCTGTGTTCTGAAATCAACTCCTTCCACAGTTTTTTGTCAATCTTTCTAATACTTTACACATGCTTTGGATATACATGGGTTATACGCATATGCTTTTTTTGTGTGGTCTACTCACACACTATAAACAATCGGACAGAAGAGAAAGTTTATAATTAATAAAATAAATAGAGCCATTGGCTCTGAAGCTCATCAGAATTTGTTATTCATTATCCCTAAGGAAAAGATTAAGATATCAAATAATAAGGCATTACCCAGTCATCAAAATTTAAAATTATTATCAAAATTGGTTACACATTAATCAACATTCATTCTCTATAGGTATTATAAACCTTTGCATTATATTGTTTTAAATCTTCTTTGTATTCTGGAAATATCAACATTTATTATCCCACCGGTATGTAATACCGTGGGATATGGTCAACACACTGTCCGTCCGTCCGTCTGTCCGTCCGTAATCATTTCGTTTCCGGAGCAGAACTCGAAAACCGTTCATCATATCTTCCTGAAACTTTGCATGTGTATTACCCACTAACTGAAGTGGTGCCTTTTGATATTTTCAGATTTCTGAAAAAAAAAATTCTTTTCGTTTCCATAGAAACTCGTTGAATTTGGACTTTGTTCAGTGACAGGTTCGTTTCCGGAGCACAGCTCCAAAACCGTTCATCATATCTTCCTGAAACTTTGCATGTGTATTACCCACTAATTGAAGTGGTGCCTTTTGATATTTTCAGATTTCTGAACATTTTATTTTTTTCTGTTTCCATAGAAACATGAGAGGAATGTTGGTTGTCGTTGATTTTGACTGCTTCTGGAGCAGAAGTCTAAAACCCTTAACATACCTGAAACTCAGCATCTGTAATACCCACTACCTGAAGTATGGTAGTAGATACACAAGTATCTGTCAAAGATGTGTTTTACAAATTTTGTGGAACCAGTGGGATATGTCATCTTCTGATGACTCTTGTTACAATTTGAAAAGGAGTCTCAGTTTCTGAAAATCCCATTTCTCATAGTCTCCTTTTCAATATTTTATAAAATGTTGATATTTTAGAAAGAAACAAGTTTCACACCGAGACTGTTGCACCGCACAGACGTTTGAAGTCTCTACCAGGGAGTTGTCACTCTCCAGGTCAACACAATGCAATTACATAACATTCAGACCCTGAATTCACAGCCAGTGAATTATATATTTTAGATGTTGTTTTCCCCACACTTATCAATTTTTTTCTGTACTGGAGAAGAAGATGAAAATATAAATAGGTGTGTTGTCACAATCTCATGTAGTTACTTCTTACAGTTTCATGTTATTTTCAGTCATATTCAGTTCACTTATCTCATGTAAAATAAAAAAATTCTTTAATTCCTCTTCAAATTCTTCCTTTGATGTCACAATATTCAGTTCTCTGGGTATTCAATAGTTCTCTCTTCACATTGATTCACATCAAACATGTCCATAATGTAGATATTAACCTCATGTTGATATATTTAAGGATTCAGTCATTTGGCTGAATCCTTATTATTATTGGCGTGTTTTTTTATATTTTTTTATTTTATTATTTGTATCTTGTGGACAACTTTTAGTGAAAACGGCTACAGATAATTCAACCAAACTTTACAGTCTGATAGCCCTTACTGAGCACACGTCAGGCGAAGCTTTTTGGTCCGATCAATTAGGCCATTAAAGGTCAAGGTCGAATCCAAATTTTGATTTTTAACATGGGTAATTTTTTCAAAATGCACCTAGAGACTTGCAACTTTTTCCAAAAGATCCGCAATGACATTGCGAGCAATAAAGTAAATCATGGCGAAATCATCAGTCACATTTTTTCGGACCCCATGTACTTTTGCGGAAACACCACTCTGAAGATATTAGCACCTAAGAGCTGAAACTTTATTTATATATAGCTGACACATTGGGGAATAACAAGTTTGTTCATGGTTGTGCAAATTCCTAATACTTTTTTCACAGTGACCTTTCAAAGTCAGGCAAATTTTGAAAACTGCGAACTTTCAGGGGCGTTTATAAAAAAACCTTCCCATTGAATTGAAAGATTTTTTCAGGAGAGTAAGACAGGACTATGGTCTTTATGAATCAATAATAAAACAGTCATTTCCGGTCATAATAAAGAAAAGCTTTAACATGGGGAAAATTGGCAAAATCCACATAGAGACTTGCAACTTTTTGTAAAGGATGCGCAAAAACAATACGAGCAAAAAAGTAAATTATGAAGTAGTTGTAGCTCACGTGGTTTAGCCCCCATATTGATTTTCTTTACAATTCTTTGATTTGACATGTACATAATGGGTATCATTAATCCCAGGGACATGCTAGAAACTTACAACTTGTTTTAAAAGATGCGCAATAACATTGGAAATATGTCTTAATTCATTATATTTCAAATAATTGAATCATGTATGCGCTGAATCCTTTTATCGTCGCTTGCGACTATATTTCATGTTCCTTTTTCCCTAAAATTCAGGTGAAGAGCACATAAAATGCCAGAGTAATGCTCAATGTTCATTACAAAGGTTTTGCGCTGTGACCTCTGATATGAGGGGTCACAGGCTCACCAAATCTACAATTTAGAGTATTTTGGAGAAGAAGATGAAAAAAGGTTTTTAGGGTCATGGCCTGTGAGGCCCTTTTTTGGGGCCTCCGGGTCACCAAATCTACAGTTTAGAATCTCCATTGGCTAAAGGGTCTGTACACATTATTTCAGCCTTCTAGGTTTTTTTGTTGGAAAAGATGAAAATAGGTTTTTACGTTCTGGCCTGTGAGGTCTTTATTTGGGGTCACTGGATCACCAAATCTACAATTTAGAATCCCCATTGGCCAAGGAGTATATGCACAAAATTTCAGCTCCCTTGACCCAGTGGCTCTGGAGAAGAAGACGATAAAGTGAAAAGTTTACAGACGGACGGACGCCGGACACCATGCCATGCCATAAGCTCATCGGGCTATTTATTTGAAACTTGTTGGCTCTTTAAAAAATGTGAAATTTTACACCTGTGCTGAAAGACCAGATGAGCAGATATGCTTTGAGTTGGTTATAATAATTAGGGTATTCATAGCACACATATCCACACAGTATACATGCTCAAGGCGTCCCCTGCTTTATTAGCAGCAATTTTAAGCGCTTGAAGGTCATCTCAAACTCAATGTTTACCAGGTACCCAGGTGTACTGCTGGGTGAACAGAAGCACAATTTGAACAAAGTCTCTTGCCCAAAGTGACAACACAAGTCTCTCACCTCATGTCTCAGGGTGGGGCAGGGAATCAGCCTTCAAAGTTTCAGTTTATTTAAAGACGTATATCACATCATCCATCTAATTCGTTTATCCAGCAAAGAAGTGGGTCACCCACCCATGGGGTGATCCATGATCATAATGTTGCTGAACTTTACTGATAGCAGTCGACTGAGCTGTACAGGACTACAGAATATAGAAGAAACAACCAGGAAAATAAGAGAAATAATTTATTCACAAAATCAATCACAGCCTCCCACCAGAAAACTCTGGTTAAATCCACTCAAACATTTGCTAGTAAGTGTAGCTAAATACAAAAGATAACCATTATTGTGCCAATCTAATTAATATAAAAACAAATATCAATCGTAACAATCATTCAAAAACATCCTTCCAAGAGGAGATATCAGGATTTAGATGATACTTTGTTGTCCTTCTGATTAGAACCCTTATTCACAAGGAAATATTCCTTGATGGGCAAGGGTTGGAAACCTGTATAACCAGACCTTTACTGGTTAATTAATAGTTTAAATACCGGGTATATTCACAAATTTCCCTCCTAGAATACTAAGCTCAACCACATTAACCACAAAGAAACATGAACGCTAAAGCGTTTTAGATACGTGCCTAATTTTAGGCTTGTAGTGGTGAAAGGGTCAACTGATTGATGCAAGATGTCGTATAGGGTGGTTGTAGGTCAGGTCCACAAGGTTCACTGCTGATTGGTCAACAAGAGTGGATGAAGGGCAGATCCACAAGGTTCACTGCTGATTGGTCAACAAGAGTGGATGAAGGGCAGATCCACACGCTTCACTGCTGATTGGTCAACAAGAGTGGATGAAGGTCAGGTCCACACACTTCACTGCTGATTGGTCAACAAGAGTGGATGAAGGGCAGATCCACACGCTTCACTGCTGATTGGTCAATATGAGTGGATAAAGGTCAGGTCCACACACTTCACTGCTGATTGGTCAACAAGAGTGGATGAAGGTCGGGTCCACACGCTTCACTGCTGATTGGTCAACAAGAGTGGATGAGCCACTCATAATAACATTAACATTGGCTCAGCGGTGAAAAAGCTTAGAAGAGGATGAGGCCCAAAATAACATTTCTTTGATTGTTGAGGTAATGAAGAATTGAGACAACTTAATGGATTTACAACTTCTGTATTCATTGAAGGTGACTTTTCAAGTGATGCTTGACAACGACATTAGAATCTATGTCGAAACGTCGCCTTCAAAAATAAGTATATTCATAAAATTGTCTCTATTTTTTTCAAATTAACATCACAAGTCTCTGTAATTATCCAGATTGTAAGTCCTCCATCTAATGAAAAACAGCATACGTGGTTGTGCAATTTCTTTGATAGAGGTTAAGCAAGCAATGCACAGGACTACATGCCATGAGGAGAAGCAAACAGTTTCCATTGTCAATTTATTCCTTTCTGGGTAAAGAATAGACCTTTCACAGTCTGTATGAAAGCACACCTGTTTACACATGAAATAGAGGTATTGTAACTGACCTAATAATGGATGGTAAACTGAAAAGAATACTGAGGCTATACTTATTTTAAACATCTGTGAGGTGTTTGAATTATTAATCTGGGGAACTTAATAGGAAGGAGGCATTCATTTCGATAATTATGGCGTATTCATATCTGGGTTATGAACAGATGTTCAGAATATATTGGGCTATAAACATGTCAAACGAAAGCCAATACTTTCTGACTTGAAATTGATGCTAATCTTTTCAACAAACACTGATAATGCCTTATTGTCTATATTATGCATTATGCACAAGTCAAAGCAAATACTACATTCTTAAATAATCTAATATTCATCTTCATATATATTCTCACCCTCCGTATCAACAAAATAAAATCCTGCAAAGAGACTAATGTACCTGGATATCCAGATAACCTTAAACCTTGAATAAAGCATACAAACATAATCTATCTTCGTTCTTGAAAATACTGTTTTGGAAGATGGATTTGTTACACTTGCAATGAGCAATAATTATTTTCTTACAGTAAAATACTCGTTTTTGATTGACTAACCGACGATCATTTTTTTCTTATGCACCCCGCAAGTCTCAAGGTGTACAAGCTCCATGTACCCCGCTGCCATAGCAACAGCTCGTAGCCAAGAAGGCTCAGTTGACAAAGATGGTACATGAGACCGTATTACACTTGGAGAAGCATACAACTTATTTAATTATAATCAACTGGTCAACATAGCTCTACACAAGATGTTACCATTCTAGTGCACTTCATTAGAGAGTGAGTGAGTGAGTTATTGTTTAACGCGGCTTCAGCAGTATTGCAGCCATTAGCGGCAATTTCATTAGAGAAGTAAACAAGCAAAAGGAGAGCGTGGCTCACTAATACCCCTAACTGTTAGAGTTGGACATTTTTTTTTTACTTAAAGAGAGAGAGAGGTGTCTGCACACCTTAGGATTGATAAGCTATGAATTGTATTTGCTAAGATAAAAATGTTTGTGAAAAGGGTAGGACAAGTCTCCTCATGTAAAAAAGGTGGTTTAAGTAAAAGTAGGAATAATAGTAACTTGAAAAGGTAGGGGTAACATAATACACTACTGCCATTACCATTGAATATAAAATAGTAAAATCAACAAGAACACAGAAGAAGCTTGTGATAAAAAGTTACATGAAAAATGAAATGATAAAATCAACAAAACACAACACAGAAGTAGCTTCATTAATTCTAGCTCCGAATATGATGAAGTAAAAAAATACAAAAATCGCCAAAAATTCACAAAATCGTTTTACATTATGCACTGTGCCTCTCCTAGTGGTTAAAAAGACATGTGCTAAATTTGAAAAAGATGAGATGAATACTTTTTCTGTAATCAATTGGACAAAAAATGATCAGAATATGACTACGTCAATAAATATATAAAAATCGCCAAAAATAAAAAAATTCACCAATTCGGTTTACATTTCGCACTGCACCTCTCCTAGTGGTGAAGAAGACATGTACCAAATTTGAAAAGGATGAGATGAATAGTTGTAATCGATCGGACAAAAATTGTCTTCGGACGGACGGAATCATTGGTATTACTATATACCCCCGACCTTTTTAGGTCGGGGGTATAATAATAAAGAACTTAAAGGGAGAATCTTTATGACTTGCACATTTGGACTCACTGCCTCACAGTCACATGTTAGTTCTGAAAATTCATACATTATTGAAAATGTTTTTCAAAAATACTAACTGGCATTAAAAATAACTAAAACATAGGCAAAATATGAGCCCCTCCCTCCCTAACCTCTCAAGAAACATCTGTGCTCATTGAGTCCAACACATGGATTTAGGCAATACACTTTCCTACACAAGGCATTACTCTTCCCACTCTCCACCACTGGCTGATATAAGCCTTGCAGTATTTCCCTCACTTTTCTGTGCTAAGATAACGGAGTGCTGCATCTGAAATGTATAGTGAGGTATGATTTATGGCACCAACCATAAGGAAATGTCCAGTAATCAAGACTACAAGAGTTATGTCTTGCGTAAGGAATTTGGCAATACCTTGAACTTTGGTTGTGAAGGGAGCCATTGGTGAAGGACAGGCCAGATAAGGATATTCAACATGTTTATTATTCCACTTTCTATTTGAGTTAAAGACATGAATTTTGACTATTTTGAAAGACAAATTTTAGACCAAAATGATGAGAATGAACATTTCCCTTCAGAACTGCTACATCCCCAACACTAACATTTTGGTTGCAGGTACTTAAATATCCTGGGTAGATATTGAAGATGTGAAAAGTCTACAGACTTCGGATGACGTTTCCATGCAATAAGCCCATATTTTTCTTACATGCCTGATGAGCTAATAAATAACAGTATTATTCCCTATTTATCATTTAAGGTATTTAATCAAATCATTGAAAACCACATCAATACTCATCTGTAAAACATTCATACCTACATAACATAAATCTAACAAATGATACTGTATATACATATTTAAAAAAACAAACAAAAATTAACATCCACTTAAATTTCAATCAATTTTGTCATAAAAAAATATTGTTACCGTTGAAGTATTGAATACACACCATGTACAATATAAATCATATGTGTACATGTACAGATTTCACCTTGTCTAGTAACCACTGTTTCTGCATATTCAAATATGATCCACATCTTATAAATGGATGTGAATATTTGTATTACCTGAACTTGAGCTGGGGTTATACTGTGCACTAATTATCTATTATTAATAGGATGCTTGTGACAATAAACTTATATCACGATACGATTTGTGTCACAAATCTTGTAATGCGATACTCATGTATCAAGATACCCCGTTTTAGTTTCTTTGGGTCTTTTGACAAACTCCTTTATTTCTAGAGAAAATAGAAGTTTTTTTATGTCAACGATACATATCACATTTTAGGAAATATGCATCATGTTACATGTATCGTAAGATTTGATAATCGCAATAAACCGACATATCATCACAATTCTACATTCTAAATATTGATAAACTATGAATATGATGCTCACTGAATCTAATGATGAATCTATTGTGATTGAAATTGAATTTTTAAATAAGCTATATGTATAAATAACTTTAACAAATTGTAAAAGTAGATGATGGTGTGAGTCTCTTTACTCAGTATTTTCAAACTGTTTCACTAGTTTCACTGTTCTCTCTCTCCACCTGCTACATATCAATACAATGCTAAACTTGCTCGCCTTCTGATGTCATTCTTATCATTGAAAAAACATCACAAGTCACCATCTCCTTTTGTCAAATTCATCACTGCATAGACAAATAAATATAGTTTGATATTGAATATGATACAAAAACGTTTTGGATGAGTCAACAGCCTATCCATTCATGGGTCGAATCCTTCAAATTTCAACAGGTTTGTCTCGAAAAACGAAACGTAAAAGAACTACATACAGTGCGATCCCAACTACACCAGTGTTACATTACGTTCCCATTTTTGCTTTCATTGCACATGCTCTCTGGTTAAATTTGAAGATGCAAATGATTTAGATACCGGGTAACTCTCAGACAAACAGAGGAATATATGGAAGGTTTAGATTTCTAAATTTCGCCAGCAGCTTTATTATTTGCATTCATGGAAGTGACTCTTTGACATATATTTCCATTTACCAAATCTTACTCACAATATATATTTGCCAATAAAAGTTGGGCTTATGACGTTGAGACTGGTACCTAACCTAGTTCTTATTGAGGTATGTTAAATGTTCCAGATACAACACTATAATCAATTTATGCATTCCTGCATACATTTTCCAAAACATTCTTATAAATATCTTCAATAATTAAAACATTCTAGTTTGGTCAACCGTCAAGAGCTAACATACTGCTTAATTTTTAGAAAAAAATTTCCACTCATTCAGTTAAATTTATTATTCCAAATAGGACATAAAAATCAAATCATGCATTTCTGAAAGAATATCTCAACATCCTCACATCTTCAAATAAGTAAAATAAATATATACTAGATAGATCGTCCGTCACCAGCGCACTTGCTGCTTGTATTCGTCAAGAAGACTCCATCGCTTGATGGTCTCATAGCCCAGGATGATGAAGAAGGAAAACATGACGGACTGGACGAGACGAGCGGTCAGACCCTTAGTGACCATCCAGAACCTCTCCTCCTGCCACAGGATCTTGACCGTTGTCGAGAAGTTGGTGCCGTCAACCTGTGGAAAAATGAGGTGGACGGTTTTGAATTTAATTGAGTGTCTTGTCTGATGATGGTGAGATGTGTCAGGGTTTGAGGCTACTACTTATTTCAATTCAAATATTCATTTCAGAGAGAAAGCTGGCATACAACAGTTCCTGTGTATCACAATGAAAATGGCTGAATAAACTAATATAACCCATTTGGGAAGATGGACATGGGGTACTATTTTATTACACATTTTCCTGGCTTTTGATTGGCTTTTACAGAAAACAAACGATTATCCCATCACTCATTCGTTATTGTATATATTGGCTATCTCAGAATGGCAGATAAAGGTTAACAACTGACCTGCATCCTGGCCCTGACGAGGTCGAGGGGGTTGGTGATGCAGGCTGCCGATATCCCACTCAGAGGTCCCGAGATTACTTGTACTAGCAGGCGCGGTACGTAGGACGGAACGACACTTGCCAACATTGCTACAACCAGATGAAGATGGATTATATATACAAGGATATCAGCATCATAAACAGCCATGCATGAGATGCTTTCAATCAAGAAGATCATAAATGATTAATTCAAATGTTAATTTGAAAGTTACAATATTGAATTGCACATGTTTCATGCATGTACACAAAATAATTCTTCTGTTATAAATGTATACTTATTATAGATTTGAATTTTGATGTGCATATGTGTACTCATTATTTTATATGCACCTGAGACAGAGATTTGCACAATAACAATGAAATAAACTCTAAACTGGTTACCTGAATAACTATCATAGAAAAACCACCATAATGCACTGTTCGGAGCAAACACAGTGAGTGAGACGAAATATCCCTTGTAAAATCCTAACATTCCATCCCTTCGGTATACTTCACGTATAACAGTTGTAACTGCACCGAAGCGTCTTTTTCTTGCTTCTTCAGAAATTTCAATTTTCTGCAATGAGGAGAGTTTTTTCTGTACCCTGACATTTTCACTTCCTGCTTTACGTTTACCCATCAACATGAGATGCTGCGTAATTATGTCCAACGGCACTGATAAAGTTTGTCCGACGATTGAAGCACACCCGCCAGCGATGAAAGATCGTGTCTTACTATTTGTGATATCCGCATGTTCCATGAGGTAGTGTCGTGTACCCTCGTACGTTGATATATAGGCCATTGATGGAAACAGCTGCAAACAACTTACGAAGAATCCTCTATATAACCCTGACATTCCTTCATTTCTTGATATTTTCACAAAAGCGTCAAATGTTCCGTTATAAACTGAGTGACCTTTTTGAATCTGTAGTCTTGTTTTGACAAGTGTCACAGGATAAAGCAATGTTCGTATTGTCATTCCACTGGCAAATGTTAGCGGAAAATATTTCCGTTTGTCCATCATATTAAGTTCAATGACTTGAACCTCGTCAACCTCAAAATTCATTTTGATTTTTTGTGTGTTTTCTTTTGTATCAAAATAACCAAATGGAAAATTGTGTTTGATTGGTCATCTCTAAGATCATGGTCTTAATTAGTTGTCTGTCAATCCAAAGAAGCCATCTTTTGGACTGAAACAAAAGCAAAACATTTAATAAAACTCAATTACAATGTCAGAGCAGGTTTAACAGCGATGTGATCGCCACAAATGGGGCAGCTCAAATCAAATAATTGCTACAAAACATCTAGGACCCAAGTGACAGGGTCATCAACTAGGACTAAATATTCAGATCCTCGACAATATGACCCCTGAATTTCTTCATAAGAGACACTTGTACTCAAATTATCTCCCCTTGTTATGAAAGCATAAACCAGGTTATACTTAGGTTTCTTGATAGATTTTATCAGATAATGGAAGCATTAATCTTGAATGATAGCAAGAACCTTTAAACCATAAAATTTACCAAACATATGTAAGTCAATTTTTGAATCTTGGAGTTGTAATCTCGAACAGGCACAATGGCACCAACAAGGTATTAACATCCATACCAAATTTGAAGTTTCAAATTCATATAGTTTTCCTGTTATGTTCTGGAATCACATTCCGACACACTTAAGAAAGATGGAAGCGGGCAGCAATATGTATCCCTGACTTAATTGTAGCTGGGTATAATACTACAAATAAAAGTGATGAATCATCAGTCTACTAGTCTACTAGATTACTACTGAGTTTTCTGCGGGCATTTGTAATTTGTATGAAAATAAACACTTTTCATTTTTACAAAGTCAAAATTTGATGTCATATTTGTTGTTTCTCTAGCTTTGTTATACCTTTACAGAGTGAGTTACAAATGGTGTAGGTGAATTCGTAGACCAGATCGGTTCGTAGGAGTAAATTTTGGTAGATTCGTAGGAGGATCGGCCAGTGAATTCGTAGTTTAAGGGAATAAATGTTTATAGACTAACTTTATGGTATGATATTATTACAAGTAAATCATAAATAACTTATTAAATGATATTTTGACAATAAAACGTATTTACTTGTCCGCTGTTTTGCATTTTGTGTTCAATAAAAGAATCTTGTGTTCAGTGTTATTAAGGATTCAGCACTAAAGTGCTGAATCCTTATTGTTATTGGCGTGTTTTATTATTATTATTATTCCACGGATTTTGTTAACACGACTTCTACCAGAAGGAATGCAGCTAATACTACAAAACTTTGCAAGATGATCGCCCTTACTGCGTAGTTTCATGCCGAAGCTTTTGGGCCCAATCGTCCAAACCATTAAAGGTCCAGTTCGATTCTAAATTTCGATTTTTAACATGGGAAAAATCTTCAAAATGCAGCTAGAGATTTGTAACTTTTTAAAAAAGATGCGCATTGACAGTGCGAGAAGAAAAGTAAATCATGACGATTTCGTTGGTCACGTGGTTTCGACGCCATTTTGATTTTAGACACTTTTCAAAATTTCCCGAACCCATGCACCTTTGACAATCTTCTCCTCTGAAGATACAAGGATTACAAAGCTCATATTTTCACATAAGGTAGCTGATATATGGCTAACAAAAATGACCTCAAGGATTTTGCAAATTCGCAATACTTTTTGCACAGTATGTATTTCAAATCTGGTTATTTTTCAAAAAGCGCAAACTTCATGGGGACATAACTCAAAAACCTAACCGTCGAATTTGATGATTTTTTCAGGAGAGTAAGATTGGACAACAGTCTTTATGAATCAATAATAAAATCGCTCGCGTACAGTCATTCCCGGCCACAATTAAGCTTAAAATTTCTAAAAATATCAAAAGTTGCGTTTTTGATGAGTTTTTGTAAATTCGTAACTTAATAACCATAATTTGTAGACTGTTGTTTAAAACCTCATCAGATAGACCAAACATTATCCTAACTACGAAAATTAACACTAGTACAATAGTGTTCATAACCAATGAGTCACAGGTCTTTTAAGTCGGACAGTTTCTACCTTCTTTCTAAATTGACAAAGGTCACATTTGTAGTGTGTTTTTGTTTCCTCATAACTCAACAATGCACAATCATAGAAAGATGTTTAATACATTATCAGAATGGGAAATGATTACTCTAAATGCAGAAAGCTAAATCAGTTTGATAATTAACATAACCAATGAGCTAGAAGCATTTTCTTTTGATCAATTGCGACTTTCATTTTGTACTGTAAACAAAGGGGGTAAATCCTACTTTCGTTTTACATGATGGACAGGTAGAGGCTGCTGCAGCTTAATGCTTTTACAGATCTTCGTGTAACTTTCAGGAATGACTGCTGATATGATGTACCTGCTAGGAAATTAATCAAATATGCGCTGAATCCTTTTATCGTCACTTGTGACTATATTTAAGGATTCAGCCCTTTGGGGCAGAATCCTTATTGAGATTGGCGTGTTTTATTATTATTATTATTATTCTTCCAGCGATTTTGTCCGCAGCACTTCTACCAGAAGGAATGCAGCTAATGCAACCAAACTTTGCAGAATGATAGCCCTTACTGAGTAGTTTCATGCCGATTCTTTTGGGCCCAATCGGACCAGCCATTAAAGGTCCAGTTCGATTCTAAATGTCGATTTTTAACATGGGAAAAATCGTCAAAATGCAGCTAGAGACTTGCAACTTTTTTTAAAAGATGCGCATTGACAGTGCGAGCAGAAAAGCAAATCATGACGAATTCGAAGGTCACGTGACTGAGCGGCCATTTTGTTTTTAGCGTTTTTGCCGTGATTTCTGACCCTACCCTCTTTAAAAATCTTCTTCTCACTTACGGCAACACATACAGACATGCGTGACAGCTCATTTTAAAGCTGAATAAATCATCAACAAAATGACCTCACAGAATTTTGAATTTAGTCCTAGAACAAAAGTTATCTGTACTTGAATAAGGTCATTTTTTCAGTTTTTGTACTTTGGCGTCATTGTCAAAGGGACGTAGTACAAAAAACTTGTTCGTAAACATTCGTGACTTTATCAGAACTGCAAGCCAAATATAGGGTGTGTAGGAATTCATGGTTAGATGAGCTATGAAAAGTCATTCCTCGCCACAAATAGGTGTGAAAATTTAGATATACCTGTAAGATATCATGTTGTGTTAATATTCTTCAGTAAACTACCCCCCCCCCCCCCCCCCCCCCCCCCCTTCCCCCCTAAAAACTGCAACTAAGACAGATTTACAGGAAGAGAGCATGTGTCCTCTGTAGCAGATGTCTTCAAAATGAAGATTTGGTCAAGATATAACAAGACCGAATGCCTGTATGTTCCCAATCAACCAAGACAGCATGACGAGCAAATAAAGCTTGCTTGCTTCGCTGAGATGAGTTGAGTTGAGTTGATTCATATTCATTAGTAAAAAACGGACATTTAGTCATGTACCATGCAGCTGATTTCACTCGGCTGGGTGTGAAAGCGCCTTTAACGCAATTTCTACTTCAACTGTCGCACTATTTCAACTTTTAAACAAGCACTCCCTCTCATCTGGATAGGTCAGACATTGTGATATTCAATTTTGTTCCAAAATTGCAAAGGAAAAGTTCACAAACACCTTTTGCTGCAAAAAACACCTGTCACCATCAACGTTTCACCTACGTTTTTGACTCCAAACTAGCTACATATTGCCTTCTAAGGCCTCACTCACACCCTTACTGACAACGTTTCTCGTCTATGTCTGATTTCACAATGTTAAGGATATTGCTTCCAAGGACTACAGATAGAAAATCACGGGCTGAATCATTTTATTGTCGCTGGCGACTATATTTATTATTATTATTCTTCCACGGATTTTGTCCGCAGCACTTCTACCAGAAGGAATGCAGCTAATGCAACCAAACTTTGCAGGATCATAGCCCTTACTGTCTAGTTTTATGCCGAAACTTTTGGGCCAAATCGGCACAAACGTTAAAGGTCCAGTTCGATTCAAAGTTTCGATTTTTAACATGGGAAAAAACTGGAAAATGCAGCTAGAGACTTGCAACTTGTTTTAAAAGATGCGCAATGGCACTGCGAGCAGAAAAGTAAATCATGACGATTGTGTTGGTCACGTGGTTTCGCCGCCATTTTGATTTTAGACACTTTTCAAAATTTCCCGACCCCATGCACCTTTGACAATCTTCTCCTCTGAAGATACAAGCATTAGAAAGCTCAAATTTTCACATAATGTAGCAGATATATTGCTAACAAAAATGACCTCATGGATTTTGCAAATTCGCAATACTCTTTGCACAGTCACCTTTCAAAGTTCGACAATTTTTGAAAATCGAAAACTTCAAAGGGAGATAACTCATAAGGTTTAACCAATAATTTCAAGATTTTTCCAGGAAATGTAAGACAGTACTATGGTCTATACGAATCAACAATAACATCGACGCTGAACAGTCATTTCCGGTTTTTGAGGACGGGTACTTAATTATAGATAAATAACACTGAAAATTTTAACATGGGGGGAATTTTCAAAATGCACTTAGAGAGTTTAATTTTTTTCATATGATAGACAGGAACACTACAGACAAAAAAGTCAATCATAACAATTTTGTAAGATGTACGGTTTCGTCGCTATTCATGCGAAACTATTTACACAATTTGAACAACAGAAACTAAGGATGCAGGTCACGCCCATAGACTGTGTAAAAGTCGCAATTCCTTTGTTCTTCTACCAGGGATCTTGTAAACACGACTTTTGCCGGAAGGAATGCGACTATTGCAGCCAAACTTTGTAGGCTGATAGCCCTTACCATGTAGTTTTGCAGCGGAGCTTTTGGGCCCAATCAATCAAACCATTAAAGGTCCAGTACGATTCTAAAGTTCGATTTTTAACATGGGAAATTTTTTCAAAATTCACCTAGAGACTTGCAACTTTTTTTAAAAGATGCGCAATGACAATGCACGCAGAAAAGTTATTCACAACGAATTCGAAAGTCACGTGGTTTAGCCGCCATTTTGATTGTTGTTGATAAATCCGACTTTCATTGTACATGATGGACAGGTAGAGGCTGCTGTAGCTTAATGCTTATAGAGATCTTCCTGTAACTTTCAGGAATGACTGCTGATATGATATACTTACTAGGAATTTAACCAAATATGCGCTGAATCCTTTTATCGTCACTTGTGACTATATTTATTATTACTTTGGTTGAGTTTTTTTTATAAATAAATAAAAGAATCAGGTAAGTATGAATATATTCCAGTTTACATTACACATTTACACAACATCTATCGACTACGACTGGAGATTAGCAGACGTCGGCGAAGAAGAAATGGTAAGTCGTCAACAATCATATAATCCTTTGTTTTGTTAACGTTGTTCATGTACATACTTCCTAATTTATATTCCTTTATTGAAACAACTTTACACCGACAGAGTATTTAGCAATCAAAACAACTCACATCATGTTTTTTCAAGTGACCCGACTGATTTGGATTTTGAGGTATTTTAATTTGATATATTTCGTTTAAGTAATACACACAAATACATAATAAAATACTACCCTGGTTGTCGACATGGTTTGAACATTGATTTGACACTGTGTGAGATTCTGTGAACGTATGTGTGAACATGCTGTAATGTGCTGCAATGGACTGAATGTGCTAATTTGTGCATCGTTGTTATTTAATTTGGTCATTATGATACACTATTTATTAAAAGATTGACTTTTATGAATTGGTTCTGTTTTATATATATATCAAACATATAGTCCTATTTACATAATAGTTTTACTTGGAAAATAAATCGATGACATGATGATAATACTGTTAGTTTCGTATATTGACATTGTTAGTCTCGTACTGCCATCTATCAACATATTATAAATACTAAAGTACTCATAATAATTGTCAAACGAATATTCAAGTTTAAATATCACTTTATGAGATATTTTTTAATGACCCTACGAATTCACCTCCTACGAATTCACAAGTCCTACAAATTCCCGGGTCCTACGAACTGGTCTGGCCTAAGAAAACACCGCATGATCCCGTTACAAACAGGTGTTTTGGTTATTTTGGTTATTTCCCCTCTATGGCGATCACTGGTCTGGTGCATTACATTACACTACAAATACAATACCTAACATTGCTTGACCACATGTTTCATTTTATGCCTGGAGAAAAACTGTAACTAATGATTTTTCTATGATTTCAAAGGAAATTATATTTTCTAATTTATTGTATTTGTTTGGTAAACGTGCATCCTGGAACGGTTCAATGCAGTCATTTCTCCAGATGAATATTCTATAACTATAAACTATTTTATTTAAGGTTGTATTTGATTGCACGGGAAATCCGTTGACAGTGAAATATCCCATGAACCGTAACTGCCTTGTCTGTTCGGTCACCTGACTAGCTGACCCAAAACAGCTGACCTGACGTTTGCTGAACCGATCGTTGTTATGTTCGGTTGGTTTCATATCTGTGTCATTGATATTTTCTCGATCTAAATTACATATTCTAACTTATTACCTGATTCAACATTCTTCTTAAATTATTTACATTTACTGACTATTGAAACTGAAGAGTAAGTAAGTAAGTTAGATAACGTGACAAAAGAGCAACAAATTCACCTACAGCTTTCACCGTTTTGACTTTCCGCAAAACCGGAAGTAGAATTTAAACCGGAAAAAGAAATCACGAGGTGAATGGGGGGAAATAAATAAGAAGAACACATATTTATAGTAAATCTACTCCTCTTCTTAAAATACTTGATACACTGTTACTAAAATTGTCAAATTCATAGCTCATAACTTTTATCAAGTATTTGAAAGCAAACCGATTTAGTGCGCACACAATAATATGACACGCCTACATGACCATAAATGTGTGACAATTTTGGTTCCTGGAAGGCCAGATGGGCTTATGGCACGGGCCGTTCACCGGCGTCCGTCCGTCAGGCGTTGTCCGTAAACTTTTCACATTAATGACTTCTCCGTCAAATCTTGGCGTGGCAGGCATTATTAGCGAAACAACTTCGAAACAAGTTGACATGGGAAGCTGAACTTGTCAGAAAAGCATTTTAATTAGCTGTAGATTCTGGAAGGCCAGATGGGCTTATGGCACGGGCCGTTGTCCGGCGTCCGTCCGTCAGGCGTTGTCCGTAAACTTTTCACATTAATGACTTCTCCGTCAAATCTTGGCGTGGCAGGCATTATTAGCGAAACAACTTCGAAACAAGTTGACATGGGAAGCTGAAATTGTCAGAAAAGCATTTTAATTAGCTGTAGATTCTGGAAGGCCAGATGGGCTTATGGCACGGGCCGTTGTCCGGCGTCCGTCCGTCAGGCGTTGTCCGTAAACTTTTCACATTAATGACTTCTCCGTCAAATCTTGGCGTGGCAGGCATTATTAGCGAAACAACTTCGAAACAAGTTGACATGGGAAGCTGAAATTGTCAGAAAAGCATTTTAATTAGCTGTAGATTCAAGTTTGTTAATTGGGACTTGAAAAGCCAGATGAGAATCTCATCTGGCTTTTCAAGTCCCAATTAACAAACTTGAATCTACAGCTAATTAAAATGCTTATGGCATGGGCCGTTGTCCGGCGTCCGTCATCCGTCGGGCGTCGTCCCCGTTTCTTTCACATTTCCGACTTCTCCTCAAATATGGGCGTAGCAAGCAGTTTCCCCCAAACCTTTAAACGACTTCTTCTCCGAAACCAATTGGCATTGGAAGCTGAAATTTTCAGAATAACATCTTTATTACATATGTAGTTACAATTTTGTTCATTTGAACTTGACCGCCAATCAAATACGGGCGTGGCAAGGGGTCCACCTTCAAATCTGTAAACGACTTCTCCTTCAAAACTTTTCCGAATAACATCTTTATAACATTTAGACTTAAGATTGTTGTTTTGGTTAAAATCCCTTCTCCAATATTGGCGTGGCAGGGTGTTAAACTGAAATTTACAATTAATATTTTACAAATGTGCAATTTAGGCCTACAGATCAGACTAGTGTTTGCTTCATTCAAACATGTTACTCATTTGTGTTTTGACCTAAAATCCTATATTCATCTTTTTCTCCAGAACAAAAAAGACCTAGAAGGCTGTAATATTGTGTACAGACTCTTTAGTCAATGGAGATTCTAAATTGTAGGTTTGGTGACCCTGCGGTCCCAAATAAGGGCATCACAGACCATGACAGAAAAACCTTTTTTCGCCTTCTTCTCCATAATGAAAACTTAAAAGGCTGTAATATTGTGTACTGACCATCTATAGCCATTGGGAATTTTAAATTGTAGATTTGATTACCTGCGGCCCCAAATAAGGGCCTCACGGGCCATGACCTAAAATCTATTTCAGTCTTCATCATTAAACAATATACCCTGATGAGCTACAGAGCCCATGGCTCTATTTTTAAGTTTAAGAAAGCAAACAATTAGTTCGTGTGTGCAAAACTGATAGCATTATCATTGCTTCATTGTATGTCATGAACTAAATTCGTTGTAGTGAACATTCTCCATGGAGACGTTCTCAGATCTGTGATCGAGCGCTAAACAAAAAAACACACATGGTTTAATGCATCCTATTCAATGACCAGATGCCACACCTATCTGAGATGATCGTTTACCTGCCGTTTACATGTTAGAGACTGGGATGTCACCGAATGCCGTAGCTCGATGTTTTGGTGTTCACAGAAATACGGTGTCTTCCCTGTTGAACCGGTACCAACAACTGACAGCACCAGAGATAGTACACTCAACAGCAAAAGAAACGTCACCATACAAAATACAAGATAATTCAAAACCGCGAGTGATAAACACGACTGAAACAGAGATACAAAATCATATCTCCAGAAGCCAAATAAACTAAATTTGAAATTTCAAAACATTATCTATGTAAATTTCTGAGAAACACGTTTTAAAAAATCGTCGTTTTCGAATCGCATTAACCAGACGAGATTGTAGAGTCAGAAATGGCTTTTTGGCTTGTTTTGTCACGTCCTTCAGTAAATACGCGTCAACAAATTGAAGTCCAAAAAAGGTTATTTATGTCGACTATATCATTATTTAATTACAATTCTACATTTTATGTATTTTTAAGTTAAATGCCAAACGTTCTGGCCTAAAACAATTTTTAACAAGCGATTTCAGCACCCAATGTGTACATGAACAGATATGAAAAAGAAAGAAGTATGTTCTGATATATGAATTTCAGGTACCTCTTTACAAATAATGTTCTTATAAAATACATCAAAAATCGACTTTCTCCGGCAGCACTATTTCGAACTCTAGACCCTTGAAAATGTGGTGATGTTTCTTTTGCGGTGGAGTGATATGTGAATGGGAATGTGTGAACCTATTCTCGGCAAGCACCGTTTTGCGTTACTGTTAGCTTTTGTTAATAATTTGTTCTTGTTGCAATAACAATTTGACAATGACCTCGGTCGAGAAACTATAGATTAATAATTGAAAAAATGTCCATGCAACATGTCACGTGCTGTGCTATAAAAGGGACGAGATTCATGTGCTGCCGAGTGCGAAATCAGCCGTCTGTTCCATTACAATGAGCGCTCATTCTCCCCTGAACGACACGGAGCAATGGCTCGAGGCTTGCCCCCTTTGCTACATAGCTACATTGGGCAATCGCGTTCAAGAGAGGTTTAAAAGTAATCGCTCATTCAGCGATTACTTTTAAACGCTTATTGAAAAGGACCTATCTCAGCTGAAAAGCGCTCGTAAAATCTCGAAGAAGACGAAGTGCAACCGGCACTTGAGATTCACGACTGACGGGGCAGGACTGTACACATAAGAATACAATGAACAATAGTAGATTATAGATTACATTTGGCAATGTTATACAAGGTCACTGGAACTTACGATGAATTTATGACCCAAAACTGGCTCCCACAGTAGATATCGCCTGTGTGAGATCATTGTAGATATCGCTACAATCAAATCGTCATAATCCTATTTTGATTTTGAATGATAAATAAAATCTTACCCTCGTGTCTTCTGATATCAAATATATCAACACTCGTTGATTAAAGTAAAAATATCCTCGACAAGCCTAGGATATTTGTAACTTTAATCAACTCGTGTTGATATATATTTGATATCAGAAGACACTTGGGTGAGTTTCTCTATTTCACTGGACCACCCATGTATATGGTTATGGGACCTATTCTGGAGTTTACGGATAAATTGTGAAATTGTAATAATTAGTCTACACTTTCCAAAAACCAATGAAGTAACTTTAAATCGTACAATAGTTCAATGAAAAGCTCGATTGTTCATCGAATTTCATATCATGACTTTTTTATTGGCTGACAAAATGCATGCTATATATAGCGTTAAGTAATAAGTAATCGGTTATACGAGGTAGACTTTTTCCGGTGGATCAGGTGATTGGAGTAGCCTTGTGGATGGCGCAAGATGAAATGTGCAGTCTTCTAAGCTAGGTCTTCCAGATTGACAGCTTGTCAGGAAATAGGCACGGGAAGAGAGCCATCGAGAGAGATGACTTATCACCCCAGCCCCACATAAATTGAATGGTCAGTTTTAACAGTATATATATAATTGAAAAGATTGTCTGAATAATGTTGTATATACACATGCAATTGATTTCTATGACTTAAAAATATACGACAAATAAACACGGTAAGACTATGATAGACATGATCCATTAACTGATGATGCATCTAGGTAGTCCTTGTTTATTAAGTAAAGGGTTATGTTTGTTCTTCGTGCTGTACAGCCAATTGAACACTAGTCTAACTTAAATATTGTAGAAACCTCAGCAAGTAAACGTATTAATCAATAGTCCTTTCATTTTGGCGTGTTCTTCAGTGGAAACCGTGGAAACAGCTAAAATGAAAATTTCCGAAACTTAAAACCCCCCGAAAGGCATGCGATAATTAAGCAACATACACATGGGCCTAATGGTTTTCGATTTGTACACCGAAAACGATGTGATGACGGACGAACAGACGGAGCTAACGAGCATACCCCACCCCCTTATTTACCGGGGGATACTAACATTGCGTTACGATAACCTTATAGCTTTAAGGGGACTCTGGAAGCAGATCCAGGTAAATAACGCTGTAGGTGCAAACGAGGCACCAATTGAGGGTGGATGTGTGCGTCACATCGATATCCTCATTATCGCTCGAGTTAGATAGCAGAATATGAACCGATTTTGACATTATTATTGCTATTCCTTCTGTCAGTCATGCCAACTAAAGTCGTGCATAACTCGTGTACATCTATGTAGACACCTACGCATACCAAATTATGGAGAGGCGGATATCACCTGTCCGTTAGCCTCTCTGTAACACCTCCAGGGGAGACACCATCTCTGTAACACCTCCAGGGGAGACACCATCTCTGTAACACCTCCAGGGGAGACACCCTCTCTGTAACACCTCCAGGGGAGACGCTTACGTCAACAGGTGACTAATCAGTTGTAGCCCACCTGAGCTTGGCACTGTGGCACACCTGTTGCACACTTGGCACTTTTCTCAGCTTCTTCAACTTGTGAACACCATGTTAAAGGGGCAGTAGCACGTTTTTTTGCAACATTTATTTTTTTCAAATTTCCCATTTTTATGTTTGTAATGATAGTTTATGTCATTTATATTTACTTAAGAGGGTAAAATATCTTATTACACAAAAAATTTTTCCGAAATGGTTAAAACGGTGTTACGTAAAAAGGAAAAATTTGCATGGCGGCCATTTCACTGTGAACACGTTTTATTATTTCGAATGACAAAAGCGATTCCTATGGCTTTACGGAACCATGTGCACTCATTTTTTAACTTGATTTTCCGAAGAAGGAAGAATGTTTAACAATTGGTGACATTGTTTTCAAATAATTTACATTTCATCGACTTATTTCACAAAAAAAGTGCTACTGTCCCTTTAAAATGGCGGTTGGTTACAACGTGATATTTTCAAGTACATGTACTCATTTATCTGTGAACACACGTGCAAACTGAGATTGTAGGTTTACGTTAGAAAGTAGTTTTGAAGACCAAACTACAAATATAACACAGGTTTGTTGGATTTTAAAAAAATATAGAAATATAATTAAATGTTTTGAAGGAATCGTCCGGACATATCTTAATAAAAAAAATTATCAAAAAAAACCCAAAACAGTTTTAAATATATCAATTTCGATTTAGGTTGAAATATAACTTTAGTTCAAAACACATTGAAATAATAAGGAATACATTTTAAAAATCCTTTTTTGTCAATATTTAACACATACGCGATACAATATGAAATAAATAAACTGGTTACATAACGTTGTTATTTAGAAACGTAAACGCGATTGCTCAATGTAGCGCTACGTAGCAAGGCGAGCAAACTTTGAGGAAGTTGCACCGTGTCGTTCAAGAGAGAATGAGCGCTACATTGGGCAATCAATTATCGATTATAAGCGCTCGCTGTTATGGAACGGAGCCCCGATGACACTCACCAAGGTTCATACCTGTGTCCGCCAATCAATGAACCCATCCGTCTGGACAATTTGTAATTGGTAGATGACATAATCTGTCTTCCTGCCGAATTGCTGCACCTTTACAGTTAATGTTGATGTTAACATTGTTGATTACTCAGGTGGAGATTAATGTCGTCAACAGGTGAGGCGCAGGTAAAAGTGAGAGCGACCAATCAGCTACTGTATACCACTGTACATGTGCTGATATACCTGTGTAGTGTCTGCAGAGTATGGAAGCGCTGCTTGGAAGTGACCAGTATTTACTCTCAAACCAGTCGGTGAGAGACGAGATCGCAACTACACATGCTTTATCCAGGTGCTGCTAGATCCGTGGAGATTCACGAGAAGTGAAAGAAAATGCTTTCGGAGGAGAAACTTTTGAGTCTGTGAGTGTTGAGCGATTCAGATTGAGAATAGTGCCTTTGGAAGTGCGACTTGTTTCTTGTCTGTTGGAATCACAATCCCCCGGAGAGCGAGCCGTTACGAAGTAATCTGTTGGGTGACTTAGATTCAAACTCACCTGGAAGCGAGACTTAATGAAGTAGTGCTTTTGGGTGACATAGATTCAAACTCACCTGGAAGCGAGACTTAATGAAGTAGTGCGTTTGGACAATATACTTGAGTTTCGTCGTGTATGTGAAGATTCAGAATCAGAACAGCCTATAAGCAGTTCCTCTGGATGAGTGACGGGTATTGTTTGGATGATTTGTGATTTAAATCTGATCGAAGCAATTTCAGGACATAATGGTTTTAAAAGAGAATTATTTTATATTTCTTGTGTATCGGGTACTTCGGAGTAGTTGTTAAAGGGGAATATTATATCCTGACGTATTTAAAGTGTTATATTGTATCAAAAAACAATATCGGAATAACAAACTACGAAAGTGTCTTGGATGTGAAACATTGTGTCTTCCCTTTTTTTGGCGGATTGTTGGAAATGAAAATTAGATGGGAAATAATTGCACTGATTTCGGAAAAGCGCAGTACCCTTTGAAGTGAAACATGCTGTCTTTATGTTCATGGACATTTATGGAAATTTGTGGAGTGATGTTATTTTGGAAATAGTGTCTTTATTCGAAAATCTTTCTTATCATAATGGACGAGCTTTATTACATGAAGCATTGATAATTCGGTAATAAAAGTTTGGGTTTAAAGATAGCAACGCATTTATCCTATCTATACAAGATGCTGTTTTCATTGATTTTACGTATTATCTCTGGAAGTATAAATCAGGGTAAAATAGATAGAGAAATGAAAACGCCCTTTTAAAAAATCATGTTGATGGAGAATACCACCATTCAGTAATGATATTTATAAACTACATATCAATGTCATTTTTTTCAAGTTTATTTGATTAACAGGTCCTATCTCAGCGGAGCTATCTATCTTTATCTGAAGTATCCGATTTCTTCAGCTATTTCTAATTAATATAGTTTTGCTTATAGTGGACATCTCGGAATAACGTAATAAGTATCTGAAATAGTTGCTGTGTTTTGGTCTTAGTTGAATATAGTCTTCTGAGTTTTCCTCTGTTTTGTATCTGGAAAAATCTTGGAGAAGGAAATAAGGAAAAAAATAGAAAAATGATCAAGATGTCTGGATAATTATTGTAATTGATTGATGTTTATATAATAAGTATCATGTAAGTTTCACATGTATATATACATCAAAGATAACAATTGAATATTACTGAACTTGAAAATACGCTTATTTCTTCCGTCCGTGTTTTTATAAGAACCTCAAGAATTATTATTGATGGATATTTCAACAAAGTTCAACACTGACGATTGGCCATTAGGCTTGGTTTTGACCCATTTATGAGTGAAACGAAAATGATAAACCAAGAATATTCATTTTTGAAATACGAAAACTAGCAAAAATAAATAGAAATCGGAAACAAGAGCACCAAACGCGATGACAAAACTACAAAATATTCATTTCTTCTTCTGCGTCATCTTTGCAACCGGAAGTGCAAAGTTCCATGCCAAAATCTGTTCTATTGTCGTAAACAATACTTTCCTGCCATACGACATTAGGCGAGCAGGTCCGGCGATTGATATGGCATTGGAGAGGGTTCGAACACAATACAACGACACCATCGACTTCTCGTTCACGTACAGAGACGGAGGGACCGCTTGTGGACCAGCGGTAGTTGGAGCTGAAGCAGCAACCGTCTACCATGACGACATTCCGACTGTTTTCATTGGACCTGGTAAGTTGAATAATTTAAAAATTTCCAATTTGCCATTTTTGTTTAACATTAGTCTTACACTCAGACTCTGAAAAAGCTTAAAATGTATCTATCCATAAACTATCACCATTTTATTAAATATTGAAAAGGAGCCTATGATAAATGAGATTCTCGGACAACAAATTTTTCAAAATTTAATAAAATGTTTTCAAGGTCACGGTGAAGATTTGAATTTTCCGTTACGTGTTAAGCTTAGTTTATTCTCATAATTTTTTTCACCAAATTTATTCTGGGGAAGACACATGGCCCAGTTGATTTTTACTGATCTTAGCATTGTTGTCGTGATCACAGCAAATATGCCACCATTGACTTGTTTACCATGGAACCTTCATGTCAAATTCACATGTTGTTTAAGTATCAACAACCCACACGGAACATATCAAGATACTTAAACTGTTGACATGGAACTGTCCATTAAAGGGGCCGTAGCACGTTTTTTTGCTTAAAATAAGTCGATGAAAAGTATTTGAAAAATAATGTCACCAATAGTAAAACACCCCTTTCTCTTCGGAAAGTCAAGATCAAAATGAGTGTACAAGGTGCAATGGGAATCGTTTTTGTAATTCGAAATGTGTTCACATTAAAATGGCCGCCATGCAATTTTTACTTTATACGCCAAACCGTTATTACCACTATGGACAATTGGTTTGTGTAATACGATTACATATCCTCTAAAGTTAATATAAATGGCATAAACTATCATTATGATTGGGAAGTTTGAAAAAGTAAAATTGGCAAAAAAGTGCTACTGTCCGTTTAAACTGTGACCTCTGCATTCCCTTCTCTTGACTTTGAATTGATTATTATAACGTGGACTCATACCACAGCTTCTGTTAATCCTTTAATATCGATAATATTTAAATTACATTATTTAAAAAAAAACTAGGGAAAAAAGGACTCATCAAGCTTACAATTTACATTGAACAGCGTATCTACAACCAATCTCTAATGGATTGGTACATTTTATCTGTTTACACAGGCCTTAGCAGTTTCCACATTTCATTATCGCTACAACGATAAACCAAAACCTCAATGGTCCGTCGATATCCATAAACTGATTAAATAAACAGTATATACTTGTCTAGCGACTTTACTCAAACCTATTATTGGGCCTACACGAATCCTAAAATGTACTGATTAATTTGAATAAAATTAGTCTTTTAATTCAAACAAAAAATGTGACAAGGTAAAACTACAAATACATTTCATACATTGTCATGTTTGGGGCCATGGTATCTGCAAGAGTACAAATTCTTGTATTTGTTCGGCGCACGTCGCTTATACGGGATTCGAACCCAAACTCTCAAGAGGCTGGCAACAACCTCCAGGACTGACTGTACCAACAGCTTACCAATTCGGCCACCGTGACCTTGACAAAACAACTAAGTCCAACCATCGTTACTTGAACTGTTTTCACATTCAGTACTGATAGAAGGAAAGTGACACAGCCGGAATTAGATAGTGACCAAACCGGTTCGAACCGCTTGTCTCCATGGTAGAGTGTGGAATCACGGAACGTTTATCCGGACTATGAGGATAAGCATAGATAAGTTTTTCCGTACTCATTTAAAAAACGTTTTTGTTTGGCTTTGACCTTTTATGTGTTCACTACAATTTCCTCCAGAGAAAGTTGTGGAGTTTTTAGACTTTTTACAGAGAAAATGGTAACACGTTAGAATAAGAATATTTCTGGAGCTCTTATATAATATTCACGATGCCTATGTTTCTATGCATATAAAACATACAATTCTCTGTTCCGTATATCACCCTCAAACATGGAAATATCCACGTATCCATTACTATTGCCAGGTGTAACAAACATGTGCTTATCTGACAATCCACACTGGTTAATCCATCAGTTGTCAGGAGAAAAGTGATTAGTCCGATGAGGACCAATATCTTGTTAATATGTTTACCTATACAGGTGATTAATGAAACGTGCTTTGATGTGGATATATCCTTCCTCTCTCCTTAAATATACTTTACATGTGAGGGATGATTTGGGCTATTCCTTTCAGCATTATGCTAATTACTGTCGGCGTGTTTACATATGCATTTAATTAAAGTATCACTCATAAAGAAAAGTCATTCGAGAAGAAGGATGAATGCAGGTTTACTAAATATACTTAGTAAACATATTGCTGACGTTTCGTTACAGACTAAAAATGTACTATGTTGTGTATTACGGTCGCTCAAAAACAGTTAGATATATTATGTATTTATATTTATATTTGATTCAAACACAGGGGCTTGTATTGTCGAAACTAACGATTACAACGAATATGAAGTCGACGTTCCAGCCCCATATACTTTAAAAAAAAGTAAAGGGATGTAACGGGGTCAACACCCAATGTCCGTTTGAAATTATATTTCAGAATGTTGTCATCATATTATCATTCAATGTTATATACCACGGCAAAGCCAATACATTTGTCTCTAAAACAAGCCATCAAACGTAAAAATCGAACCGATAATAACAAGGATGTGATTTTTCAAAGCCAAAAATATTAGCACATTGCTCATGTGAGCCATTTGCCTAGCCCACCAAAATGATAAACCCCAACACGAAATCTACAATTTAGAATCCCCATTACCCAAGGAGTCTGCTCACAACGTTTCAGCTCTCTAGACCTTTTGGAACTAGAGAAGAAGATGAAAATAGGTTTTTAAGGATGTGACCCCTGTGACCCCATTTGGGGTCTCGGGGTCACGAAATCTACAATTTAGAATCCCCATTACCCAAGGAGTCTGCACACAACTTTTCAGCTCTCTAGACCTTTTTGAGCTGGAGAAGAAGATGAAAATAGGTTTTTAATGATGTGACCCCTGTGACCCCATTTGGGGTCATGGGGTCACACAATCTACAATTAAGAATCTCCATTGGCCAAGGAGTCTTCACACAACTTTTCAGCTCTCTAGACCTTTTGTAACTGGAGAAGAAGATGAAAATAGTTTTTAACTATGTGACCCCTGTGACCCCATTTGGGGTCACGGGGTCACGAATCTACAAGTAAGAATCCCCATGGGCCAAGGAGTCTGCACACAGCTTTTCAGCTCTCTAGAGCCTTTGGAACTTTGAGAAGAAGCTGAAAATAGGTTTTAACGATGTGACCCCTGTGACCCCATTTGGGGTCACGGGGTCACGAAATCTACAAGTAAGAATCCCCATTACCCAAGGAGTCTGCTTACAACTTTTCAGCTCTCTAGACCTTTTGGAACTGGAGAAGAAGATGAAAATAGGTTTTTAATGATGTGACCCCTGTGACCCCATTTGGGGTCATGGGGTCACGAAATCTACAATTTAGAATCCCCATTACCCAAGGAGTCTGCTCACAACTTTTCAGCTCTCTAGACCTTTTTTTGAACTGGAGAAGAAGATGAAAATAGGTTTTTAAGGATGTGACCCCTGTGACCCCATTTGGGGTCATGGGGTCACGAAATCTACAATTTAGAATCCCCATTGGCCAAGGAGTCTGCACATAAAATTTCAGCTCTGTGGAGTCATTGGTTCTGGAGAAGAAGTCGAAAAAGCGAACGGACGGATGGACGGACGCCGGACACCATGCCATGCCATAAGCCCATCGGGCCTTTCAGGCTTGATGAGCTAAAAATACATTATGTTGTAGCGGTTCTAACTTGGATAGAGATCTAACAAGAAAAGCCTTTAAAAAGGCATGGTTGGAGGCATCTTGTTAAGGCTAAAATACATTATAAAAAGGATCGATATGTATGTCATATGTACAAAATGAAGCCTGCATTATGTGCAAAATGAAGCCTGCATTATGGTCATTTTGTGGGGGTAAAAGCTTTGATTAATAATCACATAATTAGTTATTCAATTCAAAAGTCGCAAATAAAAGAATTTTACCTCGATCATTTAAGTTGTGTATATGCTTTTCAATTTACATACATTATTTATTCATAAAAAAAATAATTTATATATAATCTATCATTTGAAAATGAAAGTGAACATTCAACTTCCCCGATTTATTTTAAAGCGCAACTCCCGGTTGCTTTTGCTCCAATTTTGAAGTAGGCCTATATTATGAAATTGATCAAAACGTTGTTGACAGTTGTGTCATTGTTAGATTCCAGCAATAAGAATATGTACGACTATTTTCCCTGAAACACGCAGTCAACCATTTGTTAAACATTTGCAAATTTAAAGTGTACCAATTCGATTGATTATGAAGCATATTATGTTTATCTGTGGAAGGAAGGTATATGGACCATTTTTAATACAAGGATAATGACCCGGTATCCTCATGCTTGGTGCTATCAGTTTGGACATAAATATGGTTCTATCCAATATGTGCTTATACATGTACAAGCTTCACTATCATTAATTCAATAACAGCTACATTAAGTAGGCCTACCATTATGCAAGTCTGATTGACATTGAAAATATTGATAACTGAGTGGAAGGTTGGTGTGTTGATTGACAACCACTATTATCGTTTAGTATATGCTTGCTCAGCGCGTATAACATTAGCTTGTAAAGTTTCTTGGATTTTCCGAAACTGCAGTGCGAAATTATGCACTTGAATTGGTACATGTCTGCTCATGGAGGTGTAAAATGGCTTTGAATTGAAAAATCTTATGTTTACTAACATTCAGACTCAGAATAACACAACGGTCGTTTCTATTTTAGATGTTTAGACAAAATCTCTTTTCGCAGTAAAAGGGGATAATTATTTCGGATAACCCACATGGTCACGTGGTTACAAATTTGTTACAGCCGTGTTCGTTGGTCATATGCTTTTTCCAAAGTATGAAGAGGCCAAGCATGATTGGTCGAAAGTTTATTTTGAATATTCCAACAGTAATATAGCGTGAAATCCAACTGCGTATCAGGTTGGAGGCGGATTGCGCCTCCAACCAATAATGTTAAACAAAGCCTTTTTGATTGCATAATGGAGTTATCAAAGTGTTTATACCAAGTTAACGATTGAGAGAATTACACACCCAAATATTTATATGAAGCAACACAATCAATGAGAGAACCACCAAGGTACCATTTTTCTTTCTTAGAAAGATTGCCACCCTTCCTAAATACTACAATTTGAGATTTATCCATATTAACAGTGAGATTATAGTTAATACAATGCTGTTCCAGAACATCGATCCTTTTCGAAGCCATATGTATTATCAGAAAGGTGAATAACATCATCTACAAACAGTAGGAGGAACAATTGAGTTAACTTAGGATGTAATCGTATACCAGGATAACAGTCAGATTTAATTTTGTCTACTAACTCATTCATGAATATGGAGAACAAGAGAGGACAGAGCACACAGCCTTGCCGTACCCCAATGTTACATTGCAACACTCAAAACACTCAAAAGAGAACTAGAAAACCTCGGTCGAGGGTATTTAATCAAATATCGCAAACTCGGACAGCTAGCAAAATGGACGTCCAATCTTGCTCGCGACAAAGAAAGAAGTGACGTCACTAGGGTAGCCACCTAGCGGAAAGCGAGGGTGTAGGGAGGTAACTCTATTCATTTTAACTGTGTTATACTGGTCGAGTGATAAATTGAGAGAGACTCAATGGCTATGGTGAGTTATCAACGGTGAGTATAAATAATGACGTTTAATAAAAAAACGTACTATTAAAATGACATCATTAACTTCAAATTACAGCGATGTCGTTGCAATGTCATTCAGTTCAATATAGTTGGAAACATTAATTATAGTTTCATGAACTTAGAGTCATAAAATTCATTAATTAGAAGCAGTTATGTTATTTGCGTCCAACAGGTGTTGAAGGTGCTGGGTATGAGTGTGAATAGACAAATCAAAATCCCTAAAAATATGCAATGTTTGCATCACTTTAACAAACATCATGGGCATTACTAGCAGTGATGGTAATGTCTGAATGTGACTGTTATGACATAATTTAAGTCATTACCATTAAATAATTTGTCATTACCGTCATATAATATTTTATAGTGTTGACAATTTTGTGATGGAAATTCCTGTGATGGTAATAACAACTTTTCTTTAAAAGAAACAATAAATGTAACTTTTCAGACGGACTATATTTGAGCACGGGAAAGTCTGATGTTTTAGAGAGCTGAACTATACAATGTTTGCTCAGAGATGTAGAGCGTTTTTGTAATGACAACGATTAAACATACTGGTTAAATTGCACCTGATAAATAACAATTTACTCCAATTCATATCAAGGTTTTGTTAAACGCATGATGTAAACTAACGGATGCCATCTTGAACTTCAGTCTGATAATTAATTAGTCTGGGAATTATCTCCTCTTTGACTGTGATCAGCAATGTAAGACAGGATGATGGTACTGACATTGAACAATGCATCTTAGGAGTGGATTTCAAAATTTAAATTGACGAAAAAAATCACTTTGTGACATATTCAACCTGAATAGATTTGTTTGTACATATTTACAAAGCATTAGTAGATGTGAAGTTACCGAAGTTACACTCAATTACTTTTCTGTACAGCTTACTAAAATATATGACCTGTAATTCATTGGGATATGATATGGTTGCCTATTTCTGAAATCAACCACATATGACATATTAACATTTATTCAGTTTTTAAACATGCATCAAGGTTTTATCAAATCCCGTTCATGTTGTTTAACATTTGAAATGGATCCAGAGTACCATGCAGTCAATAAAACCAGTGTACCGAACTTTCAGTCTTAAACGTAACGTTAAAGGGGCAGTAGCACGTTTTTTTCAAATTTTATTTTTTCAAATTTTCTATTGATATTGATAGTTAATGTCATTTATATTAACTTTAGAGGGTAAAACATCTTATTTCACAAACCAATTATCCGTAGTGGTAACAACGGTGTTGCGTATAAAGCAAAAATTGCATGGCGGCCATTTTATTGTGAACACAATTTAATCATTTCGCATTACAAAATCGATTCCCATGGCATTATCGAACCATGTACAATCATGTTTAACTTGCTTTTCCGAAGAGAGAATGGTCCTTTACTATTGGTGACATTATTTTTCAAATACATTTCATCGACTTATTTGAGCGAAAAAACGTGCTACTGCCCCTTTAAAGGGTGATGTAATTATCTGAATTCCCCATCATGCTATCATCGTGTCTCTCAGAGAGTATGTGTACATATGTATATTGCAAAATTCATCCATGAATAATTCGTGATACATAGAATACTATCTTTGTCATTAACTGCGACTGTAATGGTTATGTGTTATGTAATTTGATATTTACATGTGTACATATTACATGTGTAGTTTACTATTCACAAAGGAACGACTGCAGAAACAGGAAATTAAAAGAAGAATGTTCTGAGAACGTATTTAGCACAAAACAACAGAAGAAAATGTTGAGCAAAAATGTGTAAGCCCGGGCTTAATGGTAGCTTCGCTTTTGGATGAAGAGCTTTGGATCTGTGCTCCGGAAACGAACCTCTCTCTGAACAAAGTCCAAATTCTTCACGTGTCTATGGATACGGAAACATTTTTTTTTTCAGAAATCTGAAAATATCAAAAGGCACCACTTCAGTTATTGGGTAATACACATGCAAAGTTTCAGGAAGATATGATGAAGAGTTTTGGAGCTGTGCTCCGGAAATAAACCTGTCTCTGAACAAAGTCCAAATTCAACACGTTTCTATGGAACGAAATTTTTTTTTTCAGAAATCTCAAAATGAAAAGGAACCACTTAAATAGTAGGGTAATACACATGGAAAGTTTCAGAAACATATCATGAACGATTTTCCAGTTCTGCTCCGGAAACAATTACGGACAGAGTGGACATGACGACGACTATATCCCACGGTATTACATACCGGTGGGATAAAAAAAATCATAAAATTATCTGAGCAATTGTATGAAGGATGAACATATTATCAATGATGGAATACCCAACTCTGAACCCAGCTCCCAGACTCTGCGATATTATCATAAGAATCACAACAGAACTAAAGCCTGTCCTTAATAATTGAATTGTATAATTTATTAAAGACACTGCATGGGTACCGTAATACCTCTATAATTAGAGACTTCGTTTACGTCACTTTTTTATGAATAGGAACTAATACACGAACAGACCATTCATCAGGAAATATACCTTCCTCAAACAGCTTTAAAAAAAAGTATAGTGATAAATGGCACAACAACATCAGACAAATGCTTGAAGAACTCTGCAATTAACTTGTCGTCCCCGCTGATTTACAAGATTTAAGCTTATCGTTTGGCTTTATCATCTCGTCAACTGCTATTGGCGAATCCAGAATAATCTCTATATTACCATCAGACACCTCGGACGGACAGACAGACGGACGGACGGACGGACGGACAGACAGGCAGACGACTGATGGACGGTTAGATAGCTACACAGCAGATACGCCATTGATAAACTGATAAAGATAGATGTTTAATATTCAACAAATTACTCGTTGATATACATATGTACGATACCGAGCTCTATTCTCATTTCAATATCACGCTGTGACCGACATGCGTAATACACAGACACCTGGGAATGATGACATGTTTGATTTATCAATGTATCTATTTTGACACGGAGAACATTATTCTTCTTCGTCCTTGGTCAATATTGTTTTCTCGAATCCATAAAAAAAGCCCCAAATAATGACCTCATCACAGTCCATGCATGATTGTTGTATTATGTATTTAATACAGAAACGAAAAGGAACGGAAAACAATGAAATACAAACAAAAATGAAATTTGGTAGAAACAACTTGGACTACGGTGAAAGGACGTCATGATAACGTCAAATTGTATCAGTCACTGGTCACAATGAAAATATAATTTTTATAATATTTTCACTGTAGCTTGATACAGTTTATTTTACTGATAAATCCCAGTATTCCAGTGTTCGTCATATATACTAAATTATACGAGTGCCCATTCATATTTTGTTTACGACACGAATGTATGTTTGACAATACGCTCGTGTGACAACTGAACTGTGTGACAGTGTCAGCACTTTTTCACATCAGAACTGGGATAGTGTAGATCGATATATAAATAGATTCTGCACTATGACACATGTCAAATTGAATAAACACAAAATGCGTACACAGAAAATAAAAACCAACTGATGCAGAGAAATAGAATAACACGAATAAAATGACAGTAGGACTCTTGACACTCTTGTTTTCAGCTATTATTTTCTTATAGCTATTATCAAACTCGTAATGGACGTAAATGCGAGAGTTTTGATAATGAAGTATTGATAATTTGATTTGTTCTATTTTTGTTTCATGTCTATTTCATTATCAAACTCAATTAATTGATTCAACGAAAAACGAAAAACCACTTTGAGTACTTGGATCAGTAATACATGTGCTATAACCAGTCGTGCGCCTAATGGCATGCTGGCATCATTCTTTTCACATCAATTACTCGACGAATGCTTTTGGCAACTAATGTTACTATACAAACACACAAAGCGATTCTAATTGATATGCTCTTAAACCCAAATGAGTACACTTATGTGACAGCGACTGGTAGGTAAAAGTGCAGAGAGAAAGCATACATAATTGATAGAATGTACTGGTTTGACACTATCACCAAACGGATTGTGACATAATACATGGAATTCAATGTAGAATTGGTACCAAACTTATTGTATGCCGACTAGTATGGTTCTATGACATGTATTATCAATTACAAATATACGGACTTTCAATCATATAAACTATAGTCGAAATCTAACATACTTACGGGTCCTGTCCATATTAAACCGGAAGTTGGCAGTCGTCAACAACCTTTATCTCGACGGACAGTAGTTTCTCAACCTGGGATGAATGATGTTAACATTATCAACTCATTAGTCGACTCCACTATAGTCCACTCAACTATAGTCAACTCAACTATAGTCCACTCCACTATAGTCCACTCAATTATAGTAAACTCAACTATAGTCCACTCCACTATAGTCCACTCAACTATAGTCCACTCAACTATAGTCCACTCAACTATAGTCCACTCCACTATAGTCGACCCCACTATAGTCCACTCCACTATAGTCCACCCCACTATAGTCCACTCCACTTTAGTCCACTCCACTATAGTCCACTCAACTATAGTCCACTCAACTATAGTCCACTCCACTATAGTCCACTCCACTATAGTCCACTCCACTATAGTCCACTCAACTATAGTCCACTCAACTATAGTCCACTCCACTATAGTCCACTCAACTATAGTCCACTCCACTATAGTCCACTCAACTATAGTCCACTCAACTATAGTCCACTCCACTATAGTCCACTCAACTAAAGTCCACTCAACTATAGTCCACTCCACTATAGTCCACTCAACTATAGTCCACTCAACTATAGTCCACTCCACTATAGTCCACCCCACTATAGTCCACTCCACTATAGTCCACCCCACTATAGTCCACTCCACTTTAGTCCACTCAACTATAGTCCACTCAACTATAGTCCACCCCACTATAGTCCACTCCGCTATAGTCCACTCCACTATGGTCCACTCAACTAAAGTCCACTCCACTATAGTCCACTCCAGTAAAGTCCACTCCACTATAGTCCACTCAACTATAGTCTTCTCCACTATAGTCCACTCCACTATAGTCCACTCCACTATAGTCCACTCAACTTTAGTCCTCTCAACTATAGTCCACTCCACTATAGTCCACTCAACTATAGTCCACTCAACTATAGTCCACCCAACTATAGTCCACTCAAATATAGTCCACACAACTATAGTCCACTCCTCTATAGTCCACTCAACTAAAGTCCACTCAACTATAGTCCACTCAACTATAGTCCACTCAACTATAGTCCACTCCACTATAGTCCACTCCACTATAGTCCACTCAACTATAGTCCACTCCACTATAGTCCACTCAACTATAGTCCACTCCACTCTAGTCCACTCCACTATAGTCCACTCCACTATAGTCCACTCAACTATAGTCCACTCAACTATAGTCCACTCCACTATAGTCCACTCAACTATAGTCCACTCCACTATAGTCCACTCAACTATAGTCCACTCCACTATAGTCCACTCAACTATAGTCCACTCAACTATAGTCCACTCAACTATAGTCCACTCAACTATAGTCCACTCCACTATAGTCCACTCAACTATAGTCCACTCCACTATAGTCCACTCAACTATATTCCACTCAACTATAGTCAACTCCACTATAGTCCACCCCACTATAGTCCACTCCACTATAGTCCACTCAACTATAGTCCACTCAACTATAGTCCACTCCACTATAGTCCACTCAACTATAGTCCACTCCACTATAGTCCACTCCACTATAGTCCACTCAACTATAGTCCACTCAACTATAGTCCACTCCACTATAGTCCACTCAACTATAGTCCACTCAACTATAGTCCACTCAACTATAGTCAACTCCACTATAGTCCACCCCACTATAGTCCACTCCACTATAGTCCACTCAACTATAGTCCACTCAACTATAGTCCACTCCACTATAGTCCACTCCACTATAGTCCACTCAACTATAGTCCTCTCAACTATAGTCCACTCCACTATAGTCAACTCAACTATAGTCCACTCAACTATAGTCCACCCCACTATAGTCCACTCAACTTTAGTCCACTCAACTATAGTCCACTCCTCTATAGTCAACTCAACTAAAGTCCACTCCGCTATAGTCCACTCCACTTTGGTCCACTCAACTAAAGTCCACTCCACTATAGTCCACTCCACTAAAGTCTACTCCACTATAGTTCACTCACCTAGAGTCCACTCAACTAAAGTCCACTCCACTATAGTCCACTCAACTAAAGTCCACTCAACTAAAGTCCACTCCACTATAGTTCACTCAACTAGAGTCCACTCAACTAAAGTCCACTCCGCTATAGTCCACTCCACTATGGTCCACTCAACTAAAGTCAACTCCACTATAGTCCACTCCACTAAAGTCCACTCAACTATAGTCCACTCCACTATAGTCCACTCAACTAAAGTCCACTCCACTATAGTCCACTCCACTATAGTCCACTCAACTAAAGTCAACTTCGCTATAGTCCGCTCCACTATGGTCCACTCAACTAAAGTCCACTCCACTATAGTCCACTCCACTAAAGTCCACTCCACTATAGTCCACTCCATTATAGTCCACTCAATTATAGTCAACTCAACTATAGTCCACTCAATTATAGTCAACTCAACTAAAGTCCACTCCACTATAGTCCACTCAATTATAGTAAACTCAACTATAGTCCACTCAATTATAGTCCTCTCAACTATAGTCCACCCCACTATAGTCCACTTCACTATAGTCCACTCCACTAAAGTCCACTCAACTAAAGTCCACTCCACTATAGTCCACTCAACTATAGTCCACACAACTATAGTCCATTCCACTATAGTCCACCCCACTATAGTCAACTCCACTATATCCCACTCCACTATAGTCCACTCAACTATAGTCCACTCCTCTATAGTCCACTCAACTATAGTCCACTCAACTATAGTCAACTCAACTATAGTCCACCCCACTATAGTCCACTCAATTATAGTCAACTCAACTATAGTCCATTCCACTATAGTCCACTCTACTATAGGCCACTCCACTATAGTCCACTCAAGTATAGTCCACTCCACCCTAGGCCACTCCACTATAGTCCACTCAGCTATAGTCAACTCAACTATAGTCCACTCCACTATAGTCCACTCAACTATAGTCCACACAACTATAGTCCACTCCTCTATAGTCCACTCAACTATAGTCCACTCCACTATAGTCCACTCCACTATAGTCCACTCAACTATAGTCCTCTCAACTATAGTCCACTCCACTATAGTCCACCCAACATAGTCCACTCAACTATAGTCCACCCCACTATAGTCCACTCAACTATAGTCCACTCAACTATAGTCCACTCCTCTATAGTCCACTGAACTAAAGTCCACTCCGCTATAGTCCACTCAACTTTGGTCCACTCAACTAAAGTCCACTCCACTATAGTCCACTCCACTAAAGTCCACTCCACTATAGTCCACTCCACTAAAGTCCACTCAACTAAAGTCCACTCCATTATAGTCCACTCAACTATAGTCCACTCAACTATAGTCCACTCAACTTTGGTCCACTCAACTAAAGTCCAGTCCACTATAGTCCACTCCACTAAAGTTTACTCCGCTATAGTCCACTCCACTATGGTCCGCTCAACTAAAGTCCACTCCACTATAGTCCACTCCACTAAAGTCCACTCCACTATAGTCCACTCCATTATAGTCCACTCAATTATAATCAACTCAACTATAGTCCACTCAATTATAGTCCTCTCAACTATAGTCCACCCCACTATAGTCCACTTCACTATAGTCCACTCCACTAAAGTCCACTCAACTAAAGTCCACTCCACTGTAGTCCACTCAACTATAGTCCACACAACTATAGTCCACTCAACTATAGTCCATTCCACTATAGTCCACCCCACTATAGTCCACTCCACTATATTCCATTCCACTATAGTCCACTCAACTATAGTCCACTCCTCTATAGTCCACTCAACTATAGTCCACTCAACTTTAGTCCACCCCACTATAGTCCACTCAATTATAGTCAACTCAACTATAGTCCATTCCACTATTCTCCACTCTACTATAGGCCACTCCACTATAATCCACTCAACTATAGTCCACTCCACTATAGGCCACTCCACTATAGTCCACTCAGCTATAGTCAACTCAACTATAGTCCACTCCACTATAGTCCACTCAACTATAGTCCACACAACTATAGTCCACTCCTCTATAGTCCACTCAACTATAGTCCACTCCACTATAGTCCACTCCACTATAGTCCACTCCACTATAGTCCACTCCACTATAGTTCACTCAACTATAGTCCTCTCAACTATAGTCCACTCCACTATAGTCCACTCAACTATAGTCCACTCAACTATAGTCCACCCCACTATAGTCCACTCAACTATAGTCCACTCAACTATAGTCCACTCCTCTATAGTCCACTCAACTTTGGTCCACTCAACTAAAGTCCACTCCACTATAGTCCACTCCACTAAAGTCCACTCCACTATAGTCCACTCCACTATAGTCCACTCAACTAAAGTCCACTCCACTATAGTCCACTCAACTAAAGTCCACTCAACTATAGTCCACACAACTATAGTCCACTCAACTATAGTCCATCCCACTATAGTCCACTCCACTATAGTCCACTCCACTATAGTCCACTCAACTAAAGTCCACTCCGCTATAGTCCACTCAACTATAGTCCACTCAACTATAGTCCACACAATTATAGTCCACTCAACTATAGTCCACTCCACTATAGTCCGCCCCACTATAGTCCACTCCACTATAGTCCACTCCACTATAGTCCACTCAACTATAGTCCACTCCTCTATAGTCCACTCAACTATAGTCCATTCAACTATAGTCCATTCAACTAAAGTCCTCCCCACTATAGTCCACTCAACTATAGTCAACTCAACTATAGTCCACTCCACTATAGTCCACTCAACTATAGTCCACTCCGCTATAGTCCACTCCAATATAGTCCACACAACTAAAGTCAACTCAACTATAGTCCACTCCACTATAGTCCACTCAATTATAGTCAACTCAACTATAGCCCACTCCACTATAGTCAATTCAATTATAGTCAACTCAACTATAGTCCACTCCACTATAGTCAACTCAATTATAGTCAACTCAACTATTGTCCATTCCACTATAGTCAACTCAACTATAGTCCACTCCACTATAGGCCACTCCACTATAGTCCACTCAACTATAGGCCACTCCACTATAGGCCACTCCACTATAGTCCGCTCAACTTTAGTCAACTCAACTATAGTCCACTCCACTAAAGTCCACTCAACTATAGTCCACTCAACTATAGTCCACTCCACTATAGTCCACTCCACTATAGTCCACTCCACTATAGTCCACTCAACTATAGTCCACTCCACTATAGTCCACTCAACTATAGTCCACTCAACTATAGTCCACTCAACTATAGTCCACTCAACTATAGTCCACTCAACTGTAGTCCACTCAACTATGGTCCACTCCATTATAGTCCACTCAACTATAGTCCACTCCACTATAGCCCACTCAACTGTAGTCCACTCAACTATAGTCCACTCAACTATAGCCCACTCAACTATAGTCCACTCCACTATAATCCACTCAACTATATCCCACTCCACGGAGGGGTGGATTACGAGAACAATTTAGTAGCTAAACCTCAATATTATAAATATAAATATATATAAATATATGACCTCAATATTTCGTGGTTCATTTCTCGTTAGCTTAAAATCTTGAAGTTCGGTTAATTTATTTCACAAAAAACAGCATTTTAATCTCATTCTGAACAGTATCCCACATCAAAGACATACCGTAGGTCCCCTTCAGATTTCAGAACGTCGCCTAAACGCGAAGAAGCCGCTAAAATGCGACTTTCATGGATACAAGGACGTAACTCGATGTATGATTTTGATGTCAAAAAGTATAGGTTAGAACTTGCATCAACGTTATAGCTTTCCCAGAATACAGGGCTTGAACATGTGACACCCGAAGCGTATACGAACTACTCTGAACGCCGTAGAGGTGTGCAATATAACCGGTTTACCGGTATTAACCCGTTCAAAAATGAAATCGATACGTATTGCGATATCCTTGTTGAAAACCGATTTTTAAAACACATTTAGAACACAGGGTAACATTAAAAAATATCATGGGTGATTGAAGACGATAATATTTACTGGCATGTTATATATAAGGCTTTGGTTATTGTATCGCAGTTTATAAAGTTACAAAAGTAACATGTACGGCTGGGACTTATGTTTTGTAATGAATGAAAAAAAATCATGTAAACGGAGGAGGATTCAACAAATTATCACTTGGTATACCAACGTATACGTCACTGTGAAATTAGAAAATGTCGTCTGCTTAATATTTTGATGTTTGTTTTTGTATGGAAATAGTTCTAACAAACTCGCTCCTATGGGCATGTAAACTTGCGGCCAGTTACATCGTTGAAGGGGTGGTATCAAATATGTTATATTATAAATAAAATATTCGTGCATTAGCAACTTAACTCAGCCTCGCGGCATGTGTCATTGTTCCTGCTTTGGCTATCATGAGAATACATTACCTGCATAACGTGTGTAAGATGAATTGCGAAATTAATAAAAGAGACCATTCAAATAAATGATTTTATTCTTCAATAAAGCTCCATTTTAAATGTTATACGGCCCATGTAGTCCGCTCTACGTCACAACCTTTATGTCATATTCAACCAATCGTAATGAAGGAACTATTCGGCGCATGTCTGTTTCAGTATGTCAGTTTGAGTGCTTCGTCAAACACAACTAACTTCATGAACAATGTTACTGTTTAAAAATGCAAACTAATAATGTAATGTAAATTATATTTTTTCGTGGGCATTAACTGAAAGCCATCATGATTCTTTCTACGTCTGATTTATGATTTATTTATCAACGTGGATTGTTTACATTCTCGTCGATCTTGACTTGCCGATCGATCCGTGATGACCTGAATAATTTGATTTTTAAAACTGGTATTTATATGATGTCAGTTTATTTGTGGAACAACAAGAAATGAAATGTTACTAGATCCAAGATCTAATAAGTGAATGGTAGACGGGTATACTTCTCTCTGATTCTCAATTCTTCTATACCCATCTTGTTCTTTCTTCTTCTTGATAACTGTCAAATCTGGATACACATGAATGGTCTATATGCTGGATGATTGCATCCATTCTATAGTGAGGTATGTTGTGCTAAGTGTCGCGCCAACTGCGACAACAGTTCAATTGGGATATGGTCGCGGATAACCACACTAGTTCTTTCGTTACGTGTAAAGTTGGACCTTTGGGATTCAACATTACAGCTAAGTTTTAAAGAAAGTTCTATCATCGATTTATCGGCAGCATCCGCCGTCTTGGATTCTTGGCATTACGTGAAATGAACACACGCTATATTCAACTTTTTGAAAAATAAAACATATACAATGATAGAAAATTCACATAGTCACACATGACATATAATAAAACTAATCAACAATATGCTTTTAAATAGTCCTCAGCAAAGTTTTCCCCACTCGCAGTGCCGATGAATAGCTTCAGTTCTCATTGTTTATATTTTTTAACACATGTGCGCTTGTCATCAAGTTGTGAAATATAAAGTCATCAAAATATTAACTTCATTAATATCAGAACAGGAATATTTTCTGGATAACAACTTCTTTAATGTGAAAATACACGACGTACATACTCACTCCTTCATCAGGTGGAATGTAAGGAAATAACAATTTATAGTACATTTATGAAACAAACAAAACAATAGTGAGGAAACTCAATCAGGGATATTAACATGCAAGAGAATGGTATACAATGGGGATTTGTTATACAAACATGATGGGGATGAAGCATGAGAATGGTATACAATGAGGATTTACAATACAAACATGATGGGGAGTAAGTAGATAAACAATGGCCTGTAGGCTTTATTGAAGATGTAAATAAACACACATAATGAGACGAAGGAGGCCAATTGGCTTTATTGAAATTGTTGAACAAATAATGATTACCGTTGATTTGAAGAGAGGCCAATTGTTGATGTGGGTGGCTTTGAAGTTGTTGCATGGTGATTGGAGCTGATAGGTGTTGATTGGTGGGGACTCCTCGGATAATTTGCTCCGACAGGAGTGGATGGAAGGTAGGGATACTTGGATTTGGTTGTTTCGGTTCTCCTCGGATATTTCCTCCGACATGAGATAGAAGTTCTAGATGAGTGAATCCCAAGCACATGGTAGGGAGATCATTAATATCTTTTGATTTTACTGTGTTTTAATTATGTATTTATATTATATATGTGTAAACGGGAATATCTTCTCGAATTTCGTTTCCAAAAACAATACTCCGATCTAGCGCGGGCGTTGACGAGACAATGTAGCAACATGGCTTATTATCCTTTAACAATCATTAACTGGAGTCACTATATTTGATAGACTTCACGAATAAATAATTCCTGATATTATCTGTCATCTATGTAGAATATCCTTGAAAGGGCGTAACACGTATAATTATCTTTACTGACAATTATAGGTTCAGACGAGACGTCTGGAGACTTAATGAAAGGCTCCGTATGTCGATAAATCTGGACATGAATATCACGGTGTAATGATTGTATCTCGGGAGGTTTAAAGTAAGAGGCAAAAAGAAGTCTAAAAGGCAAACTCTGCTCATACAAATAGAGGACTGGTAAACCTTGTACATAAATACATAAATTCATTTAATAAAATTGTATTACATGTAGGATCGTTTACTATCCCCTATTCAATACAATTACATAACTGCTATTCATTACATGACTATAACATGATTATATTTGGGATAATACTGGCTTCAATAGTACAAATTATTGTACTTTTCCCTCGTGGGATTCCAACCCTTACCTTCAGATCTCAGTAAGGCAACACTCGCCAGCACTGACCTTACCAACACAGTACCACACGACCATTTCGCCTCGAGTACAAGAATTTGTACTATTGAAGGTAGTGTTATCCCAAATATAATCATGTTATATTTGCTCACTATCTAAATGGCACGTATCTCTATTACATGACTACTATTCACTACTATTACATGACTGCCATGTTATGTTTTATAGGCTATTTTGTCTCAAACAATTTCATAGGATTGGCATATATACTTTTATTTTGTACATACAAATTTGATTCTGGAAATGTATATAGGTATGACGGTACGTAAATAATCAATCTACCAGTCTTACGTGTTCCCTCTGAGGTTAAATGAAACAAAACTTCATATTCTTTTATCAAGCAGATCATCATGTGAACAAGATCTAAGATACACAGTATGATTTAACTAATGTTTACTCAACTTAGTTTTTATTATTTGCATTTACTTTGACTTTTCATAGATACGTAGTCACCACAAGCTTCGGAATTTAAAAACATTTTAACTTTAGATGAAACTAAACATTACTGTGATTGTTTAATTACGTAGATAACTTTGAAATCGGATACTCGCTGAAACTGCGGCAAGGATGAACGTAAAGCAAAAATAACAAATTGTTACAAAAAGATTTATGACCACCAACTTACATTGCCATTTTGTTAACATACATGGTGATAGTAAAACAACTAACACTATTGAGGAGGCTTCGTTTTACACAAACAAATACAGTCAATACATGTAAAACACTGATGTAGAGCCTGGATATCAAATCGTGAAAAGTTCATGTTCAAAAACGCTAGTGTTTCCAAACTATTGCGTACATTACGATATATATTATGATTGTATTGATTTTAAAAAAAAATGCATGCGTATCTGTACTCCCAATTTTTTCTTTAATTACTTTTTAACAATTTAAGTGCGTAAAATACGCTGATACGCACCGTATCTGGAGCACTGTAAACTAGAATAGCGTTTGCGGGACACCGCAAAAGCAGAGCAGCTCCGAAACTTTGGGTCTCGCCTTTCCCTGTTCCGCCTTCTCCTCAACATAAATAAAAAGGGAATTTCTTTTGACAATTTTGTTTTCATTATTCAAGTTATTCTAACAAGTTGAATCATCACTGGGGTCACTTTTTACAACTTTGTTCTTAAAACCTATTTCTGATTTCAAAATTGGATCAACAGATTAACACGGCCTTAACCAATATCTCATGACCTTGAACTTTGACCTTCAAGGTCACACCATCAATGAATTATTTTCATTGTGTATAACAATCAGGCAATGACTCAAAGTGTTCATTGTTAGCATAAGGCATATTCACAATAGCACGCTTAATTTGTGAACTTGCTGTGACCTTGACCTTTGAAAGATTTTAGCAAAAACGTTTTCAAATCTTGGTCTTTCTCCAAAGTTGATATATACCAAGTAAGGGTCTGATAGCACAGAAGTTGTTGAAGTTATCGTGTTTACAAGGATTTTTGTAGTGATTTCAGAACTCATGACCTTGACCTTTGACCTTGAATGTGAACATGTCAAAATCATTCCTGAGATTTATAAGAAAGAAGCTACATATATGAGATGTTGATACCTTCATGGAAAAAAGTTATTTAGTGATTTCAGAACTGGTGACCTTGACCCTATCTCATGACCTTGACCTTTAAAATTCAAGGTCACACAATCAGATATCACTTTTCATTGTGTATAACAATCATGTAATGATTCAAAGTGATAATAGTTGAAATAAGACATTTCGCAAAAGCATGTTTAAGTCTTGTCCTCGCTGTGACCTTGACCTTTGACGGATGTTAACGAAAACCTTATCAAATCTTGGCCTTTATCCATAGTTGATATACACAAAATAAGAGCCTGATAGCACAAATATTTTTCAAGTTATCATGTTTACAAGGATTTCTTTAGCGATTTCAGAACTTGTGACCTTGACCTTTGACCTTGAATGTGAAGATGTCAAAATCATCCACCAGGTTTATAAGAAAGAAGCTATGTATATGAGGTGTTAATACCTTCTTGGGAAAAGGTTATTTAGTATTTTCAGAACTGGTGACCTTGACCATATTTCGTGACCGTGACATTTTAAATTCAAGGTCACACAATCAGTGATCACTTTTCATTGTGTATAACAATCATGTAATGATTAAAAGTGTTAATAGTTGAAATAAGACATTTTCGCAAAAGCATGCTTAAGTTGTGCCCTCGCTGTGACCTTGACCTTTGATGGATGTTAGCGAAAACTTTTTCAAATCTTGGCCTTTCTCCATAGTTGATGTACACCAAATAAGAGCCTGATACTACAAATATTTTTCAAGTAATCGTGTTTACAAGGATTTTTTTAGCGATTTAAGAACTCGTGACCTTGACCTTTGACCTTAAAAATAAACATGTCAAAAAAATTCCCCAGGGGCATAAGTAAGAAGTTATGTGTATGAGTTCTCAAAACCTTTTAGGAAAAAAGTTATAGCGAATACAAAACGCGCGTGCGGCGGCGGCGGCGGCGGCGGCGGCGGCAGCGGAAACTGCACAAAAACTGATAGCAGCTCCGACTAAGTCGGAGCTGCTAATGATTCAAGCAGATCATCATCTGACCAAGATCTAAGATACACAGCATGCTTTAAAGCAATGGTATAGCTATGATAGACATACTTCATCCTTTGTAAACAGTTGTACATGTACGAAAAATTGTAAAAACGCCACGGTCTGCGATTTGTGAAAAGTCACGTCATATCAGTTAACATACAGGTTGCTATGGCAACTATCGAGTACCTACACTTCCAGGGTAACTGGTACCAGTAAAATATTCAAAATATGCGAAATTTCGGAGTTTAAGCAGTTTGAACATGAAGTTTAAATTTGATAATTTCTTGAGCTTGTGAAGGCGATAGTTTCAACCCGCAGGTGGCAATAAAATTAAGGCTCACAAAGTAGGTTCACATTAGTTCATCTCCCAGGATCGATTAATCAAGTCGATTCATGCTAGTGCGACCTGTAAAATATTATATATATACTCATGGTAATAATGGTTGACACCCCCAATAGTTATAGGAATGAAATGTTTTATAAACAACGTAACGTGTCAAGTTCGATTATTTCTTTGATAGAACATGTTACTACTGGATGTATTTTTGTGAATAGTCCTTGAGCACTGGCTTTTTCTCCACCTGTACTTAAACATACCAAAGAAAGAGGAGTATAAGAAAAATGAAATTTATTCAAAAGAATTAATTCCTTGTGTGTTGAGATCTTAGCAGTGGTATAGTGTTACAGTGTTTGATTGTTCACATTTTTGTTCTAATAAATAATGAAAAGTTGCATTTGCAAAACAGAATTCTGCTGAACCCAAATATACACAAAATCTTTCATGGAGTCTCATTCGCACACACTACATACATGGCAAGTATTATATAGTTTACATCATGTGTTTGTGCTATTTGATTTCGAAAATACCATAATATCGAACAATATTAATTATCCATGCATTTGATTTGCTAAAATCAATTTTCTGTTTAGGGGTGTCAACCATTTTTACCATGAGTATACGTTAGTTCATACTTAGGTTTAAACTATGTGAAACATTTATATTCAATGTGTACTCTGAAACTTGCAGCTTGTGCTTGAGTTGACTGTTTGTCGTCGGACAGGTTGGAAAAGAAGCTGTTATGTAACCACGGTTTTATGTTAAGGCTATCCCGTAGGAATTAGTGCAACCATTGAAAAACATTTATTTAAACAACATGGAATTTTGGAATGAATCTTTAAACGGGTTGAAACATGAATTACCTCCAATAGTGTGAAGTTGCTCTCCAATAATGTTCAACCAAATGTACAACCTCCTATGGTATAGGAGTATAGTAAGTATAATACAAAAATGTAAATATAGTAAGTACACCTAAAAAGTATGTTTCGTGGTAAAAGTAAATGAAAATTCATATGCACTGAATGGATGTTTTGTTTTGGGTTAGATCAACTTAGATGGTCCTCGAAATCACCATTAGTTCGGCGCGGGCTCGTCCTCGACCCAACGACCCTGCTCCGGACTAATGGGGATTATCGGACATATTCTACTTATTGCTCTTTGATCCCGCAGGCTGCAGTCTTGCAGTGGAGCCCCTCAGTTACATGGCAGCAAGGTGGAACATCCCTGTCATCACCCCGGCAGGATCTGCGGGAATTCTGGCGGACAAAACCCGCTTCCCCACCCTCACCCGTCTGTCGTTCGGCATGCAGGAATACGCCGCCGTCTACCTGAACCTGCTGGCGCTGTACGGGTGGAACCATGTCGCACTCTTCTATGACAAGGATGAAGTGTTCTCCAGCATCATCGGGGAAACCTTTTATAACATCTTCAGGTCAACTGATCTCTCTCTAGGCCATCATCCCATAAGGTCAAGGTCATTTACTGACCTGGACTACAACGAGGTCATGGTCAAGGCTAACGAGGAGGCCAGAGGTAAATATACTTCACGATTCTACTGTTAAAAAGATGCTGATCCATCTGTATCGTGAAATTCACGTAAACTTACAAATTACAAAAAGCTATTCATCAATCTGTGTAAAGAACCCGACCAATAACATTTTGTCTTACAAATGGGACTGTTCACACTCTGTTTAGCCTAAAACGAATGACGTCACCGTCATGAATGACTATTGAAAGTGCCCCATTTTTTAGAGTGGTCCATGATGTTGCAAGGTTTACAGAAGAAGAACTTTGTGTTACCGGACTTTAAACAGAGAGTTCTATAAGTGTATATTTTTTGTGAAAACGAAATCCGAGATGACCTTTCTGTTTACACATATGTCATTGATACATACTGTTTGCACAACCCATGTGAAGCATATTACTAAGGGTAATATTTGTATGACTTTGAAAAGTTGATAGAGTCTAGGGCACATTCATTAAAAAAAAAAAATCTAAGCTATTCATCAGCGCTATACGAGTGTGAAAAGTTTTGAGTTGTTTGATAATACAGTATTTGTTACATTGTGAATTATTCATTTATAATTTAAGACAATTAAAGTTAGTGAAAATACAGCATTTGTTTCATCTCATGCAATGCAAAAAAAGCAAGATGGCGGCCAGACGGCGATAGACACCCCTCTTTAAGGATGACTTACTTGATTTCTTTTTTCCAGTTTTTGTGGTCCTCGCCGACTCAGATGTGATACGGAAGTTGTTACTTAAGGCGCATGAGCTGAAGTATACTTCCGGCGAACACGTGATTATTGCGACGATCCCCGTGCATCTCAAGTTCGATGTATGGAGAAGAAACGATGATTATGACGAGGTAAATATATTTCTCAAAAATAAATTGTCATTGACGCACCATACAATGAAATTAAAACGTTTGATATGGAAAACGATGACAACGACAACGGCACCAATGATGATGATGATACTGGTCGTGATGTTTGAATACTTAAGCCACTTAGATGATAATCTCTATTCAAAATATCTATCCAAAATGATGTTCCATAAGAGAAATATCCATTCGGGAATTATACTGTTTATTATTATGAAATTATGAACATGGGATCAACAACGACTTAATTGGAGTATCAAATCACACTTATGATATCAATCGCTAGAGAAATATTTCTTCTACAAAATGACATATGAGAAGTCATTTTCATATCACGACAATCCAATGAAATTTGGTTCAAAGACACCTACTTTGATTAACGCGCCTGAATGGAATCTGATGTTTTTAAACAGATTCCCCTTAAATGCATTTTACAAAGTACAGAACATCAAGAGTTTCCGAGTCATGCAGACTTGTCAATTTCACTGTCGTCATAGCAACCAACGTGAAAGTGTTTTTTTCCAACTGTTTTCGTCCTTCAGATTTGTGTTTTCACTCTGATATATTAACATGTTTCTAAAAGTCCTGACTAAACTAAACTTATACTATATAAGCATTTTAAGTGTAACTTTTATACAGAAAATCATATTGTCCAGTACATGCCAAGACACTATAGGTCGGCCTTATCAAAATTTCGATGTGGTGTTGCGCCCATAAGGGTAGAGACTGGCCGTTATGAAAATATTTTACTGGAAAATAGAAAAAATGTTTTAATTGTGTTAACGAGGTTGAAGATGAATAACATGTTTTGCTTCACTGTGTATTGTATGATGACTTGAGACAATTTATTTTTAACCAGTGTACTTCTTTAAACCCGACTTTTTTATATGAATCAGATCTGGAAAAAATTTATTTTATATTTACCAATTCTGATGTATGTTTTAATACAGCCAAAATCTGCTTTTTAATTTTACAACGTAGAAAAGAATTGTTATATAGTTAGAGCTTATTTTAAATGTCTGTCTCTCATAATTCTGTTTTGAATGGTTCTGTACATGTTTTAAAATGTATTAAGTGTAAAAATGTAAATGTATTTTAGCTATGTACAGAAGTGAGACGTTAATAAACTATTGTCTGTCTGTCTGTCTGTAAATCTACAAACTATTGACACTTTACCCATTGATTGGTATTGTGATTATACCAGCAAACTATGAGACAGAAATAAATGCATATATTCTTATTGATTATGCAATTCAAGCAAAACACCTTTCTAGGTAAAACAGTTACTTAAATATCTGTAGGTACTACATAACTGACTCGAATGGTAAATAAATAAACGCCAGAAACTATATATTTTATTTTCATTGAGTACTCATAAAGGAACTCATTTGTTTCTCTTTGGTTAATGTTGGTTCATAGTGTGCGAGTAGACCACAATGCTTTGCGCTTGAAAATAATAGACTTGATCTATACTTAAACACCTTTGCTAATGAGAAAAAATTCTGCGAAAAATGAGGTTTATGTATTTCAATGAGATAGATTTTTGGCAGTTTTACGATATGTCATGACATGAAATATTCGATAACTCTTTAACATCAGATGTTTGTACCTCATTAAGTGCATGACCCACTATGTTATGTAACGCCCTGTTCACATCACAATGACATGACGTCATTTATGTTTGATACTACAATACTATGATACTGTGACACCACTGCTAATTTCGATTGGAAGCAGGAGTCCATTTATATCAAAGAAATTCAACGCACTTCTTGGTGTTTTTTTTAATTTTTTTTATTTTAAACACTTAACGAACATCACATTCGCTCAAACATTCACACACCGGGTATACAACAAGTAAAGAAAAACCCTCTTAGAGCTCAACAAGATTAAATCTTTCTTTTTTCTAAAGGCAGCTTGTGAGTGATATGTAGGGTTTAAATGGGCAGTAGCACGTTTTTTGGCAAATTTCATTTGTTCAAATTTCCAATTTAAAATGATAGTTTATGCCATCTATATTTACTTTAGAGGGTAAAACATCTTATCACACAATCCAATTATTCGTAGTGGTAATAACGGTGTTGCGTATAAAGCAAAAATTGCATGGCGGCCATTTTATTGTGAACACATTTTATTATTTTGAATGACAAAAACCGATTCTCATGCCTTTCCGGAACATGTACACTCAATTTTAACTTGATTTTCTGAAAGAGAGAAGAGTGTTTTACTACTGGTGAAATTATTTTCCAAATACATTTCATCGACATATTTCAGCGAAAAAACGTGCTACTGCCCCTTTAAATCAGTTTTCTTTTTTCTAAAGGCAGCTATGGATAAGAGATGTATCTCATCTTCGTAACTTCTGAAATTAACAGTTGAGGCAAAATATCTTCGGAAACTCGGATATTCTAATGTTGTGACTCAATACACCTTCTCAATGAGACCGTTGACGTCACAAATCTTATATTTATAAAAAAAAAAGTGTTAAAAAAAACTCGTTTCAATGGCGTTTATTGATTGAGTCCGACTGAGTCCTAATATCTGAAATTTCAACGGTTAATCAATCTGTCATGGCTTCCTAACACTGAACTGACGGTTTAGTCTCATCTTGCTCAAAACTGTTACATGTATATGCATGTGAGCGTAAATTTCTATTTGGGGATTAGTTATTGTTTCAGGGCCGATCGTTACATGCGTTTGAACTGTACATTCATTGAGGATAATTGATGACAGTAGTAAAACAAGATTCAATATTATTCAATATTTGATTCAACATTTATTATAATAAACCACGTATTTTGAATTCACAGAATACTGTTTTCCTAAAATATGTACAAATACACTTTTTTATTATGTTTAACATTTACATATTGCAATGGACAATATTTAATACAGAAAATAGATAGATAAATAGCACTATCACATGGACATAGCACAATCATGATTTGAATCAACATTGCATCTCATATGATCATGTAAAATTTCAGCATTGGCGTGGTAAACCTTCCACCCACTGCTCGGTCACATAATTTGCAAATCTGCACACAGCGTCTACATGGGTTGGTCCAGATTCTAATGTCTCAATCCAGACATCATTTTGAGCTCCTTGAGAAGCCAGCATTGATTAATATACGACCATCATTAGAGGTTGGAAAGAACCGTATCTGAACGTCGACATTTGCCATTTTGACATAGTAACTGAAGACGTCGCTCATTTTTATAGTCTGTTAAATCGGTTTAACCAAATTCGTTACTTTATTAAACACAGTTCACTGAAATATCCAAGGCACTCATTAAACACAGTTCACTCAATTAGGTGAACATATTTCACCGACAGACTATAATCCCCGAGCCCTAATCCCTTAATCCGTCACAAAAATATTATACCCTCCCCAGCGACTGTTTACGACAATGCTGGACAGTGTATCCCTGTAGTTGCACTAATAAGGGATTAAACGAGGTACGACTGACATAATGGTAGCTTGATTGGGTGAGAGATGAACACACTAAACCTATGAACGATGTGATCGTGAGGTGGGGATTAACTCTTCTCCGAACTAATGACAGGATCAGAACAGATAAGACACGACTTTAATAGCGTACAAGTTCTATATGGTGTCACGATCTCATATGTCTTTTCTAGTTTCTTTTCTAGAAAACAAGATCCCCAATGGTTTTGAGAATAAGATTCCCAATGTTGTTTAAGAAACAAGATTCCCAATGTTGTTTGGGAAACGAGTTGCCCAATGTTGTTTGAGAAACAAGATCTCTAGTGTTGTTTGTGAAACGAGTTGCTCAATGTATTTGAGAAACAAATTACCTAATGTTGTTTGGGAAACGAGTTTCCCAATGTTGTTTGAGAAACGAGTTACCCAATGTTGTTTGAGAAACGAGTTACCTAATGTTGTTTAAACAACAAGATTCCCAATGTTGTTTGGGAAACGAGTTGCCCAATGTTGTTTGAGAAACAAGATCTCTAGTGTTGTTTGTGAAACGAGTTGCTCAATGTATTTGAGAAACAAATTACCTAATGTTGTTTGGGAAACGAGTTTCCCAATGTTGTTTGAGAAACGAGTTACCCAATTTTGTTTGTAAAACAAGATCCCCAATTTTGTTTGAGAAACGAGTTACCCGATTTTGCTTGCGAAACACGTTGCGCAATTTTGTTTGAGAAACGAGTTACCCAATTATTTTAAAGAAACGAGTTACCCATTTTTGTTTGGGAAACGAGTAACCCAATGTTGTTTGAGAAACGAGTTACCCAATGTTGTTTGAGAAACGAGTTACCTAATGTTGTTTGAGAAACAAGTTGCCAAATGTTGTTTGAGAAACAAGATCTCCAATTTTGTTTGAGAAACGCGTTGCCAAATTTTGTTTGAGAAACGAGTTACCCAATGTTTTTTTTAAAGAAACGAGCTACCCAATTTTGGTTGAGAAACGCGTTGCCAAATTTTGTTTGAGAAACGAGTCACCCAATGTTTTTTTAAGAAACGAGCTGCCCAATTTTGCTTGCGAAACGCGTTGCCCAATTTTGTTTGAGAAACGAGTTACCCAATGTTTTTAAAGAAACGAGTTACCCAATGTTTTTAAAGAAACGAGCTGCCCATTTTTGTTTGGGAAACGAGTAACCCAATGTTGTTTGAGAAACGAGTTACCCAATGTTGTTTGAGAAACGAGTTATCTAATGTAGTTTGAAAAACAAGTTGCCAAATGTTGTTTGAGAAACAAGATCTCCAAGTTTGTTTGAGAAACGAGTTACTCAATGTTTTTAAAGAAACGAGCTGCCCATTTTTGTTTGGGAAACGAGTAACCTAGTTTTGTTTGAGAAACGAGTTACCCATTGTTGTTTGAGAAACGAGTTACCTAATTTTGTTTGTGAAACAAGATCTCCAATGGTGTTTGAGAAACGAGTTACCCAATGTTGTTTGAGAAACAAGTTGCCCGGTGTTAATTGAGAAACGAGTTGCACAATGTTGTTTGAGAAACCAGTTGCCCAGTGTTGTTTGAGAAACGAGTTACCCAATGTTGTTTAGTTGTTTGAGAAACAAGCTGCACAATGTCGTTTGAGAAACGAGTTACTTATTTATTAATGTTGTTTGAGAAACAAGTTTCCCAATGCTGTTTGAGAAACAAGTTTTCCAATGCTGTTTGAGAAACGAGTTGCCCAATGTTGTTTGTTCAGTGACGTGAGTTCAGTACAGCTTTCGACTAGCGCGGTTTTTGTCTAGTACAATATTCCAGTGGCGTAGTGTTCGAGCTAAGCAGTTTGCGCTCTGTGTAGAAAGGCACCTAATGTCCTGTTCCATCTACAGCTAGCCAAGGTGGCGGGTCGGAATGCTATGTTCGTAGCTCTGAGTGAGAGCTTTGACCTGGAGTATGTCACCTTTAAGAACGACATCGTCAGCAGGGCCCTGAGGGACTACAACCTTGATTTTGGTAACTCCAAGGTAAGAATCTTGATTGGGTTTTTAGAAATAAATGATTGAACTGAATAAACCCCAGATACGTATGTATCAGGATGAACTATAGCCATGCGCTCTTCATCCTGGGAACCAGTCCAGCGTGTTGTTCTAACTTCACTCATGAAACTCAAGTGACGTCATGATGTTCAACTAATTGTTCTCTATTTCTCGAAATTATCGACTGAGTCACCGAGTCGAGGTATCATGTCACTTAGCTTTGGATTTTTTAACATTTTATTTTGTATCAACTTAATATCCCTCCCCATATATCTGCTTTACAGCGATAATATGTTAATAATTTGAGGTGCTCACTGTCTACATGGAAAATAGAAACTTTTAACTAATTTTTTTTTAAAAATCACGCGATAGTTACGATTTGCTACCAAATGCCATTTAGGTCAATATACTTCTTGTGTCGTCGTACGATGAAATGAGGTTATTTCTATAATTTTAAGGGCATCTTATATTTACAAACATTTTCTGTTGTAAGCGGTAATAGAGATTATTACCCGAGGAAGTGTGTCATATGAAAACGAAACGAGTGTAAATTTTTATATTGCCCGAGCGAGAGCGAGGGTTATACACAAATTCGCACGAGTTTCGTAAAAGTCATATGACACACTTTCGAGTGTAATAATTTCTTTATTACCCGTTCTATTCCATGTGATTCGCGTAAAAGTAGTCAGAAAGCGGCCCCTCTCTTGCGACGTCAAGCAACAGTGACATCACGAACAATCGTTTTATGACGTCACAGACGACAAAATACGGGAAGCCGCGGTGAAACAATTGTTGCTAGGCAAACGTGATATGTGCACATGTGCTCATATCAATAATATTAACTCGGTTATTTTCAACCATATGGGTAATGTTTCGATACATATAATGATATTAAAATGGAATATTCCTTGGCACGTTGTTGTTAGTTAGGTGTACCCCGCTATGTCCCGGACACTCCCTCATATCCATGATTTGATTCATTGCTTGACTGTCCAGCCCTCTGTTCTACTGACGGGGTTCTACGACGCCATCATGATCTATGCTGACGTCTTGAACGAGACTATCGCCGAAGGTGGGAATCCGTTTAACGGAAATGACGTCACGAGGAAGATGTGGAACCGGACGTTCACTGGTAGGAACTGCCTTTTAGTGTACCGCAGTTTGTGACATTAATAAAATACTTTTCTTCTTTTCCCGTTCAGTGTGAACGTATCTTTTCATTGACATGCTCATTAATTGGACCCCCTCCGATACAAATCTAACATTAACATCTTCTGAAGTTCCCATTGCCTGTGCCTAAATTCAGCAATGTATTTGATCGGATCCGATCTGTGGGACATGGTTCCATTTAAAGCGTCTTCAAGTGAATTGAAATAATTCAAGTTTGATCGATTTGATTTCGCCATTGACGGATTCAGAAGTAGGGTTGAGGGTCTTTATTGCCTAACAATATTCATTCTATGATAGCAACGCGTAAATAGCTGGTTGTCTTAACGAACATTTTCCGTACTATACACTAACAAGTAGTGTAATAGGATAAACATACCCCGAGTTTTGTCCGCCCAATATAGAAGTGCATTTCTTTAAGTCATTAAGGTATGCCTTTGTTTAAAACACTGTCAGAATTCTATCCCATTAATTGTTCAGAGGAAATGAAACATTTTAGATTAAAAATAATTCCTTAAAATATGTTAGAATGTATTCATCAAATTCAATTAATCTTTCCACGTTTAGCGTCAATTCATAGCTTCTAATTTTGCAGGTATTGGAGGACGAATATCCATCAACTCTAACGGAGACAAGTACTCCGACTTCATACTGTTTCATATGCCTGATTTAACCACTGGCCAATATGAGGTAAACTATTTTCCATGGGTTGTTGCACGTTTTCCTGTGTCTAGTTTAGAAAAGTTCAGCAATAATTTGTCTGTTCATCACCGGGTGGGTGGCCCCTTTACTGATAGGTAATCTGCGAAATTGAAGTTTTGATTCCGTGTCCCACGATGGAACACGAGTAGAGAAACTTTGGGGTCACGCTGGGCTGGAGTAGAGAGATTTGGGTGTCACGCTGGGTTGGAGTAGAGAGACTTGGGTGTCACGCTTGGCTGGAGTAGAGAGACTTGGGTGTCACGCTGGGCTGGAGTAGAGAGACTTGGGTGTCACGCTGGACTCGAGACACACAGGTCACGTTGGTCCCTCAGAGAAAGCCGATTGTCCTAGATGACACCAGAGATCTTTTCATCATGTCCAGGAATGGGCAGTAGATCAATTTCAGTCAACTTTTCAAACTCTCAGATTATCCAGCCAAAACTGATTGCGCCCATTATTTCTGAACGATAATTGTTATATGCCCACGACCATGAATCACAATGTACCACAATGTACATGTGCTGTATCAAAATGAATACCAAATGACTTTTACTTACTTATAATTACGTACATACAGTACCCGTATATGAGATTGTCTGATACATCAGACTTCAGAACATTTTCCGCAGTTGATTTGTGCAAAAGTGTGTACAGCTGCACTCCGTGAGTTTTCACCTAGGTACATAGACTTCCGGGCTGCAGCTGTATACAGCACAGTTAGTACCTATATTCATATTCGTTTCGCGACATAATATGTGACATGCTTTTTCACGTGTCTAAATATCGATCCGCGAAAACCTACTACCTCCAGTTTGAAATGAGACTCTCTGTAAGATTATTAGATTCAATGTAAATGTTCATGACGTATTTCCGGGTGCGTAACTTTTTACCCTAACATACAGACAATCAACAATCATGTGTTGTAAACATGTTGTGCTACGTTATTGACCCCTGTACATTATACCAGGTTGTTGGTGAGTATGATGGCAAAAAGAAGACTTTCAGCTTTGATCCAACCAAGAAGATACACTGGGTGGCGGGGGAACCCCCTCCTGACATACCCGAGTGCGGGTTCAGGGGGGACAGGTGCTTGGATACAGGTAAGTGTTTATTCTTTCTTAACGAGGGGACAGGTGCTTGGATACAGGTAACTGTTTATTCTTTCTTCACGGGGACGGCTTTCAGAAAGGCTTCGAAGAGCTTATACCTTGCTGACATAAGCTTTACATCAAAATAATGCAAATCTCTCTGCAATATGGACATATATAAACATACCAGACAAAATATACGATGCAAAGCCTTGAATGGAGTGAAAAGTATCTTCTATCGTAATGAATGTATTTGACAAGCATATGTGTTTTGTTAAAAAGTATATGCCGTTCTGTTTATAAAGGCGTGGTTTTAAGAAAGATGACCAGATATTGTTTCAAAATTAAAAGTTAAGTTGACTTCTGGAGACAGGATTTTACTATGGTACTGTGTCATCTTGGATTAAACCATCTTGCTTTTCTCTTGGTATCGTTTCTATTGCCTTTTATTAGGTCTTCAAGACATAGTCTGGAAGACGTATTGTTTTTATGCGAATCCTTCTTTATTATTATGATTTCCACAAATTATGTTAGCCGATTCCAGAATTAACGGCTGAAGCGATTTTGATGAAACTTTCAGGGATGGTAGAATTCAATGAGACTTAGACATGTGTCGAACTGATTTTTGATTGGTTGAGCCATTAAAGGTCCAGTTCGATTCTAAATTTCGATTTTTAACATAATTAATAAATTCAAAATGCAGCCAGAAACTTGGAACTTTAAAAAAAAAGAAAAAAAGTGTATCATGGCGAAATCGTAGGTAGGTCGTGGTTTAGTCGCCATTTTGATTTCTGTCACCTTTAAAAAGTGTCCGATCCCATGTACCTTTGACAATCTTCTCCCCTGAAGATACTTGCACCACGAATCTGAACTTCATTTATGTATGTAGCTAAAGCATTGGTGAATACGTGGTGTTGTTTTTCATGAACGAACTCCTAATAATTTTCGCACAGTGACCTTTCAAAGTTGGGCGACTTGTTACACGGGACCTACTTCAAGGGGACATTACTCCAATTTCCCGACTTCACAACTGCATGAAATTTTCAGGGCTACTAGATCAATGTATTGTCTTTAGGAATCAATAATAAAATCGCTCGCGAACATTTCCGGTCACAATTACGGCTGAAAAAATACAAACAAATCACGATTTCGAATTTTAGCATGGGTAACATTTTCAAATTTGACATAGAGACTTGAAACTTTTTTTAAAAGATGGACAATAACAGTGCAAACAAAAAAGTCAACATGACGAATTCGTAGGTCACGTGGTTTTGTTGACATGTTTATTGAAAGATGAAATTTATGATTTTTTGAGGTTTTCTCAGTACATAATGAGATGTTACGAATGGAAGTTTTGACAGAACAGTGTTTGTGACATTCCTCGATCAAACATGGAGCTGAGGGTCAAGCAGAAGTCTTGAAGACCTAAGTGTTGATGCGTCAATCCTTGTTATTATAAAAACTATTTATCAAACTGATTTTAAGGAATTTGCTTTGGTGTATGTCTTCTGATGTTGTGAGATCCGAATTTATTGACTTTCCCATTTTCTAATAAACAGTAGTTCCTCATCTCTTAGAATGTTAACTCTTTCCAGGCACCAATCTTCCCCTGTACGCGGGTCTCGGAGGTGGGTTTGCCTTCCTACTGAGTGTCGCCACCGTTGTGCTAATAATATTATACAGGTACGTTTGAAGACGTCAATCTTTTATAATGTTATAGATTAACCTATTTTGGGGAACAACTATATAAAATTATACTTTTTAAACCGGATCTTCTTTTCATACCACATTGTTAGTGCAGAGGTAGGAAACAACACTTCGAAAGGTTGATCTTAATGTCTTTGTTGAAGGATATGCATCATTGACTTAAGAATAACAGAATATCTTGAGGAAGTGGCAATTTACAAATAGATATGCGATGATTATGTAGAACAGAGAGTTGTCAGTAATGTAAAGACATTCAAAGAAATTTAAACTCAATGGTCTTTTTTGTAATTTGAAAGGAGGTTGGACAACTTCAAAGTTGTTTTCTAAGAAATGCAGTAAGACCTAATTAGCCAGTGATGCAGACTTGCGCGAGTTATCCATTGCTAGAGAAGTCGACGTTTGAGGTGCAGCTGTAGCTCCTGACTGCTCTTTTCAGGAAATGGCGCCGTCAGACCGTAAAGGACCTGTGGTGGTGGAAGATCTCTTGGGGCGAGATCAACCTGGAACATATGAAGGGTGGGAGCTCAACATTCAGTCTTATGTCGCAGGTACTGCACCCTGGAGTCACAGGTTTACATTCATACGATAAACTAAGTATCAGACAGGGACTTTAATTCATTAATTAATTGTTAGGTATAATTCCAGTGAGTTGAAAGTTGGACTACTTTTGTGATTGACATTCAAGGATCGAGGGGAAGTAAATGCTGTGAGGCAGCTGGATATTATTAGCGATTGATAGATGCTTGATAAGAATCGCCATTGAACAATTTTGAGTTGAGAATCTATAAACTATTCTTGTTTTTTCCACAACAATTCAGTTGTTTATCCTAGCATAAAGGCCATCGGCCCAGGTACGTACGTAAATACATACATACATACTTAAATAATACTTTTTTCGTAACATCAACTTCTAGAATGCTTCTCAAAGAGAAGGATATTGAAACTATGAAACTATTAGTATTCAATCATTCAGCATCTTCGGATATCCATGGTTTTATATATGCTCCGTTTCTCTCCACTATATCACCCATGGGAAACTCTGTCAGCGAAATCTGTACTAAAATTACCCGCCCTTGGCCGGCGTGACGAAGTCAGTAACCAAAGAAAATACTCAATACGATAAGACGGAAATGGTCAAGGGAGCTAACCGGTGACGGATTGGTAACAAAATGACCTCCCGTGATTTGCAATGAAGTGATATGAATTGTCATTGGGAGTAACGGAGCAAAAATAAAACCCTGGGTAACCGAGGATGATCATTCAGGTAATCAACGAGTATGTATGTATCACCCTGTAACCAATGTTGTTGCCTAATAGCTGAAATGAGAACCAAATATCCTTCAACTAATCAAAAATGCTTCACCTATTCCTCCAACTAGTAGCAACATAACGTTTTCGAATCTTCATTTCATGAACCAGCTTTTTAGTGAATGTTCACTTTCAATTTATAACCCATGACTCGAACTAATGGACGACATAAATATGAAATCTGCAGAAATTCACTGGCATTCTGCTTCCCTTTATACAATGTAATAGATATAATTCCCTTTATACAATGTAATAGACAGAATTCCCTTAATTCAATGCGTACATGGGAATTATTCAAGGGAGTAGATCATTTCCAAATATATTTCGTTTCAGTTCAGTCAACCCATGAGCTCAACAACTGAAACTGCGCATGTCCGTGATGTTGCTATATACAGGGTAAGTAAATGATAGGTTCACACTTTTGTTCATAATTTATCCAGAACCGCGTTCTGTATTCATCACAGGGTTATATACAAAGTTCTACGAGTTTCTACAAAGTCAGCCTTTCTAATGTTTTATAAACAATTGTGTTTGAATCTCGTTAAAGGGACACCGCGTCTAGGATAAAAATGATATCAGATTTATCTACCTATGCTATTTTGCGTGTTTGCTAACGAGTTACGCTTCGCTTCACTGGCTACATGCAGTAGTTTGTATTACCAATTACATCAATTGGAGTCTGTAACTCGTTAGCAGACACGTGAATCAGCATAGGTAGATGAAACAGGGCCGTGTTCAAGAGAGGTTTCAAAGTAATCGCTCAATTAGAGATTACTTTTAAACCTCTCTTGAACGCGATTGCTCAATGTAGCGCTACGTAGCAAAGCGAGCGAATTTTGAGGTTTTGCACCGTGTCGTTCAGGTGAGAATGAGCGCTACTTGAGCGCTACATTGAGCAATCAATGAGCGATTATAAACGCTCGCTGTTATGGAACAGAGCCCTGATCTCATATTCATCCGGGGGCGGGATAGCGCAGTGGTTAGCGCGTTCGTCTTCGGATCAAGAGGTCCGGGGTTCGAATCCCGCCAGGGGCACGGCAACTTTGTCTGCAGTAGAGAACTGTTCTACACGCAGTAAGGTCTGGGTGCAATGCTACACTGAATTTCAGTCCAGTACCACCCATGGTTTGCTAGTTCCAGCCGCTGCTCGCAGGTTTCACCGCAATGCATAGCCACATGGCGTTGCGGGCTTTCTCCCTGCCATAATACTAGCAGCCGCGATATAAGTGAAATAATCTTGAAAGCGGCGTTAAACCCCAACTCACTCACTCACTCATATTTATCCCCGACGCTGTTCCTTTAAGCTGCTGACATTCAACAGCTCAGTTCCCTCGTGACGCCCCTTAAATGACATTTAGCTCTAATGCTCAATGGACAACTTCCCAATGCAAGGCATAACTCTTACCAGTCTCCATTACTGGCTGATTTAGGCCTTGCAGTATTTCCTTAACAAATCTGTGTTTAGAAATCCAGGCCCGCTATCCATTTCCGGAACAGCGATTCACTATCTTGACACAACAAAGCGATGGAAATACCGCAGGGGTTAAATCAACCAGTAATACAAACTGGCAAGAGTTATGCCTTGAGTTTGGAAGTTGCTCAATGGACGACACAGATGAAATAAAACGGTAACTTGTGCGAAGACAATGTTTCATCGGCAAAACTTAAATGAGTTATATGTGAACATATGACTGTTTATGTAGAAATTGAGTAATGGAAACACTCTGAGATAAGTTTCGTTACTTTTTCAGGGAACCGTAGTCTGGTTGAACAAAGTCTGCTCGGGCGACATACAAGTGACGTCACGACTTTTACAAGAATTCAGAATGGTGAGAAACAATACCTTTCATTCGACCGGTATTACTTTAATCTGACCATAATCATATGTTTAGTCTCACTTTCTATCCTTATTAACTATCAAAGTCCAAGTCGACCGATGTTACCAGAACCCAAATCACAGCGCTGGTTTCAAAATAAAGGATGTACATGCCGGTGATGTTATAACTACCAGAAGACAATAGGTAAAATGGTTGAGAGACTGTTTAGTGCGACCATTGGATATGCCTTATATTAGTTCTGAATCCTGTCTCTGATTGGCTGAATATTGTCTTTTATTCGATCACCTAAATCATTCACAAGTCAATTGACGGAGAAGTTTTGAACAGATATATTAGGTCGATCTGACCGGTTTTGTATTTCAACACGTTTTTGTATAACATTGAAATTTTCTTACAGAGTGTTTTCACATCGACACCATTGTTCTCCAATTCGAGTCGCCGTTTGATGGCTTTACCAAGGTTATACATGGACGTTTTAAAATACTTGAATATTGAATTCATTTCTATTTCAGATTCGTGAACTGAGCCACCCAAATATAGCTCGTGTGTACGGTGCTTGTTTTGATAAGAGCCACAACGTGCTGGTGGCCGAGTATTGCCCCAAAGGGACCCTTCAGGTTTGTATACAGTTGTCTGAAAAAGAAAGTATACCGATTTTAGAGCAATTAAATTGCAATGTATAATACGGATCCCGTAGCCCGTGTTTCATAACAGTTACATTGCAGTGAATAATACGTGTCTTTCTGATATGGTTTAAATAGAGGAGATGGCATTATATAATAGAATGCCAAGATCTCCATAAACATGCACACGTATTATTACATCTAGGTTAATGTGTAGTGGCTTTTTCACAACGTGTTTCAAATTAAACTGAAACAATATATATTCTAAAACCAACCAAACTCATTACATGCTTTTAGCAGAAAACGATAACATTTGAATTTCTACAATATCGTGAATATTTGGTATCAAATGTTTAACTGATTGTGAGGAATATTTAAGAAAACCTATTAAAATCCTCGTTGCATGTTGCATGTATTTATATGAAGAAAACTAACAGCACTGAAAAGCATTTATTGCAAAAGTGACCCGATAAGCTTCACAACATAAATCTCACTGTGGGATTCAGCATTCTCTGTTACTCCACTCAGTTCTTCCATAGTAACCTCTGTTGCATAGATTCCTGATTGTTTGCAACAAATGTTAGTTATGCAGTCAGGGACGTTGATTCAAACTGTCTTTTCCCGTTGCTTAATCTGTGCGGTGCGCATCTATCTCTTACCAGACAGAAGTCGGTCGCAGGTGTAAAGCGATGTTTTATTTGCGAAAATCGTGATATATGATGCATATGCAACAGCAGTTACCAGTGCCTACTCGTAAAATCTAAATGACCTTACCGCTAATAGTCCTAAGAAACATAGTTTACTACACTTGGCTCAGAGACTAATGAAATGAAAACATCCTTTTCGATCGGCATTCGATGAAATAAGCATAATTTCAGTCAAGAAGATACAGGCATCCCCTATTTATTGATAACAACATAATCTTCTGACCTCACGAAAGTATGGTGCTCTTTCGAGCGTGAACTCAGGGTTAGACAGAATGCACATCAATTTGCATCTCTCGTATATTTTGTAATGGAATAAGAGAGAGACTCTGCATCATGTATTTCGGACGAGAAAGTCAAGTCAGCAAGTCTACCCGATATGAATAATGTCAAGTCAGCAAGTCTACCCGGGATGAATAATGCCATGTTCTGTTATTTCACTACTACAGGATCTCCTGGGCAATACAGAACTGAGTCTGGACGCCCAGTTCAAATATTCTCTCACAACGGATATCGTCCAGGTGAGTATCTGTGACGTTATCAAGTTTCCATCACTGGCTAATCTAAATCTTCCATGCTAGCATACCGACGTGCACTATGTAGTTCAGATGAAGCGCGTTGCTGTACTAGCCCAGCACAGTTGACGAAATGCATCAAGGCTTGGATTAGGCATGGGTGTCTTTGTCATACTGTTCTTTTCGACACGAGAGCTTGATTGTTTATCATTCTCGAGCGAGAGCGAGTGGGGCATAAACACGAATATAATGTTCTTTGTATTACCAAAGTCATGGAATTGGGGGAAATACGCAACAAAAATGTAGATTTATATGCTGTACGATTGGTCACTATTTTGGAACATGTCAATCCGAAATGTTTTACAGATTCATGTCGTCACAACTAACATTGAGATTATATCATACGTTTAGTCTGAGTGTATCATATATGTAGACATACTAAACTATTTACGTCACAATCAATTTACATTTCTCAAAGGTACGTTTAGGCCTTGTCTAGATAACTTCCGCAATGCAATCAGTGTATTGGGATAACGTTTCTTGCCTATTACCACAAATTACTCTTTATTGCCTTGGTAATGGAATTTGTCTTTGAGGAAAGGCAATTCACCCAAGGTGAACGACACAAACAATTTCCCTCAAGCCTTTGTTTGTGGGATTAGAGATAATATCTCCCCTCCTTGATTCTGTATCATCTGTATTGGGTTATTCCTCGTCAACAGAAAATAGACCACATCTTGTCATTAGTAAACCAATTTGCACTACTTCCCGTGGGAGCAAAGTGATCATAAATTGATATAAGCTCTCTTGCCTTATAAAATAGGGACCCAGTTATAGTTTGCCCCTTGACACTATGTTGTGACTTGCCCCTGGATACACACTTTGACTTAGGTATGTGTTTATGTAAGGTGAATTCAAAGAAAATTTAAATTACAAAATGATGCTACCAATTATTGCTCATGGGAAACACATTAACAAACATGATTCAAATTGAATCATTCATGTTGTTTCATCACATTGCAATAGCTGTTGTCATTCATGCTTTCTTCTCCATACAATGAAGAATAACTCAATATGTCAAAACCAATTTAAATAGATTTTTAGTTAAGCCTTATATATACACTCCTCTGCAATTCAATAACGTGATTTGCAGGTCAATAACGTGATTTGCAGGTGAACAACGAAATTTGGTCGATACCGGCATCACTTGAGACTTGAAAGCACAAAACAAGAACTTCTTCAAACTGGAAACAGCATCAGTGTCAATTCCTGCGTAATCTGTGTAAACCGGAATCAGGCAACATGGCGTATCAAATCGTCAATTCATGAATACATGTATAACAATTTAATACGAATTTGCATCGATTTATACACGGGGTGACTGGCAAGAGTTATGCCTTGAGCCATAAATTGAGAAGGGATTTTGACCAAAAGAACAAGCTTAAGTCTACATGTGATAAAGACGTAATTCTGAAACATTTAGCTTTCTTGATCAAATTGTTTTGGAGAAGAAATCGTTTTAAGATTGTAGGGTCATACCCATATTTGAAGGGGGATCAAGTTCAAATGAACAAACTTAAAAATATGTTTTTCTGAAAGTTTCAGTATTCCATGTCAACTGGTTTCGGAGAAGAAGTCGTTGAAAGGTTTCGCTAATTATTCATGCCACGACCATATTTGACTGGTGCGAGGTCAAAATGAACAAATTTTGATCCCCTAGGTGCAAGGTACTTTCACACAAAAGGTCAGCTTTGTGGTGCAGCGGTTCTGGAGAAGAAGTCGAAAATGTGAAAAGTTTAAGGACGACGCTCAAGGGACGGACGTCGGACAACGGCCCGTGATGTAAGCCCATCTGGCCTTCAGGCCTGATGAGATGAAAAGGTGACTTTTCACATCAACCAATCAGAGTAAACAACATGCCACGTGACCATTCTGTTGCAGGGGATGTGCTACCTGCACAGCAGTCCTCTACGTCAACATGGCCGACTCCGGAGCAGTTGCTGTTTGGTCGACAACCGTTTCACGGTCAAACTGACCGACTTCGGACTGCCCAGTTTATACAGGACGGACTTCAACTCCCAGGAGCATGCCAATGGTCAGTACAATTCTATAACATTCTTATATTTGGAACTACACTGTCTGCATTTGTACAAATTTGATTTCGGCGCGAGTTCCTTGCGGGATTCGAATCACCGCCCTCAGTGTACCTTCAAGCACTCACTGTACCAAGAGATCTGTACCATTCGACCACCGCGACCAAGAATTTGTTCTTTACAAATAGTGTGACCCCAAATAATACAACAATATTTGTTCATTAAGTATAAATGGCAAATATTTCTAAAGTAAATTTCTACCTCCTTAATTTCACACAGCAATGATTTTGGGATTAAAGAGTTTCGTCGAGGATGGTCTGACTACAACGACACAGAGGTCATCTCAGTTGACCTTCACTGTGACAATTCACATTTAATACATTCAGCCAATCAGATGCCTTCTTAGATATGACATTGAATAGTGTTTTCTAATGACAGTCTCTGATTGGCTCGAGTAAATAGGTTACCTGGCATGACCTCTATGGTGCTAGTCAGGTCAGACACGCAGCGAGCTCAGAGTGTAACGTTCGATCTAATTTAACGGTTCAGTAGCACGTTTTCTCGGTCAAATATGTCGATGAAATGTATTTGAAAAAACATTTCACCAATAGTAAAACACCCTTATCTCTTCGGAAAATCAAATTAAAAATGAGTGTACATGGCTCAGTAAAGCCATGGGAATAGTTTTTGTCATTCGAAATAATAAAATGTGTTCACAATAAAATGACCGCCATGCAAATTTTGCTTTATACGCAACGCCATTATTACCACTACAGATAATTGGTTTGTGTAATAAGATGTTAAACCCTCTAAAGTAACTTTAAATGACACAAACTATAATTATAAATGGAAAATTTGAAAAAATAAATTTGGCAAAAAACGTGCTTACAGCCCTTTGAATGAGATAGGAAGAAGAAAAAGAAGATATTTGGAGAAAACGAGACCCGAAAAGTCAAGATGACAGACTAGATAAACGTCTTTATACAGCGGAGGAACGTTTGTCATCATTAACTTCTTTTTAACGCCTATCACGATATGGATTGTTAAAGATTCGTTCATATCAAGTGATGGTTATTTTCAAGCATGGCTTTGTTTCACATATTTATCCAGTATATTCATTAATGTAAATCCACCTCTCTTAACGATTGTCACAACGTGATATGTCGAGTTTGTGTTTGACAAATCGATACTTTAACAGCGCATTTGAAATAAGTATAGAATTAGTGAAAATCTGTGTTAATGAGTGTCAGGAAATATTTTTCAAACCAAGATTTGTAAGGGCAAATATACCATATAACCATATAGTGTTTCAGGTATAGTCCTGATATTAGCAATATTAACTACATGTGATCGTTTCATTCCTCTGGGTTTTGTTGAAGGTGCGTTATTTCTCTGCTATGCTCTAACCACTCACGCGACTTATATTGCATTTTTGCCTGTGACCGTGACCTTTATGTTATGTTATTCTACGATAAAGCACGCGATAATGAAAATCGAGTAACTGCGCCGCCGATATTCTATGAGTGACACCGAGTTGTAGGTCGCTATTTCACCCATATCGCATTGAGTCTGCTGGGTGTTATCTACATCCTCTTTCAAGGCCGTGTTCAAAAGAGGTTTCAAAGTAATCGCTCAATTAGCGATGACTTTTAAACCTCTCTTGAACGCGATTGCTCAATGTAGCGCTACGTAGCAAAGCGAGCGAACTTTGATGTTTTGCACCGTGTCGTTCAGGAGAGAATGAGTGCTACATTAAGCGATCAATGAGCGATTATAAGCGCTTGCTGTTATGGAACGGAACCCAGGATGAGCTGCTATTCGCTGTTCTCATTGCGTACTATATCTTCCTTGTGGTTTACCTGAACACTTTTGCAAAGAAGGTCGTTAGACAATTAAAAAAACATCGAAGCTCAATACTGAGGGTTAGGCTACAAACATCGGGGAGTTGTTGCGATAGTAACATGAATATTAAGTATTTTATTAATTTCTTTTATTAAAGATGCTTCCATTGTGTTTCATAAAATTTGATTTGGCTGAGATACGTGAAAACAAACGATATGTGCTGATTTCACTCAGCTTGCATATTCACCCCCAATCGTCAACTATATCATAATTACTAGTTTCTAATTAAATCATGCAAAATCATTATCAATGTGCAGAAACCGAAACATCCCACTTACATGTACAGTAATTATAAGACCTACATTGTATTAACCATTATGAACCAAAAGTTGTCTCTTTGTCTGGTGTAAATAGGTTTCAAAAATTACGTTTGACTAATTGACGCGCGCCACACGCGGTGCATTGTCCGGTTTTCGATAAGAAATCGATACTTTTACCTTTATATCGTTGGTATACTGAGTCGGCTATCATCACAATGTCAATTTTCTGCAACAGCCAGTACTTCTCGAAAGATTAACGTCATTTATAACGTTTGACATATGTGACCCAAAACAACACAATGGATGCACTTGTAAGTCATGTACCATATAGGTTCGGATCAGTACGTATTGCGGTACAAGACCTTCGGTTCGATACATTTTCGGTTCGGCACAAAACAAAGAATATCTTTCAATGTATAAACAAAACCGTAAAATAATCACATGTTGATAATTAGTTTGTGTTTTGGTGTGGAAATCATTTGGTTTTAAAATTGTACAATTGAAAATATAATTACAACTGAGTTAATAATCCATAATTGTTTGATTAAGTTCATGTAACGTGAACTACTGTAGTTTCACCCCTGGTAACATTTGCCCCTCATGGATAAACGTGTGCCTCGCCCCAAGGACACTGTCACTGTATATCTTCCTGTCTTCCTGGTCCTCTACCGTCAGTCGTGTGATGTTGTCAAGTAAGAAGCCAGTTCCGGCCTATCTAAATAATGTTTGTGAAATATGTTTCATATTTATTGTCTTTATGGCCAATATGACAAATCAAAGGATACTATCAATCAGTCGCGTCTGAAGACCCAAAATGGCGCTTTAGACATGAACCTATCAAATTTCAGAATAAAAATCGCGTATTCTTATGATCGAGTGCAAGCTTGGTGAACAGTCGCCGTTTATCAGGATATGAAAGAGAAGACTGAATGGAATGGCTTCATATTTCTCTCGAAGCTTTCTCAAATATATATATATAAAATAGCAAGTAAACTTGCTAAATTTTGTCCTTCATTTCATTCTATTTCGTACTTCAAAATTCAAAAATTCTTTGTCCGTCTCTAAAAGAACGCAAACAAATAACATAATCAAGGTCATGCCTGAGGGGGATCAGTTTACAAATACGCTGTCACCGCACTGCGTGTCCCCGTACATAGGAATAATGAAGTGTACATCGGAGCAATGTTACCAGCGAGAAGCCCAAATCGAAAGAAGCGATATGTATCACTTCTATTCTTTCATATTATACTCATTTTCATTCCATCAAGGTATGTATGCCCTCAAGCATCAGACCAATTTTGGTTCTCCTATCTTAAATAGTTTCTGAGAAAGACTGTTGCCTTTGGAGATAAGGCCAAAAATACGGAACAAGGGCATTAACTCTGGAAAAAATAATTGCACGCTTCTGATTTTCGAACTCCATCAAGGTATTCATGCCTTCAAGCAACACATCAAATTTGTTAACCCTATCTTAAATGGTTTCTGAGAAAAGCTGTCCCCTTTGGAGATACCATGAACGAAGGCCAAAACAACGGAACAAGGGCAATAACTCCGAAAACAATAATTGCACGCTTCTCATTTTCGAATTCCATCAAGGTATTTATGCCTTCAAACAACACACCAAATTTGTCAACCCTATATTAAATGGTTTCTGAGAAAAGCTGTCCCCTTTGGAGATACCATGAACGAAGTCCACAACAACGGAACAAGGGCAATAACTCCGGAAAAAATAATTGCACGCTTCTCATTTTCCGAACTCCATCAAGGTATTCACGCCCTCAAGCAACTCATCAAATTTGGTAACCCTATCTTAAACGGTTTCTGAGAAAAGCTGTCCCCCAAACCTATATCCCCCTTCCACTTCGTGGCGGGGAATAATAAATCGGTAATGGGCGTTCTTCTATACTGGCATGCTGTCTTTATAACAACATAACAAGAAGCAGTACAATGCATGACCATCTTTACACGTGATTGCTGCTCAAATACGATACATGAATCTCAGTATGATGAACTAGATAGTTTGGGTACATAATATTAAATAACACTTCAGACTTTAGTTTATACTTATCAAAGAGATTCAACCTCAATATAGCTTCAGTAAACACAGACCAATGATCACATACGTCTTGGCACATTGCAAGCAGTGTTGTTCTAAGTAACACATCTACTATATAGAGGATATTATATGAGTGTCATACTATGTTTACGACACTCGTGCCTGAATATTAGTATTTCCCGAGCGAGAACGAGGGATAGACCGATATTCAGGCACGAGTGTCGTAAACATAGTGTAACGCTGTATTTCGTATTATCGCCATTCCGGTAGGTGAGTTGGGGTTTGACGCCGCTTTCAAGAGTATTTCACTTATATCGCGGCTACTAGTATTATGGCAGGGAGAAAGCGAGCAACGCCATGTGGCTATGCATTGCGGTGAAACCTGCGAACATCGGCTGGAACTAGCGATCCATGGGTGGTACTACGCTGAGATTCAGTGTAGCATTGCACCTTACTGCGTGTAGAACAGTTCTCCACTGCAGACAAAGTTTCCGTGCCCCTGGCGGGATTCAAACCCAGGACCTCTTAATCCGAAGCCGAACGCACTAACCACTGCGCTATCCCGCCCCCTATAACGTGAGAGGTGTGTGATGCCTCATGTATCATGGAGGCTGATTGGGTGGACTTTGTTGTGTGTTCTTGGCGTTGATTGGCTGAAGGTTGACCTGATGGAAGGCCGTGGAAGAATGAGAGAATTTTGACAGACTGTTCGAGGAGACGCGTCTTGAAGTAAATATTGAAAATGTGAGCACTGTATATATTATCAAGAAACTTACCAACCAGAGCCTATTAAAAACTCATTATGATATAAAACCTAAGTCCACTCACCAAGATGGCGACCATGGTGCCAACGACATCAGAGGGTAACAAAACACATCCTTCAAGACGCGTCTTCTCGAACAGGCCTTCGACCGCAATCCAAACTTCAGCAAAACAACGCCAAGGACACAACGAAGTCCAGCCAATCAGCCTCCATGATACATGAGGCATCACACACCTCTCACGTGATAAAGTGTCAACATCCGAAATGGCGATAATACGAAATACAGCGTTACAATAGTATTACATAGACACGAATAAAATATTCTGTTTATTACCGAAGTCGTGAAATAAATGAAAACACGCTAAAATCCACTTTCAACCATAGGCTGGCGACCCGCCGTCGCGCATTTAGAACGCAACGTCATAGACGAAACGCGACGTCACATCATTGTTTATGATGTCACGTCACCATGACAAAGTGATATGTTGCCCAAGGGCATCGTATGAAAAATATGAACCCCGATATGATTGCCCGCGTAGGTAATAACAATGAATGTGACAATAATCGTAACTCCAATAATGGTGTTTCAGACAGTGTTCAACTTATTACTTGAAAGAGAAAAAGACAAAGAATAAACCGCTTTGAAGGCGATCTCGTCGGCTTCTCGCTAGAACAGGTTCTCATACACACACCTCTCTATTTCCGGTGACGGTCACAGACAGAGATTGGTTTTACAAATCGGTTCTTTTAGTGCATCGTTCAAAATGAAAGCGATGCAAATGTCTAAATCAAGCCTGTAAATTGGCCTCATATTTTTTTCAGTTAAAACTGTACGTGTAATATCAAAATTGAAGTTCATAATGTGTAGCTTCAATGAACACAGTGTCGATTTCAGTGCCCACATGACTCGCTTGTTCCAGCCGTCTCTCGCAGGTTTCAGCGCAATGCATGGTCACAATGGTACTGTGTGCTTTCTTTCTGACACAACAGGTGCAACGATACAAGTAACATGTTTTTGCAAGCGGCGTTTAACCCACCACCTCATCTTCGAGACTGAAAACCCAAAGACAGAAACACGTAAATTTACCTTGGTCGTGTTATAAGAAACCGGATATTAAAAAGAATACATAGTATCGTTGTTAAAAGCACAGATCGAAAAAAAGGTTTCGCCAAAGGATGGCTTCTTTGTTCCCCTTGTCATCACACGAACGAATGTATTACTTCAATGTCGAAGATCTATAGATATAAAGCATAACATATACCAATATCGCCATATTCTGACAACTTCTAATTTGTTTTTCGTCTTAGAATGTTTGTGGATTGCACCGGAAGTGCTCCGGGAAGAGGTTGACATGGTAACGAGGGAAGCAGACGTGTACAGCTTCGGGATCATACTTCAAGAGATCATCACGCGAGAAGCTCCGTACTACAACGAGACTTGTGACATTACACCAGAAGGTTGAGTGTTATATGTGTAATTGTTCATATCACCAGCATCCCCGTCACATATATCATCCTTGTCATCAGTCGCCATCATTATAATCAGTCATTATCAGTATCATCAGTCATTATCATTATCATCAGTCATTATCAGCATCATCAGTCATTATCATTATAATCAGTCATTATCATTTTTATCAGTCATTATCATTTTTATCAGTCATTATCAGTATCATCAGTCATTATCATTATAATCAGTCATTATCATTATAATCAGTCATTATCATTATAATCAGTCATTATCATTATAATCAGTCATTATCATTATAATCAGTCATTGTAATTATAATCAGTCATTATCATTATAATCAGTCATTGTCATTATATTCAGTCATTATCATTATAATCAGTCATTATCATTATAATCAGTCATTATCATTATAATCAGTCATTATCATTATAATCAGTCATTATCATTATAATCAGTCATTATAATTAGAATCAGTCATTATCATTATAGTCAGTCATTATCATAATCAGTCATTATCATTATAATCAGTCATTATCATTATAATAAGTCATTATCATTATAATAAGCCATTATCATTATAATAAGCCATTATCATTATAATCAGTCATTATCATTATAGTCAGTCATTATCATTATAATCAGTCATTATCATTATAATCAGTCATTGTCATTATAATCAGTCATTATCAATATAATCAGTCATTATCATTATAATCAGTCATTGTCATTATAATCAGTCATTGTCATTATAATCAGCCATTGTCACTATAATCAGTCATTATCATTATAATCAGTCATTATCATTATAATCAGTCATTGTCATTATAATCAGTCATTGTCATTATAATCAGTCATTGTCATTATAATCAGTCATTATCATTATAATCAGTCATTGTCATTATAATCAGTCATTATCATTATAATCAGTCATTATCATTATAATCAGTCATTATCATTATAATCAGTCATTATCATTATAATCAGTCATTATCATTATAATCAGTCATTGTCAATATAATCAGTCATTGTCATTATAATCAGTCATTATCATTATAATCAGTCATTATCATTATAGTCAGTCATTGTCATTATAATCAGTCATTATCATTATAATCAGTCATTGTCATTATAATCAGTCATTATCATTATAATCAGTCATTGTCATTATAATCAGTCATTGTCATTATAATCAGTCATTATCATTATAATCAGTCATTATCATTATAATCAGTCATTATCATTATAGTCAGTCATTATCATTATAACCAGTCATTATCATTATAATCAGTCATTATCATTATAATCAGTCATTATCATTATAATCAGTCATTACCATTATAATCAGTCATTATCATTATAGTCAGTCATTATCATTATAACCAGTCATTATCATTATAATCAGTCATTATCATTATAATCAGTCATTATCATTATAATCAGTCATTACCATTATAGTCAGTCATTATCATTATAGTCAGTCATTATCATTATAACCAGTCATTATCATTATAATCAGTCATTACCATTATAATCAGTCATTATCATTATAGTCAGTCATTATCATTATAACCAGTCATTATCATTATAACCAGTCATTATCATTATAATCAGTCATTACCATTATAATCAGTCATTATCATTATAGTCAGTCATTATCATTATAACCAGTCATTATCATTATAATCAGTCAGTAGCATTATAATCAGTCATTATCATTATAATCAGTCATTACCATTATAATCAGTCATTATCATTATAATAAGTCATTATCATTATAATCAGTCATTGTCATTATAATCAGTCATTATCATTATAATCAGTCACTATCATTATAATCAGTCATTATCATTATAATCAGTCATTATCATTATAATCAGTCATTATCATTATAATCAGTCATTATCATTATAATCAGTCATTATCATTATAGTCAGTCATTATCATAATCACCAGCCACAATGGTCATCGTCGTCGTCCAAATCGTCATTATCAGCAACAACAATTAGTGTCACCATCAGTTGTCATCATCAGTATAATGTGCTTTCGACGGGCCCTGTGTATTAGTTTGAAGATCAAGTTTTACATGGTGATAAAAAGTGGGTGGTACGATATTTATAATGAAGTGAATATTGCACTTCGAGTGAGAAGTAACTCTGCTGTCTCGACATTCCCAGCAAGTCATAGCTCGAACTAGTCTCCATCACTGATTTAAGTCTTGCTGCATTTCATTAGTTATTCTGTACTAGCGTATAATTAAGCACTTTGAAGTTCAGGTGCGGCACACTGCTACGCTGGCACTGAAAAGTTAACTAAATGCAGCAAGGCTTACACTCAACCCGTAATGGAGGTTGGTGCGAGTTGTAAATTGTGGGGGAAGTTGCAGCTGCCAAGACCGCGTATAGAAATATACCTGGGTCATGTTCATGAGAGGTTTAAAAGAAAATGAGCAATTAGTTTGTATTACCAATTACATCAATTTGGGTCTGTAACTCGTTAGCAGATACGTTAATCAGCATAGGAAGATAAAACTGGGCCGTGTTCAAGAGAGGTTTCAAAGTTATCGCTCAATTAGAGATTACTTTTAAACCTCTCTTGAACGCGACTGCTCAATGTAGCGCTACGTAGCAAAGCGAGCAAACCTCGAGGAATCGCACCGTGTCGTTCAGGAGAGAATGAGCGCTACATCGAGTGCTACATTGAGCGATTAAAAGCTCTCACTGTTATGGAACGGAGCCCAGAGCTAAAAGGGAGCTTTATGTTACGTGGACACTCGATTACCCTCTGCTGAATACAGACGTGTAATGTGTTAGTGTAGAGTGTGTACTAAGAGTCTGTAACAGTTTCCTGCTCCTTTTTCAGAAATAATCAAAAGGATAAGAAAGGGAGGTAACCCCTTGATGCGACCGACCATGACGGGAGGTGACGGTATGCTGGAGGTGCTCGACCTGATGACGAAGTGCTGGTCAGAAGATCCGTCCGCCAGACCCACCTTCCAGGAGGTGAAGAAACATCTCAAGAAGTTGTTGAAGTGAGTCTATGTAACTCTTGTCTCCTTATCAACTACCCTCCACAAAGCATAACTCGAACCAGTCTCCATCACGGCCTACTTCAACCATGGGTGGTACTGCACTGAAGTTCGGTGTATCATTGCACTCAAACCCTACTGCATGTACGTAGAACATAATAGAAAATTAATATTTCTTTTCACATGGCTTTGGATTTGTGTGGCTGAATCAAACAGTTGTTTATGTTAACCCTTTTCAATTAAGAGAACAAACTGCTCATATGTATGATCAAGAATGGTATTCCAGTCTGAACAATTGTAAAATATATCAATTGTATAGATCATACTAAACCTTAATTGAACCAGATGAGAACTTTATGTATCTGTATTGACGTCCAGAAATATCAGATGCACTATTTGTCAGTTTTCTATTGGCCTACTAGACTTATCAGTAAATGCAGGTTCGCAATTTTCATAGAAAGAACTTCGAGAGTATGTCCATTATGTAAATCGGCTATAGAAGTTGAAATTCATTGGTCTTTGTATGCCCATATTATGCTGTCTTAAGAAACAATATATTCCAAATCATTACCGTTTAAAATCCCTTTGTTTCCATTGTGTCTTCCAAACATTAATACATACGCAATTAAGCGCTCTTTGCAGAATATGCTGTCATCTTTAGAAGCAATGTATTATCAGAACTGTACATTCATGTACAATTTATGAAACATATGCAGAATAAAAACCTGTAATACGTTTTTTGTGGTATATGTACATGACTCGGAATGAACAAAACAAAGGCATGTCATCATGAACGTGTAATACTTGTATATGGTCCGGATGTCCGAAGTACAAGAAACATATTTGCCTCTGATTCAGTACCCATTTGTTTTCAGTCAGTTTGGTGAATCCGGCAACCTCCTGGACAGTTTATTACGACGCATGGAGATGTACGCGACCAAACTGGAAAAACTCGTACAGGACAAGACCCAGGAACTACGCGAGGAGAAGAAGAAATCTGAGAAACTGCTGTACGAAATTCTTCCTAGGTCAGCGACTTCAAAAGCTTATAATTGTTTTAAAAAATTCAGCGAACATCGACCACGTGTCCGGCGTGCTTTGTTGATCATGACACCTTATGTCACCGATCACATGACCAATGGGAAAAGCTTCCTTTAGATCTTCAATAAATGACATAAATATTCATTCTCAGTCGCACATTAATTTTAACATATTTTGCCACAATGACATCATAACAACATGTACATGTGTAAATTTGATAGTATTGATTCACTTGTAGTTTGCACGTTCAGATCACGGAGAAATCTATACACACTATGCATTTTTGAACTGGCGTGCAAGCTCTTGGAAAGTATGAAGCACGTGTCACACTAGGGAATGTAGATTTACTTACTTGACATAACGTAGAACATTAATGCTCAGTTGGTCACGCAAATAATCCTTTGAAGTAAAATACCGTCGGGTGCATTTCTGTACAAATTCTTTTTAACCTAAGAGTAAAATTAATTTTACTGAGACTTACTTTAATTGCGAGATGGTAAAACATGGAACTAACGTACAACTGATGTCATGAAATTGTAATCCGGTTTCAGATCTGTCGCTGAGAGACTGAAGCGAGGGTTGAGAGTCGAACCCGAGACTTTCGAGTGTGTGACGATCTACTTCAGTGATATCTGCGGTTTCACGACAATATCAGCTAGATCATCTCCGATTCAGGTGAGAACACAGGTGTAATACTGACCAATATATTCGATACAGAGAACTGGGCCGTGTTCAAGAGAGGTTTCAAAGTAACCGCTCAATTAGTGATTACTTTTAAACCTCTCTTGAACGCAATTGCTCAATGTAGCGCTACGTAGCAAAGCGAGCGAACTTTGAGGTTTTGCACCGTGTCGTTCAGGAGAGAATGAGCGCTACTTGAGCGCTACATTGAGCGATCAATGAGCGATTATAAGCGCTCGCTGTAATAGAACGGAGCCCAGATCACGGCTCGCTCATTTTGATATAGCAAACTACCATGGGACCGACATCGCGCATGCGCATAAGACAAGTGAATCAGAACAGAAAATGCGCCCGTGTTATCAGCGTTGCCGGACGGAAGTTCTCAACTGTGAGTTCTTTTTCAGAAGGGATCCTCCTTGGGGTACATATAGCATAAAAATCCTAATTTTTAACTTGATGACAGATTGTAACTTAATTTTTAAAAATAACAGTAAAAATAAGTTCAAAAAACACAAAATAAGTGTTTTCCGAACGTGTGACCATCCTGTGTAGAGCCCCATCCCAGCGCAAACCAAGGGATGTAACTCTAATCTCACCACTTATCAATCTGTCATTGACCAGACAAGACGTGTTTTTGTTTGAGAGACCTTTTGACTTGAGTTTCACAATTTGATGAAAATGGACAAGACTAAGAATACTGTATGTGTGGTAACCCCTTTTTATTCGTAGAGGCGAATGTTTAGGTTACTTATATGGTTTTTTGTCGCGTTGTAACTTCGTTTTTCAATTCGCACGTGCTTCGTATGCTTCGAATAATGGCGGATGGAAAACGCTCAAAATGGCGGATCTCAAACAAAATGCAATGTGTTAGTACTTTGCTATTCTTGTATTGAGATTTGTTTGTTTTGGAGGTTCTTTATCATGCTTCGCATTTTAGGGCAGCACTTTACTGATGAGGATTTCTCCCTTTTTGAATTTTTTCATTCTCGGGGTTATCGTCTCAGTCGGCAAGATATACTAGGTATATTCATGCTCTATTTCTTTCAGTGGCTTACTATTCATTACTTGCCGAGTGCTTAGTTATTATAGTAGCGCCTCTGCGTTTGTTTGTATGATGCACTTTTATGAAACATAAACATTGCACTTACACACATGCACACCCCTAAACATTCTGTGTTTGAGTTGCAGTCTTTCACCGAATGTGTGGGGTGCAAGTCCCGCATCCCCCCTGCTGACAAGCACGACAGGTGCTTAGCATGCCTGGTAGAGGATGAGCACGACGACTCTACCTGCCAGCTGTGCCTCAACTTCACACCAAGGGCGAAGAAGGAGAGGGGCATTGACATGCTCTTCTTCCGTAACCTCCAGAAGGCAGGGCAGGAAATTAAAGGGGCCATCCCACCCTCTAAAGAGAAAAGGTGTAAGTCAAAGGGTAAGGGGAAAAAGAAGGTGCAATCCCCTCCTGTCCCCTCTTCCTCATCGGATGAGGCGGATATGGAGGTGGGGTCACCGGCTGCGGGGGGTTCGCCTCCCCCTCCAGTTCTTTCTCCACAACCACAAACTAACGTAAACGTTGCTGTTGCTAACACACCCATGACTAATACTAATCTGGACGCGGCAGCTATCGCTACCATAATCCAAGGGCAGATGACGGGGATGGTGGGGTCGATGATGGAGCAGCTCCGTAAGGAGTTGACCGTCGTGGCCCTGCCGGACCTTGATGCCCAAGGGTCGGCCGGCACTCGTGCAGGTAACGACCTCGGGGGCACTACTGAACCGGGCGCAGGTCCCTGCAAGGTAGTGGCTCCCGACGTAGGCATCCGAGAGACTGCTCCGGCTCTGCCTCGTGCTCAAGTAATCAAAGCCCCCTCGTCGTTGCAAGGTGCCGAGGTGCCGAGCACGTCGAGGGGCGCCGTTAACCCCAAGGGCAAGAGCGCCGGTGCTTCGGCGCCGGTGCCGTCGCAGCTCCGGGGACCGGCTCCGGTCGGGGAACGAGCGCCGGTGAGCAGCGCCGGGTACCGCATCCCTCTCAAACGGACAATCCGAGATCGGGCTTCGGACACTGGGTCACTGCAGAGTGGCTCCGGTGCCGGGGACCCGGAGGAGGAGGAATCCGAGTATTCAGAGGAGGATGAGGAATCCGGCCGTGCTGTTTCGCTCGTCGAGCTTCTAAAGGAGACGCGTGACCGAATAGCGATCGCTATCCCGCAGACGCTTGTTCCCGTTCCGGAGCAGGTCACCGAGGAGTTCCGTCTTCCGGGGGAGGCTTTTGCTCCCAGCAAGCCTCCGGCGACCAGGCTCCGCATCATCGACAGCTTGTTGGTCGAGGCGATCAATCCTATTCTTTCTGGTGCCCGTACGAAGGCTGATTTGCCTGAACTCAACAAGAGGTACCAGTTGGGAGAGGACGGTCTCTTCGACCTTCCGGTTGTGGACGAATGCGTCCTGACCTCCGTCACCCTGTCCGGCGCTCAGGCGCAGCCTTCTGTAGGCAAACAGGGCCGGCGACTGCCTCCATTTCTGTCGCAGGCTGCCATGTTTAAGGCCGAGTTCCGTGCCCACGAGGACACATATAGGAACGGAGCCCAACAACTGAGGGTAGCAGTGCACGGGGCCTACCTTGCTGCTATGCAGGCTAAGGACCTGGCAGAGATGCAGGAACTGGGCACTAAGGTGACCACGTTCCAGAGGCAGTTGGCGGAGGTATCAAGTTATCTGGCTCGGGATTCAATCAGGAGTGCCTCGAGTCAGATAATGGGCGCAGTTATGGGGATGCGCCGGCTGTGGCTAGCGACGTCTAAGTACTCGCAGTCCACACGCCTCACCTTGCAGAACCTGCCTTTCAGGTTGGGGTCAACCCTCTTTCCTGGATCGCAGGCCGTAGTCAAGGAAGCCGCCGAGCAGAAGGTTGCCTTCGAGGACTCTAAAGTGCTCCTCGAGGAACCAGCTCCGCAAGAAAAGCGAGTGCGGTCTTCCCCCCTTGATGACCCCCTTGATGACCTGGGGTTCCGGTCGAGCTTCTTGGAATGGCCCTATGGGCAACAAGAAGAGATTCAAGGGGAAGGGAAAGAAAGGGCAATTCCGTGGGCATAAAGGCCAGCAGAATTTTCGGAGCCGAGGGAAGCAAAACAAGCCGACCTAGGTCCTCCGAAGCCCGAGTCACCACCCAAAATTCCAGCAGCTCGAATGCTGCCGGAGACGGGGGTACACTGTCTTTCCAGAGATCTTCCAGTGGGGGGCAGACTATCTCACTTCATCTCAGAGTGGGAGAAAGTCACCTCAAATACCTGGGTCCTGTCCACACTCAGGGAGGGCCACTTACCACTTTGGAAGTACGACCCACCGACTTTCTCCGGGATACGGCACACGAAGGTGCCCGAGTTGCCCGAGAAGGCGGAAGTCCTTCGTGCCGAGGTGCAGGCTTTGCTAGAAAAAGCAGCCATCGAGGTAGTACCGAAGGGTCAGGAACAGAGCGGTTATTACTCGACCTACTTCCTGGTTCCCAAGAAGGACGGAGGGTTCAGACTGATTCTCAATCTGAAATATTTGAATCGCAGTCTACAGGTTCCAACGTTCAAGATGGAAACCTTGAGAACGCTCATAGCGTCAGTAGAGAGGGGAGATTGGCTGTCGTCAATAGACCTCAAGGATGCTTATCTCCATGTTCCAATGCACCCCGACTTCAAGGAGTTTCTTCGGTTCTCCTTCGACGGGGCTTGTTACCAATTCCGGTTGTTACCCTTCGGCATTTCAACTGCTCCGAGGGTATTCACCAAGTTGATGTTGATACCGGCGCAGGCCGCCAGGTCGCAGGGCAGGTGTTGTCATCCGTACCTGGACGACTGGCTGATCAGAGCCTTGTCTCGAGAACTAAATCAGGAAGCCACCCAGCAGGTGTTAGACATCTTGCTCAAGCTGGGTTGGATCATCAACCTGAAGAAGTCAGACATAGCCCCCAGACAGGACCTGGTCTTTCTGGGCGCAAGGTTCGATACGGCCTCCGGTTCCGTGTCCCTGGCCCCGGATCGGGTGCCCAGAGTGATCGGGGCAGTCCACTTGTTCCTTCAATCGCCAACCCACACAGCCAGGACTTGGCTTCAGTTGTTGGGGCATATGGCGGCGACAGTGGACGTGGTTTGGAGAGCTCGCTTGAGTATGAGACCGGTTCAGCAAGCGCTGGCACGAATGTGGTCACACTCGGACAGCTTCGAGAAGGTTCTAACCACACCGGTTTGGGTGCTAGAGCATCTTCGGTGGTGGGTTTCCGAGAGCAACCTTCTCAAGGGTCTACCGCTAGAGCTTCCAACGCCTTCGGTCACCATCCAGACAGATGCCTCCCTATCAGGCTGGGGGGGAGTCCTGGAAGACCTGACAGCCTCGGGCCTTTGGTCACAGGAGGAGTCGAAATTGCACATCAACGTGCTAGAGCTCAGGGCAGTTCGACGTGTGTTCGAGTGCTTCAAAGAGCGGATCAGGGGGCTTGTGGTTCGTCTAGAGATGGACAACCAAACAGCCATATCCTACATTCTGAAACAGGGCGGCACAGTGTCTCCATCTCTCCTTCAGGAGTCGTGGCAGTTCCTACTGTGGTGCGACCAGTTCAGCATTCAGGTGGTCCCTGTTTATCTCCCGGGAGTGGACACATCCGTGCGGACGCTTTGTCTCGGCGCATCCTAACACCTCACGAGTGGATGCTCGACCGGGGGATATTCGGAACTATCTCCCTGTTGTTCGGGTCGTTCCAGGTGGATCTGTTTGCGTCAGGGATGACGAATCAGATACCTGTGTTCTGCTCAAGAATTCCAGATCCAGGGGCTCTATCCAGAGACGCCTTCGCGATCGACTGGACGGACAGAGTACTATGGGCGTTCCCGCCGGTACCTCTGATCCCCAGGGTTCTTGCCCAGTTGACCAATCAACCAGCTCGCCTCCTGGTGCTTATCGCACCACTTTGGACGGCTCAGAGTTGGTTCCCGTCCGTTCTCAGGTTTCTCGTACAGCCTCCTGTACTGTTACCCTCGAGACGAGACATACTATTTCCGGAAGGGGCGCCACACCCGAATCCCAGGATTCAGTGGGTGGCTTGGCCACTGTCCGGAATCGCCTCCAGGAGAGCGGTATTCCTGCACGAGTTGCAGACACAATACTGGCTTCGAGGAGGGATTCGACAAACCTTCAGTATGAAGATCGATGGGCCTGTTATGCGCGCTGGTGTGGCGATAGAGGGCTTCTCGATCCCTTTTCTACAGATCTAGTCGCTGTTTTGGAGTTCCTCCAGTCCAGGTTAGATGCTGGTTTAGCCGCATCGACTGTCAGGGGATACTCTACGGCTATTTCTGCTTTCCACATACCAGTGGACGGTGCTCTTTTGGGATCGCATCCACTGGTACAGCGTTTCTTAGCAGGCGTGGACAGGATACGTCCGGTTGTCCGGCGTATCAGCCCCACTTGGGACCTTTCAATTGTTTTGGATTGGCTCTCAGGTCCGGGGTTCAAAGACTTGAACGCACTGTCACTGCAGCTTCTGACGTGGAAGACCGCTTTTTTGGTGGCTTTGGCGTCGGGCAGGCGGGTAGGCGACATCCATGCGATGTCTGCTGATCCCGAACTGACTGTCTTTCATAAGGACAGAGTCAGTATCAGGCTGCCTGACAGCTATCGTCCCAAGGTCGACCACTCGTTCCATGTGACGGCTCCTATCGAACTGCCGACTCTTATGCAGCCGGCCTCTTTGGGGTCCACTGGAAACCATGCACACATTTTGGATGTACGCAAGGTTCTTAAGACTTATATCAGACGTACCAGGGCTATCCGTAAGGATCAGCAACTGTTCTGTTGTTACGGAGGTAGCAAGCCTGGTTTGCCGGCGTCAAAGCAGTCAATATCCAGGTGAATAGTGTCTGCCATTGTCATGGGCTACGTTCACGAGGGCTTAGAGGCCCCAGGTCAGTTGAAAGCTCACTCGGTTAGAGCGGTTGCGACGTCTAAGGCGTTCGCTGCGGCTCTGCCCATCGAAGAGATCTGCTCCGCCGCTATCTGGAGCCGGCCGAGCACGTTCATTCGACACTACCAACTAGACAGGCACTCTAGGGAGCGCGCTCGGTTTGGTCAGTCGGTTTTCTCAGGTGGGCAGAGTTGACACTCTCTAGCTGATTGAGCTTTCGAGTTATTGTTCAGTTTGGTTCAGTTCAGTTTTCTAAGAAGACTAATAAACTAACCTTAATTGTTCATCCTAACCAGTTACACTGTTTTGGGCATTTATATCCTCCGCAGCAGGTGTCCCGGTGGCACTGCCTAGCGGGAAATACTTACTCCTATTGCTCCCCAATAGTCTTTTGTAAAAAAAAAGAGGGGGGGGGGGGGGGGGGGGTGTATTTGGCTCGAATAACGGTAATCAGGCTGGTTAGCCGATTGGTTAGTCCCCAAGGGATCACCCATCCTCAGCCCTCGGCGCGGGAGGTCACGTGATCTGGTAGGTGTGACACCTTTCTTGGATTGAGTAGAGCACTTTTAAGGGGTATTTAGTATACAGACAGAATCCACATCCTAAGTCTTCTTTGGGAGTCTGCCTTATGCTATATGTACCCCAAGGAGGATCCCTTCTGAAAAAGAATCGAACCAACCTGCAGAGGTTGCAGATTCTTTGAAGGGATCCTCCTTGGGGTACGGCCACCCACCTCCCCTTATTCTGTCTGACATGGTTAGATTGATAAGTGGTGAGATTAGAGTTACATCCCTTGGTTTGCGCTGGGATGGGGCTCTACACAGGGTGGTCACACGTTCGGAAAACACTTATTTTGTGTTTTTTGAACTTATTTTTACTGTTATTTTTAAAAATTAAGTTACAATCTGTCATCAAGTTAAAAATTAGGATTTTTATGCTATATGTACCCCAAGGAGGATCCCTTCAAAGAATCTGCAACCTCTGCAGGTTGGTTCGAATTTTCCTTAGATGATGTGTCGAGAGAAGCTAGAAGACATTGAGAATGAATCGAATGGTTAAAAACATAGTAATTTTTAGTTTTTAACCATAGGGGAGAGTCCATTTCGCATTAAGCTATTTATGCTCTTTAAAATAGAACAGAGACCAGTAAAGTAACAATTAAAACATGACATTGACTGTATGGACGAAGCTGATTGTTATTGTATTCATAATGTAGTTGTCATGTTTTACACGTGTAGGTGGTCGACCTCCTCAACGATCTCTACACCTGTTTCGACGCCGTCATCGACCACTACGACGTGTACAAGGTAACAATCTATAATGTATATTTCGTGAATACCAGCATTCCATTTTTACATGAATTGTTCAATATCTTTTATCAAAGTTTTCTCACGGATTCGAGATAATGATTATCTTGGTTTAGATCCAATGAGTTTCTCGATTAGTCCGGGTTCGCTGACAAGGTGAAATTGTCCTTTCACCATACACCATAATTAAGCTGTTGGATTTCAATCGATTATTACTTGACCTTGACCGCAGGAATAATAACATCTCTGAGATTAATTCATACACCATAATTAAGCTGTTGGATTACCGTATCCCCTCTATTATGGGCCCGTATTAACATTTAAGGGATCTTCCCATCCGGTGCTTGTTGTGGGTCCGGACTCTATTAGAGGGAAGACCTGACATTGAATCTAGACATGACAAACCCGATTACAATGTTATTAAGGCATACACGTCAATCTGATACAGGAGTGCAGCAGTACATCCCGGCCAACTATACAATTATAACACTATAGCTGTATTAAAGTTATTAATGAATACAGTGTACAATGAATACACGTGTTTATTAAGCTTTTGAATTATTAATTATATTCTATATTATGGTCACTTTCCAACGTGATACGAAGATCTCAAGCAAACGTAACCCCATGTCGAAAACAGATTTTGTTTTAAATTAAGGTACATGTAAATTACAATAATGATTTTGTTTTTATTCATTTGAAACTTTGAACATTTATTTAATTGTATCATGCCGTTGAAATACAGTATTCTTTCATTTCTTTGAGTGACATTTTAGAAGTTGAAAGTCAAATAAATATCATTAACTTACGTAACATCATCGGTCATGATCATATTTTGAAAAAGCAGCGGCATAAACGGAATTATTGTACCTCTAAATTATCCATGTAAAGTCTCACGCTACGCGTTCGAATTAAACAAAATTTAGAGCTATGATAATTCTGTTATATGCTGCTGATTTTCAAACACAGTAGGCTTATCTCCGAAGTATCCTATCCAGGAATACACCCACCGGAATAAACAGTACTGAGAGCGCAAATAACATGGTACCAGTACCCACAGGTCACGGTTCAAGATTTTAACCACTTAAAACAAAGGTCTGACGTCACGAATTTTCTTTTGACGTCAGTGATTATTGCAGCGTTCTATTACATGTGTGCACAATATCGCTAGTATGAACAGGGTGCTGTAAACAAATATGGACTTTTTAATTAGTTTTTAGATTGAGACCATAGATGCAAACATGGAAGTGTCGGGTCTCCCGCCATTATTACAAGGGTTATTGCATGTGTGCAATATATCGCTAATATGCACAGGGTCTACTGCATACGTATTGCTATATGTGGTTATATTGTTTGGTAATTGAATCTACCTAACATGATACCAACATCGCCAGCCCTTGTCTGTCTTGTCACAAAGACATGTGGTAGCCATTTTCAAGAATGATAATCTGTGGAATATGTGAAATGTGAAATATGTGATATGTCGAATGATTTTTCATACAATTCATTTTATTTGTTTTATTAAACCTTTCAGTGAAATATAAAATGTGATAGATGTGAATGTGAACATGAATGATGAATTTTAATACTTTGAAATATGCTAGATATGTTTTCTTTTTATAAAAAAATATTCATTAAACCTTTTAGATCACATTATCAATCTGGGCCGTTCCACTGCATTGTGAGAGGTAAAATGCTGGGGATTAGGAGTGCTGTGGATTTGTTTTGACACCCTGTAGGGGTTGTGGGATGTTGACTACCCTATATATACGTGTGTTGTTCCCCAGGTGGAGACAACCCTATATATACGTGTGTTGTTCCCCAGGTGGAGACTACCCTATATATACGTGTGGTGTTCCCCAGGTGGAGACTACCCTATATATACGTGTGTTGTTCCCCAGGTGGAGACTACCCTATATATACGTGTGTTGTTCCCCAGGTGGAGACTACCCTATATATACGTGTGTTGTTCCCCAGGTGGAGACAACCCTATATATACGTGTGTTGTTCCCCAGGTGGAGACTACCCTATATATACGTGTGTTGTTCCCCAGGTGGAGACTACCCTATATATACTTGTGTTGTTCCCCAGGTGGAGACTACCATATATATACGTGTGTTGTTCCCCAGGTGGAGACTACCCTATATATACGTGTGTTGTTCCCCAGGTGGAGACAACCCTATATATACGTGTGTTGTTCCCCAGGTGGAGACTACCCTATATATACGTGTGTTGTTCCCCAGGTGGAGACTACCCTATATATACGTGTGTTGTTCCCCAGGTGGAGACTACCCTATATATACATGTGTTGTTCCCCAGGTGGAGACTACCCTATATATACGTGTGTTGTTCCCCAGGTGGAGACAACCCTATATATACGTGTGTTGTTCCCCAGGTGGAGACTACCATATATATACGTGTGTTGTTCCCCAGGTGGAGACTACCCTATATATACGTGTGTTGTTCCCCAGGTGGAGACAACCCTATATATACGTGTGTTGTTCCCCAGGTGGAGACTACCATATATATACTTGTGTTGTTCCCCAGGTGGAGACTACCCTATATATACTTGTGTTGTTCCCCAGGTGGAGACTACCCTATATATACGTGTGTTGTTCCCCAGGTGGAGACTACCCTATATATACGTGTGTTGTTCCCCAGGTGGAGACTACCCTATATATACTTGTGTTGTTCCCCAGGTGAAGACTACCCTATATATACGTGTGTTGTTCCCCAGGTGGAGACTACCCTATATATACGTGTGTTGTTCCCCAGGTGGAGACTACCATATATATACTTGTGTTGTTCCCCAGGTGGAGACTACCATATATATACCTTTGTTGTTCCCCAGGTGGAGACTACCCTATATATACTTGTGTTGTTCCCCAGGTGGAGACTACCCTATATATACGTGTGTTGTTCCCCAGGTGGAGACTACCATATATATACTTGTGTTGTTCCCCAGGTGGAGACTACCCTATATATACTTGTGTTGTTCCCCAGGTGGAGACTACCCTATATATACGTGTGTTGTCCCCCAGGTGGAGACTACCCTATATATACTTGTGTTGTTCCCCAGGTGGAGACAACCCTATATATACGTGTGTTGTTCCCCAGGTGGAGACTACCCTATATATACTTGTAATGTTCCCCAGGTGGAAACTACCCTATATATACGTGTGTTGTTCCCCAGGTGGAGACTACCCTATATATACGTGTGTTGTTCCCCAGGTGGAGACTACCCTATATATACGTGTGTTGTTCCCCAGGTGGAGACTGCCCTATATATATGTGTGTTGTTCCCCAGGTGGAGACTACCCTATATATACGTGTGTTGTTCCCCAGGTGGAGACTACCCTATATATACGTGTGTTGTACCCCAGGTGGAGACTACCCTATATATACGTGTGTTGTTCCCCAGGTGGAGACTACCCTATATATACGTGTGTTGTTCCCCAGGTGGAGACTACCCTATATATACGTGTGTTGTTCCCCAGGTGGAGACTGCCCTATATATATGTGTGTTGTTCCCCAGGTGGAGACTACCCTATATATACATGTGTTGTTCCCCAGGTGGAGACTACCCTATATATACTTGTGTTGTTCCCCAGGTGGAGACTACCCTATATATACGTGTGTTGTTCCCCAGGTGGAGACTACCCTATATATACGTGTGTTGTTCCCCAGGTGGAGACTGCCCTATATATATGTGTGTTGTTCCCCAGGTAGAGACTACCCTATATATACGTGTGTTGTTCCCCAGGTGGAGACTGCCCTATATATATGTGTGTTGTTCCCCAGGTGGAGACTACCCTATATATACGTGTGTTGTTCCCCAGGTGGAGACTACCCTATATATACTTGTAATGTTCCCCAGGTGGAAACTACCCTATATATACGTGTGTTGTTCCCCAGGTGGAGACTACCCTATATATACGTGTGTTGTTCCCCAGGTGGAGACTACCCTATATATACGTGTGTTGTTCCCCAGGTGGAGACTGCCCTATATATATGTGTGTTGTTCCCCAGGTGGAGACTACCCTATATATACGTGTGTTGTTCCCCAGGTGGAGACTACCCTATATATACTTGTGTTGTTCCCCAGGTGGAGACTACCCTATATATACGTGTGTTGTTCCCCAGGTGGAGACTACCCTATATATACGTGTGTTGTTCCCCAGGTGGAGACTACCCTATATATACGTGTGTTGTTCCCCAGGTGGAGACTACCCTATATATACGTGTGTTGTTCCCCAGGTGGAGACTACCCTATATATACTTGTGTTGTTCCCCAGGTGGAGACTACCCTATATATACGTGTGTTGTTCCCCAGGTGGAGACAACCCTATATATACGTGTGTTGTTCCCCAGGTGGAGACTACCCTATATATACTTGTGTTGTTCCCCAGGTGGAGACTACCCTATATATACGTGTGTTGTTCCCCAGGTGGAGACTACCCTATATATACGTGTGTTGTTCCCCAGGTGGAGACTACCCTATATATACGTGTGTTGTTCCCCAGGTGGAGACTACCCTATATATACGTGTGTTGTTCCCCAGGTGGAGACTACCCTATATATACGTGTGTTGTTCCCCAGGTGGAGACTACCCTATATATACGTGTGTTGTTCCCCAGGTGGAGACTACCCTATATATACGTGTGTTGTTCCCCAGGTGGAGACTACCCTATATATACGTGTGTTGTTCCCCAGGTGGAGACTACCCTATATATACTTGTGTTGTTCCCCAGGTGGAGACTACCCTATATATACGTGTGTTGTTCCCCAGGTGGAGACAACCCTATATATACGTGTGTTGTTCCCCAGGTGGAGACTACCCTATATATACTTGTAATGTTCCCCAGGTGGAAACTACCCTATATATACGTGTGTTGTTCCCCAGGTGGAGACTACCCTATATATACGTGTGTTGTTCCCCAGGTGGAGACTACCCTATATATACGTGTGTTGTTCCCCAGGTGGAGACTGCCCTATATATATGTGTGTTGTTCCCCAGGTGGAGACTACCCTATATATACGTGTGTTGTTCCCCAGGTGGAGACTACCCTATATATACGTGTGTTGTTCCCCAGGTGGAGACTACCCTATATATACGTGTGTTGTTCCCCAGGTGGAGACTACCCTATATATACGTGTGTTGTTCCCAAAGTGGAGACTACCCTATATATACGTGTGTTGTTCCCCAGGTGGAGACTACCCTATATATACATGTGTTGTTCCCCAGGTGGAGACTACCCTATATATACTTGTGTTGTTCCCCAGGTGGAGACTACCCTATATATACTTGTGTTGTTCCCCAGGTGGAGACTACCCTATATATACTTGTGTTGTTCCCCAGGTGGAGACTACCCTATATATACGTGTGTTGTTCCCCAGGTGGAGACTACCCTATATATACGTGTGTTGTTCCCCAGGTGGAGACTACCCTATATATACATGTGTTGTTCCCTAGGTGGAGACTACCCTATATATACGTGTGTTGTTCCCCAGGTGGAGACTACCCTATATATACGTGTGTTGTTCCCCAGGTGGAGACTAACCTATATATACGTGTGTTGTTCCCCAGGTGGAGACTACCCTATATATACGTGTGTTGTTCCCCAGGTGGAGACAACCCTATATATACATGTGTTGTTCCCCAGGTGGAGACTACCCTATATATACGTGTGTTGTTCCCCAGGTGGAGACAACCCTATATATACGTGTGTTGTTCCCCAGGTGGAGACTACCCTATATATACATGTGTTGTTCCCTAGGTGGAGACTACCCTATATATACGTGTGTTGTTCCCTAGGTGGAGACAACCCTATATATACGTGTGTTGTTCCCCAGGTGGAGACTACCCTATATATACGTGTGTTGTTCCCCAGGTGGAGACTACCCTATATATACTTGTAATGTTCCCCAGGTGGAGACTACCCTATATATACGTGTGTTGTTCCCCAGGTGGAGACTACCCTATATATACGTGTGTTGTTCCCCAGGTGGAGACTACCCTATATATACGTGTGTTGTTCCCCAGGTGGAGACTACCCTATATATACGTGTGTTGTTCCCCAGGCGGAAACTACCCTATATATACTTGTGTTGTTCCCCAGGTGGAGACTACCCTATATATATGTGTGTTGTTCACCAGGTGGAGACTACCCTATATATACGTGTGTTGTTCCCCAGGTGGAGACTAACCTATATATACGTGTGTTGTTCCCCAGGTGGAGACTACCCTATATATACGTGTGTTGTTCCCCAGGTGGAGACTAACCTATATATACGTGTGTTGTTCCCCAGGTGGAGACTACCCTATATATACGTGTGTTGTTCCCCAGGTGGAGACTACCCTATATATACGTGTGTTGTTCCCCAGGTGGAGACTACCCTATATATACATGTGTTGTTCCCTAGGTGGAGACTACCCTATATATACGTGTGTTGTTCCCCAGGTGGAGACAACCCTATATATACGTGTGTTGTTCCCCAGGTGGAGACTACCCTATATATACGTGTGTTGTTCCCCAGGTGGAGACTACCCTATATATACTTGTAATGTTCCCCAGGTGGAGACTACCCTATATATACGTGTGTTGTTCCCCAGGTGGAGACTACCCTATATATACGTGTGTTGTTCCCCAGGTGGAGACTACCCTATATATACGTGTGTTGTTCCCCAGGTGGAGACTACCCTATATATACGTGTGTTGTTCCCCAGGCGGAAACTACCCTATATATACTTGTGTTGTTCCCCAGGTGGAGACTACCCTATATATATGTGTGTTGTTCACCAGGTGGAGACTACCCTATATATACGTGTGTTGTTCCCCAGGTGGAGACTACCCTATATATACGTGTGTTGTTCCCCAGGCGGAAACTACCCTATATATACGTGTGTTGTCCCCAGGCGGAAACTACCCTATATATACTTGTGTTGTTCCCCAGGTGGAGACTACCCTATATATATGTGTGTTGTTCACCAGGTGGAGACTACCCTATATATACGTGTGTTGTTCCCCAGGTGGAGACTACCCTATATATACGTGTGTTGTTCCCCAGGCGGAAACTACCCTATATATACGTGTGTTGTCCCCAGGCGGAAACTACCCTATATATACTTGTGTTGTTCCCCAGGTGGAGACTACCCTATATATACTTGTGTTGTTCCCCAGGTGGAGACTACCCTATATATACGTGTGTTGTTCCCCAGGTGGAGACTACCCTATATATACGTGTGTTGTTCCCCAGGTGGAGACTACCCTATATATACGTGTGTTGTTCCCCAGGTGGAGACTACCCTATATATACTTGTGTTGTTCCCCAGGTGGAGACTACCCTATATATACGTGTGTTGTTCCCCAGGCGGAAACTACCCTATATATACTTGTGTTGTTCCCCAGGTGGAGACTACCCTATATATATGTGTGTTGTTCACCAGGTGGAGACTACCCTATATATACGTGTGTTGTTCCCCAGGTGGAGACTACCCTATATATACGTGTGTTGTTCCCCAGGCGGAAACTACCCTATATATACGTGTGTTGTCCCCAGGCGGAAACTACCCTATATATACTTGTGTTGTTCCCCAGGTGGAGACTACCCTATATATATGTGTGTTGTTCACCAGGTGGAGACTACCCTATATATACGTGTGTTGTTCCCCAGGTGGAGACTACCCTATATATACGTGTGTTGTTCCCCAGGCGGAAACTACCCTATATATACGTGTGTTGTCCCCAGGCGGAAACTACCCTATATATACTTGTGTTGTTCCCCAGGTGGAGACTACCCTATATATACTTGTGTTGTTCCCCAGGTGGAGACTACCCTATATATACGTGTGTTGTTCCCCAGGTGGAGACTACCCTATATATACGTGTGTTGTTCCCCAGGTGGAGACTACCCTATATATACGTGTGTTGTTCCCCAGGTGGAGACTACCCTATATATACTTGTGTTGTTCCCCAGGTGGAGACTACCCTATATATACGTGTGTTGTTCCCCAGGTGGAGACTACCCTATATATACGTGTGTTGTTCCCCAGGTGGAGACTACCCTATATATACGTGTGTTGTTCCCCAGGCGGAAACTACCCTATATATACTTGTGTTGTTCCCCAGGTGGAGACTACCCTATATATACGTGTGTTGTTCCCCAGGTGGAGACTACCCTATATATACTTGTGTTGTTCCCCAGGTGGAGACTACCCTATATATACGTGTGTTGTTCACCAGGTGGAGACTACCCTATATATACGTGTGTTGTACCCCAGGTGGAGACTACCCTATATATACGTGTGTTGTACCCCAGGTGGAGACTACCCTATATATACGTGTGTTGTTCCCCAGGTGGAGACAACCCTATATATACGTGTGTTGTTCCCCAGGTGGAGACTACCCTATATATACGTGTGTTGTTCCCCAGGTGGAGACTACCCTATATATACTTGTAATGTTCCCCAGGTGGAGACTACCCTATATATACGTGTGTTGTTCCCCAGGTGGAGACTACCCTATATATACGTGTGTTGTTCCCCAGGTGGAGACTACCCTATATATACGTGTGTTGTTCCCCAGGTGGAGACTACCCTATATATACGTGTGTTGTTCCCCAGGCGGAAACTACCCTATATATACTTGTGTTGTTCCCCAGGTGGAGACTACCCTATATATATGTGTGTTGTTCACCAGGTGGAGACTACCCTATATATACGTGTGTTGTTCCCCAGGTGGAGACTAACCTATATATACGTGTGTTGTTCCCCAGGTGGAGACTACCCTATATATACGTGTGTTGTTCCCCAGGTGGAGACTAACCTATATATACGTGTGTTGTTCCCCAGGTGGAGACTACCCTATATATACGTGTGTTGTTCCCCAGGTGGAGACTACCCTATATATACGTGTGTTGTTCCCCAGGTGGAGACTACCCTATATATACATGTGTTGTTCCCTAGGTGGAGACTACCCTATATATACGTGTGTTGTTCCCCAGGTGGAGACTACCCTATATATACGTGTGTTGTTCCCCAGGTGGAGACTACCCTATATATACGTGTGTTGTTCCCCAGGTGGAGACTACCCTATATATACGTGTGTTGTTCCCCAGGCGGAAACTACCCTATATATACTTGTGTTGTTCCCCAGGTGGAGACTACCCTATATATATGTGTGTTGTTCACCAGGTGGAGACTACCCTATATATACGTGTGTTGTTCCCCAGGTGGAGACTACCCTATATATACGTGTGTTGTTCCCCAGGCGGAAACTACCCTATATATACGTGTGTTGTCCCCAGGCGGAAACTACCCTATATATACTTGTGTTGTTCCCCAGGTGGAGACTACCCTATATATATGTGTGTTGTTCACCAGGTGGAGACTACCCTATATATACGTGTGTTGTTCCCCAGGTGGAGACTACCCTATATATACGTGTGTTGTTCCCCAGGCGGAAACTACCCTATATATACGTGTGTTGTCCCCAGGCGGAAACTACCCTATATATACTTGTGTTGTTCCCCAGGTGGAGACTACCCTATATATACTTGTGTTGTTCCCCAGGTGGAGACTACCCTATATATACGTGTGTTGTTCCCCAGGTGGAGACTACACTATATATACGTGTGTTGTTCCCCAGGTGGAGACTACCCTATATATACGTGTGTTGTTCCCCAGGTGGAGACTACCCTATATATACTTGTGTTGTTCCCCAGGTGGAGACTACCCTATATATACGTGTGTTGTTCCCCAGGCGGAAACTACCCTATATATACTTGTGTTGTTCCCCAGGTGGAGACTACCCTATATATATGTGTGTTGTTCACCAGGTGGAGACTACCCTATATATACGTGTGTTGTTCCCCAGGTGGAGACTACCCTATATATACGTGTGTTGTTCCCCAGGCGGAAACTACCCTATATATACGTGTGTTGTCCCCAGGCGGAAACTACCCTATATATACTTGTGTTGTTCCCCAGGTGGAGACTACCCTATATATATGTGTGTTGTTCCCCAGGTGGAGACTACCCTATATATACTTGTGTTGTTCCCCAGGTGGAGACTACCCTATATATACGTGTGTTGTTCCCCAGGCGGAAACTACCCTATATATACGTGTGTTGTCCCCAGGCGGAAACTACCCTATATATACTTGTGTTGTTCCCCAGGTGGAGACTACCCTATATATACTTGTGTTGTTCCCCAGGTGGAGACTACCCTATATATACGTGTGTTGTTCCCCAGGTGGAGACTACCCTATATATACGTGTGTTGTTCCCCAGGTGGAGACTACCCTATATATACGTGTGTTGTTCCCCAGGTGGAGACTACCCTATATATACTTGTGTTGTTCCCCAGGTGGAGACTACCCTATATATACGTGTGTTGTTCCCCAGGCGGAAACTACCCTATATATACTTGTGTTGTTCCCCAGGTGGAGACTACCCTATATATACGTGTGTTGTTCACCAGGTGGAGACTACCCTATATATACGTGTGTTGTTCCCCAGGTGGAGACTACCCTATATATACGTGTGTTGTTCCCCAGGCGGAAACTACCCTATATATACGTGTGTTGTCCCCAGGCGGAAACTACCCTATATATACTTGTGTTGTTCCCCAGGTGGAGACTACCCTATATATATGTGTGTTGTTCACCAGGTGGAGACTACCCTATATATACGTGTGTTGTTCCCCAGGTGGAGACTACCCTATATATACGTGTGTTGTTCCCCAGGTGGAGACTACCCTATATATACGTGTGTTGTCCCCAGGCGGAAACTACCCTATATATACTTGTGTTGTTCCCCAGGTGGAGACTACCCTATATATACTTGTGTTGTTCCCCAGGTGGAGACTACCCTATATATACGTGTGTTGTTCCCCAGGTGGAGACTACCCTATATATACGTGTGTTGTTCCCCAGGTGGAGACTACCCTATATATACGTGTGTTGTTCCCCAGGTGGAGACTACCCTATATATACTTGTGTTGTTCCCCAGGTGGAGACTACCCTATATATACGTGTGTTGTTCCCCAAGTGGAGACTACCCTATATATACGTGTGTTGTTCCCCAGGTGGAGACTACCCTATATATACGTGTGTTGTTCCCCAGGCGGAAACTACCCTATATATACTTGTGTTGTTCCCCAGGTGGAGACTACCCTATATATACGTGTGTTGTTCCCCAGGTGGAGACTACCCTATATATACTTGTGTTGTTCCCCAGGTGGAGACTACCCTATATATACGTGTGTTGTTCACCAGGTGGAGACTACCCTATATATACGTGTGTTGTACCCCAGGTGGAGACTACCCTATATATACGTGTGTTGTACCCCAGGTGGAGACTACCCTATATATACTTGTGTTGTTCCCCAGGTGGAGACTACCCTATATATACTTGTAATGTTCCCCAGGCGGAAACTACCCTATATATACTTGTGTTGTTCCCCAGGTGGAGACTACCCTATATATACGTGTGTTGTTCCCCAGGTGGAGACTACCCTATATATACGTGTGTTGTTCCCCAGGTGGAGACTACCCTATATATACGTGTGTTGTTCCCCAGGCGGAAACTACCCTATATATACTTGTGTTGTTCCCCAGGTGGAGACTACCCTATATATACTTGTAATGTTCCCCAGGCGGAAACTACCCTATATATACTTGTGTTGTTCCCCAGGTGGAGACTACCCTATATATACTTGTGTTGTTCCCCAGGTGGAGACTACCCTATATATACGTGTGTTGTTCCCTAGGTGGAGACTACCCTATATATACTTGTGTTGTTCCCCAGGTGGAGACTACCCTATATATACGTGTGTTGTTCCCCAGGTGGAGACTACCCTATATATACGTGTGTTGTTCCCCAGGTGGAGACTACCCTATATATACGTGTGTTGTTCCCCAGGTGGAGACTACCCTATATATACGTGTGTTGTTCCCCAGGTGGAGACTACCCTATATATACGTGTGTTGTTCCCCAGGCGGAAACTACCCTATATATACTTGTGTTGTTCCCCAGGTGGAGACTACCCTATATATACTTGTGTTGTTCCCCAGGTGGAGACTACCCTATATATACTTGTAATGTTCCCCAGGCGGAAACTACCCTATATATACGTGTGTTGTTCCCCAGGTGGAGACTACCCTATATATACTTGTGTTGTTCCCCAGGTGGAGACTACCCTATATATACGTGTGTTGTTCCCCAGGTGGAGACTACCCTATATATACGTGTGTTGTTCCCCAGGTGGAGACTACCCTATATATACGTGTGTTGTTCCCCAGGTGGAGACTACCCTATATATACGTGTGTTGTTCCCCAGGTGGAGACTACCCTATATATACGTGTGTTGTTCCCCAGGTGGAGACTACCCTATATATACTTGTGTTGTTCCCCAGGTGGAGACTACCCTATATATACTTGTGTTGTTCCCCAGGTGGAGACTACCCTATATATACGTGTGTTGTTCACCAGGTGGAGACTACCCTATATATACGTGTGTTGTACCCCAGGTGGAGACGACCCTATATAAACGTGTGTTGTACCCCAGGTGGAGACTACCCTATATATACTTGTAATGTTCCCCAGGTGGAGACTACCCTATATATACATGTGTTGTTCCCCAGGTGGAGACTACCCTATATATACTTGTGTTGTTCCCCAGGTGGAGACTACCCTATATATACGTGTGTTGTTCCCCAGGTGGAGACTACCCTATATATACGTGTGTTGTTCCCCAGGTGGAGACTACCCTATATATACTTGTGTTGTTCCCCAGGTGGAGACTACCCTATATATACGTGTGTTGTTCCCCAGGTGGAGACTACCCTATATATACGTGTGTTGTTCCCCAGGTGGAGACTACCCTATATATACGTGTGTTGTTCCCCAGGTGGAGACTACCCTATATATACTTGTGTTGTTCCCCAGGTGGAGACTACCCTATATATACATGTGTTGTTCCCCAGGTGGAGACTACCCTATATATACTTGTGTTGTTCCCCAGGTGGAGACTACCCTATATATACGTGTGTTGTTCCCCAGGTGGAGACTACCCTATATATACGTGTGTTGTTCCCCAGGTGGAGACTACCCTATATATACGTGTGTTGTTCCCCAGGTGGAGACTACCCTATATATACGTGTGTTGTTCCCCAGGTGGAGACTACCCTATATATACTTGTGTTGTTCCCCAGGTGGAGACTACCCTATATATACGTGTGTTGTTCCCCAGGTGGAGACTACCCTATATATACGTGTGGTGTTCCCCAGGTGGAGACTACCCTATATATACGTGTGTTGTTCCCCAGGTGGAGACTACCCTATATATACGTGTGTTGTTCCCCAGGTGGAGACTACCCTATATATACGTGTGTTGTTCCCCAGGTGGAGACTACCCTATATATACTTGTGTTGTTCCCCAGGTGGAGACTACCCTATATATACTTGTGTTGTTCCCCAGGTGGAGACTACCCTATATATACTTGTGTTGTTCCCCAGGTGGAGACTACCCTATATATACTTGTGTTGTTCCCCAGGTGGAGACTACCCTATATATACTTGTGTTGTTCCCCAGGTGGAGACTACCCTATATATACTTGTGTTGTTCCCCAGGTGGAGACTACCCTATATATACTTGTGTTGTTCCCCAGGTGGAGACTACCCTATATATACGTGTGTTGTTCACCAGGTGGAGACTTCCCTATATATACGTGTGTTGTACCCCAGGTGGAGACTACCCTATATATACGTGTGTTGTACCCCAGGTGGAGACTACCCTATATATACTTGTAATGTTCCCCAGGTGGAGACTACCCTATATATACATGTGTTGTTCCCCAGGTGGAGACTACCCTATATATACTTGTGTTGTTCCCCAGGTGGAGACTACCCTATATATACGTGTGTTGTTCCCCAGGTGGAGACTACCCTATATATACGTGTGTTGTTCCCCAGGTGGAGACTACCCTATATATACTTGTGTTGTTCCCCAGGTGGAGACTACCCTATATATACGTGTGTTGTTCCCCAGGTGGAGACTACCCTATATATATACTTGTGTTGTTCCCTAGGTGGAGACTACCCTATATATATACTTGTGTTGTTCCCTAGGTGGAGACTACCCTATATATATACTTGTGTTGTTCCCTAGGTGGAGACTACCCTATATATATACTTGTGTTGTTCACCAGGTGGAGACTACCCTATATATACGTGTGTTGTTCCCCAGGTGGAGACTACCCTATATATATACTTGTGTTGTTCCCTAGGTGGAGACTACCCTATATATACTTGTGTTGTTCCCCAGGTGGAGACTATCGGAGACGCCTACATGGTGGTGTCTGGTCTCCCACAGAGGAATGGAAACAGACACGCCGAACAGATCGCGTTGATGTCCCTCTCTCTCCTTGTAGCCATAGATTCCTTCAAGATGAGACATCTCCCGGATGAGAAACTCAGCCTCAGGGTCGGTCTGCATTCAGGTATCGTCATGATTGGTTCAAATATTGTATTTTTTAATCATTTCGATGGGACATTACGGAAATGGTATTTTCGGGGATTATTCCGTTTTACATTATTATTAATTAATTGTAAATATAGCCAGTGAAGCTTTTTGTCCCTCTGTGACTTCTTGCTTTGAAAAGATTTGCATTGCTTTCATCGATCCTTTAATGAGAAACACCGTTTGCATTAATTTTATAAAAGAAGTGACTATAATGCTAATCGTATTGCAATTCATCAAGTCTCTGTTTCACTGTTACAGGTAGCGTGTGTGCAGGTGTAGTGGGGTTGAAGATGCCCCGCTACTGTCTGTTCGGGGACACAGTCAACACTGCCTCCAGGATGGAGTCACACGGAGAAGGTAAGGGGTTTGGGTTTGTTTTTTTTACACCTGCAACAACAAGAATGGAACTATCAGCAGCATCGTTATGTACATATACGCTCCTATTCTCGTTATCTAATCCTGCTTCATTGTAGTATTTTCATCCACACGGTTACTTCAACCCCCCCTCCCCCTCACACACACAAACACACCCACACCCTAGTCTTCTAATTATTTGTCGCACATCGCTATAAATGTCCAGCCAAAAAACGCAGGATTTAAATTCGAGCAATATTGGCAGTGCCCTGATGAGAACTGAGAAGTCCGATGAACAATCATCACTTTTCAAATCACGATAGTTCATTGGCTGACAAATTTCATGTACATAAATAACGTGGAGTATCCAACCAGCCGGTAGCGTTACAAGCACGTGCTCACACAGGTGAGATAAGTGTACTGATCACTGAAGCGAAATAAGTATTTCACATCATGGTATGACGTATGGTAGCTGGATCCAGTGCTGACAATGGCTCTCTGTAGTAGGCTCTATACATTGTTTTGCAGGGCTAAGAATCCACATGAGCGAACCAACGAAAGATTTGCTGGAAAGTTTCGACTCCTTCCTTGTGGAGAAGCGAGGCGACATGGAGATCAAGGTGAGACGTCCTTAAAGGGGCTGTAGCACTTTTTTTCGCTGAAATAAGTCGATGAAATGTATTTACTACTACTACTACTACTACTACGGAAAAATGGTTTGTGTAATAAATTGTTTGATCCTCTAAAGTAAATGTAAATGACATAAACAATCATTATGAATGGGTAATTTGAGAAAATAAATTTTGAAAAAAATGTGCTTAAGCCCCTTTAAAGTAACGGTACGACATAGGGAATATTCGTGTTATTACGCTCATAATGCTTGTCAAAATAGCAAAAACAGTAAAATAGCATAGTACATGTTTTAACTGTGTTCATCATAACGTAATATAATTATTGAATATCCCCTTGAACGTAGTTTCGAATTAAAATTATCCCGTTCTATCGCACATTCAAATTAAAGAGCTGAAATTCCTGTGTATTCAGATATAAATGTTGCTATTCCAATCATGTCAGTTTGAAATTTCGTTGTTGTAGTAAATAAGTAATGCACATTAATAGTATTTTCATGTTCTGAACTCAACTTATTATACCCCCGCCTTACAGCGTAAGCGGGTTATATAGCGTTCATTCTGTCTGTCCGTCCGTCCGCCAAAAAACTTTGTGCAGAGCATATCTCTGAAACTATACATGCTTTTAAGGGTTAGACCGATTTCTAATTTTTATTATTTTGCGGTTTCCATGGAAACATTTACCAAAAAAGTGACTCTGTAAGGAAGTCATTTTGTGCAGAGCATATATCTCCCAAACTAAACATGCTAGCTTCACCAAACTTGCTACACATGTTAGCCATTATCTCTAGTTGTTCCTTTTGATGGTTAGACCGATTTCTGATTTTTATTATTTTGCGGTTTCCATGGAAACATTTACCAAAAAAGTGACTCTGTAAGGAAGTCATTTTGTGCAGAGCATATATCTCCCAAACTAAACATGCTAGCTTCACCAAACTTGCTACACATGTTAGCCATTATCTCTAGTTCTTCCTTTTGATGGTTAGACCGATTTCTGATTTTTATTTTTTTTGCGGTTTCCATGGAAACATGACCAAAACAGTGACTCTGTAAGGAAGTCATTTTTAGCAGAGCATATCTCCCAAACTTAACATGCAAGCTTCACCAAACTTGCTACACTTATTAGCCATAATCTCTAGTTGTGCCTTTTGATGGTTAACACGATTTCTGAAAATTATTTTTGCGGTTTCCATGGAAATATGACAGTTATCTCTGGGATTGTACATTCCATAATTATTCATTCAACTTAACACACAGGTTAGTCATTCCCATAGATGTGCCTTTCATATTTTCAATTATATCAAACTATATTTGGAAGCGGGGGTATGTGAGCTGTGCTCGCTTCTAAACGTGTTGTTAAAGATTATATACGCCTTGTACTATCAATAAATGTACACATTTTGTAATGAATGTATAAGCTGAAGTCATAATGAGTAACATAAATTACGTGATAATTGTCGTAGCCATTTCTTCGTTTCATGAGACCTGGTTTATCATAATTTTCTTTCTTCTTCCACACAGGGTAAAGGCGTTATGTGCACCTATTGGCTGAATTCCTCAACAGCGTGTCGACCATCCTCGACACATTAAAGGGACATAACTCTCAACAGAGCCGTGGGCCAAATTGTGTTAATGAAGCACGCAATGCTGTCAAACTTTGCCTTACGTCATACTTACAGTATTTTGAATGTGTGAACAGACCTCAAATGAATTTGAAGAAATGTTGTAACACCAGACAAACAGGAGAGAGAATAACAACTTCAGCGTAATTCGATAAAAAAAAAGTTTTTATTAAAATCAACCCTGTTCCGATGAATGAAAAACAAAACAATGCCTCTTTCAGAATACCTAATCTCACGTAAATCAGATCGAACGTGACATTCATACCTCACTACGTTTCCGATCTGAGTACTTCACCATAGAGGTTGTGTAAGGTGATCGTTCACTCCAGCCAATCAGCGACGAGACTATAGAAAGCCATCGGACCGACTTGAGTTGACATACGACACACAAGGTTCAATGCCGTATCAAAGAAGACCTCTGGTTGCAATGGCGGAACAAAAGATTTTGAAAGGACGAGTTCATTCATTGAAAAGAAGGGGTGGGGTTCACCCTTGGGGTCCATCCAGTTTACATGCATCCGTATGTTACTGGATCCGCCACTGGTCACAGTGAAGGTCACCTGACATGACCACTGCGGGTCGTGCCCAGTTCGAGGTACAATTAAGTGTTACGTTCGATCTGGTTTAAATGGGATACGAGGGGCGTTCAATAAAGATTCCCCTGATCAACTTCTCTTTATCGAAAGAAGTAGAATTTTCGAATGTGGTATGTAGCATGTCTCCATAGGTCAAGTGATGTCTATGTAGAGGTAGAGAAACACTTATAAGTGTACCAATACAAGTTTCGTTTCTTTCAGTAAAGTAGAAGTCTATCAGGGAATATTTTTATTGAACGCCCCTCGTATATTCATCTCCACTGAGGAATCGATGGAACCACTGCATGTCCATGGAAAGGGGTTACTTAGTGTACCTGTCCATAAGGACCTCGGTTGAGACGTTGCACTTGTCTAAGGTGGTAACACACTTTTTCTGCTGATGTAGAATGCTTTTGAATTAACCACGCACAATTCTTATCCCTCACAGAGGTTACTCAAGTCATTTCTACCTACGTGACCTTTGTTACAAGTGTTCATATTTCTCTTGAGGAGCTTGAGTAACTGGGGGTAAAGAATGTACGACACGTGGAGCGGTATATTGATTGTATGTCGATTGTTATGTAAAGGTTAATGTCCGAGTAACACTCAATTCCTTAAACATAATGGAGCCAAGGCCTGGAGGGCCGAGGCCCATTATCTTTAAGGAACGGAGAGTTACTTACATTGCATTCAAATTATTGCTCTTTATCAACATTTAACAATTAATAAGAGGGAGTGTTGGCCTGTTTATTACCGAACAGTATTTGATATGAATTGTTTCCTTATTAAAAATTATTTACATTAATATAGATGTTTTTAATTGAAACAGTATATTTTATAATTCAATTACGGACTAAAACAAGTCAGATTGTCGCGTTTAGATCGACGTTGGGGGGTATAGTTGTCCGCCCATGTACACTACTTGATTTATATTTGTAAAGATATTGACTGGTCTCTGTTAATATTTGGCACCTCGCTGACTGAAAGGTCCAAGTTGAGTAACGATTCCTTGACAGTTTACCCCTGTCTGTGTGACATCTCAAGAAAAGTTTACTATGTTGCCTCAGCTTTACACAAAGTTTCTTCTTGGAAAACCCACATTTTATAAAATGGTCAATAATAATACACCAAGTTATCTAAGCAACCTAGTACCTCCAAAAATATAAGATGTTGTTGGCTACAATCTTCGCGACGACTCAAAACTCCAGACCATTCACTGTAAAACTGTAAATTATGCGAGATCATTCCTTCCCGACACTGTTAAACTATGGAACTCGTTACCGATAGAACATAGAAACGCCATCTTTGATTACTAAAAGCTATCCTTCAGGATACTGACACATACAGTATTTTGACTTAAATTACGGTAGTAGATTTTGCCAAATTATACATGCTCGTACTTGAATATACAAGTATGAACGACTCATATCACAAACATCTACCTGTTCCTGTGGCCATAATTATCAAGATTCAACACACTTTTTCTTGTCATGCTCTCTTTTTAGTGTTATAGGACAAAACATGTTGTTCTTTCACAGAGGATTTGACTTGAAGTCAGTTTTATTTGGAAATTCAAATTTCTCGTCTACCAAAAATAATGAACTTCTAATATCAGTTCACGATTTTATAAATTTAACAGGCAGATTTGTTAAATAATTTTTGAGTTGATGTGTAAGTTACAATGATTAGCATTATTGGCGTTTGTTGATTGTTTTCTTTTTACAGTTGTACTTTATATTTCTTATTGGCGTTTGTATTTATATAGATATTTCATATATATTGTAATTTCACCATGCCATGTATTATATTGTTGTATCTTGGAACGGTAATTCATAAAAGCTCATAGCTTGTTTACCAATCCAATTCTTCATGAAATAAAAATATGTTTAAACCAGGTTAAATAATAACTCAAACTTGAAAATTCCCGCAAGTCATAACTATCACTGGTTAATTTAGATTTGCTGCATTCTGTGCCGGAGATTTACGAGTGTACTACCGAGACCATGTGCCAGTTTACAGCTTGCTTGGTAGCACGATACTGATACGTGATCTGACACAAACAGGTGTAAACAAACTATCAGTCGCCAGTCCACTTTAGTTTCACATTAATTTTCTACTCATCAATAATTAACATAAGCATATTTTCATATCTGGACCGTGTTCAATTAGCGATTAGTTTTAAACCTCTCTTGAACGCTATTGCTCAATGTAGCGCTACGAGCAGGGCGAGCAAACTTCGAGGAATTTGCAATGTGTCGTTCAAGAGAGAATGAGCGCTACTTGAGCGCTACATTGAGCGATCAATGAGCCATTATAAGCGCTCCCTGTTATGGAACGGAACCCGGGTGTAAACAAACTATCAGCTTCCCAGATACCCAAAATGTGTGTTCTTTTGGAGATGTTAATCTTGACTGGGGTAAGATTTTCATGAATTATAGAGCTGGTTTAAAAGATGTCAGACTCCTTGAATTCCAATACAAGTTGTTACATGGTACTATATATACTAAAAAAAGAGCTATTTAAGATGAAACTTGTAGACAGCTTATCTTGCTGTTTTTGTAATGAGATGAATGAAAGTATATGTCATGTTTATTGGGATTGTAGAGTAATACACATATCCTGGAATGATCTAGAAGCTTGGATTAATGGTCATAGTAATTATACACTCAATACCTTTTTTGGTTTGGAACAATTGATATAGATAAATTACTTAATCAAACTATTTTATCAGCAAAGAAATATATTTACCTCTGTAAATAACTGTAAATATATTTTCGCTGTTTGATTCTCAGAAGAGACATATCAAAGCGAATCGGTCCTGAACCATTCCACCCGGGGATGTAGCTCAGTTGGTAGAGTGTCTGCTCATCATCCGGAAGACCGGGGTTCGATTCCCGGTCGCGTCATACCAAAATACGTTAAAAGATGGGAGTTGTTGCTGCCTTGCTTGACACTATATAATGACAGAACAACGCTTTAACTGGCGCTGCACTGTGGCTGCCGGGTGCTATTTGCACACAACAAATTTCCCATGTACACTGTATTAGGGACAATAAAGAGTTACTAGCCTATTACTATTAATATAAAACAACATGTTCCACAGGTTTTTGGTTGTCTTGAAAGATATATATGTGTGTATATATAGAAAATATATAGAAAATACCGCTACTAAAAACAACACTCTTCATAGGCCTATCCATGACAAAAAGTGGTCATTTATATTTGACCTGGAACTGTTTGACCCCCCTATCTACATCTGTTTGTCTTACATCTCTCTCTTTGCAAAACAGGAAAGGATGTACCAATGTATATGAATGTACTCATGGGAACAATAAACATATTGGGGGAAAAAACTATCAGCTTGCTATCACATCATTCGGGACCCGGGAGCTCTGCTCCATCGTGGGTGATAACTCGCTAATATTATGTATACACCACTTGTGTCATCATGTATCAATAATATCTTTCGTAAATAGAGATTTTTACCCGAGGAAGTGTGAGCAACAATTTACACATAAGCTCAAACAGTGTCACTAAACTATGTTCACTTCACAATATTCACGTATCCTTTTAGATGGCGGTAAACATTTATCTACGACATCAACACAGTAAAAGACCTAGGAACATAAATCTTAAACTTGTACTAACCCATTGTGACAATGACGCTAGCATTGTGACGTCAAAACGGTTGATCACTATGACGTCATGCCATGGCAACGGTAAACACAGCCGAATGGAAGAAGGCGTCAAACTTGGAAAAAATTTACTAGTTGAAAACATTTTAATTACTTGAAACTAATTAATTTTGAGAGTTATATAAATTTTACAAACGCAACTATTTATCGATATTGTAACATGACCGTTAGTTATCAGGCGTTTTGAAACGAACTCTCTTTTTGCGTACCTATCTATGAGTGGAAAGGACTTTACGACTGTTCCATTTTTGTAAGAGGTGTGGTCAGGTCAAAACAAATGTAAATACTCGGCATAATATGTACAGTAGCAATAATTTACACATAAGCTCAAACAGTGTCACTAAACTATGTTCACTTCACAATATTCACGTATCCTTTTAGATGGCGATAAATAGAGAATCTCACCCAAGTGCCTTCTGATATCAAATATATCAACGAGTGTTGATATATTTTATATCAGAAGACACGAGGGTGAGATTTTATTTATCATTCAAAATCATACTTCAACAAGTATTAGCAAAAGAATGAACACAAAACTGCCATTGAACTTCTTAAGGAGAGATGGGACCCATAAATCGAAATCGCTTACGGTAACATTTTGCGACAACAACTTATTGTAGTGAATAAGTCTCAAAATATATGGGTTACGTTGTTTGGGGCATACGCTTATCCATACACTAACGGGAAGCGCTTAAAATTGCCGTAACGCCTTTTTAACGGTCATTTTACGACATGCCGCATAACGTTAACGTCACCTATATTCGCGGTAAATATGTTACCGTGTGTGTTATTCGAATTACATACGTATCTTTTGTTACTGACGAATTTAATTCACCTGGTATAATCAACTGATAGATATTCTTTCAGCATGCACTCTTAGATTGATAGTTTGTTCGATAATGATTACACGATAGGTCGTCAAAGTTACACTTGAAACCATTAAAATTGCCGTGACGTTAGATGTTTACGTTTATGAAGGAAATTAGAAAATGACGTTAAAGTGATGAAAAACCTCCGGTGACCCCCTATTTTTATTTCTGAATTCGTTTGTTTATTCAAATGTGCATATTATATTGCATTTTTAGCAATATCTAAAATATGTGTGTCAGTGAGAAATCCTGTTGAATATGCGAAAAACGATGAGAAAAATGCCGTTTTTAATTAAACAGTACTTAATTTAATTTTGCTTCTTTTTCTAGTTTCATTAATTTTCAAAATATAGACTAGCTATTCATCCCCGTATGTAACTGAAATGTAGTTGAAAGAATTCCGAGCTTATTCGTTGAAAGGGAGCGCTTTATTTAAATACATGAAATCAGTCAAAAATGGCGTAATTTGCCGACGAGAGTATTATTATTAATGCCGATAACTCTTTAAATCGTTCGGTGACCCCCAAATTTTCTTACATTTTTCTATAAAAGACACAATAAACCTGCTATTTTGAAAAGATAAACGAATTCTAAAATATTTTGTTCCATCGTCCCATCTCTCCTTAAGCTGTGATCTCAGTGAGGTCATAGCATTGTGACGTCATCAGCATTATGGCGTCATAGCATTGTTACGTCATCAACTTTGTGACGTCATAGCATTGTTAGTAGTGTTCTCAGTGATGTCAAAGCCTTGTGATGTCATTAACTGATGATGTAATAGGATTATGACGATTTGATTGTAGCGATATCTACAATGTAGATATCGCTTGTAGATATCGCTTGATCTCACACAAGCGATATCTACTGTGGGAACCAATTTTGGATGATAAACATTTATCTGCGACATCAACACAGTAAGAGACCTTGCCCTAACCCATTGTGACAATGACGCTAGCATTGTGACGTCAAAACGGTTGATCACTATGACGTCATGCCATGGCAACGGCATTCGGTAAACACAGCCGAATGGAATAAGGCGTCAAACTTGGAAAAATCTTACTAGTTGAAAACATTTTAGTTACATGAAACTAATTAATTTTGAGAGTTGTTTGTGACCTATATTGCTATACACAAGTTAGAAAATGACAATGGCACCTGTCAAAGTTTAGTAAGGAGCACAAATTAGGAGAAATTGTGGACCCCCCCCCCCTTTTCAATTGCCTCTTGATGAGTTTCATGACATAACTGCAGATAATCCGTGTCTAGGTGCGAAATTGTTAACTGATATTATTCAAGAAACCGCATCTTCCTGTGGAATGAACTCAAACTCTGTGAAGAAACTGGATAATAATAATAACCAATGGTTTGATCAAGAGTGTGAACAATTGAAACATATTAAATATGAACTATTGGACAGATTTCGCCTGTCTGGAGATGTGTAATATCTTCAGGACTTTCATAAAACGAGAAATAAATTCCGTGAACTTCGTCGCCACAAGAAGGAGGAATATACAATTATTATAACCAATACAATATTATCAGACTTTTACAGTGGTAATAGAGTTAAATCATTTTGGTCTCATGTGAGACATTTTAGTAGCTCTTCATGTAAATCTTTACCATTGATTGACTGCTCAGAATGGGTTGAGTATTTTAAAGATGTTTTAAATATTCAAGATGTTCATATTGATGAAGATTTTCTATCTTTTACTAGAGATTACACTGTGAATCATAATGCGCAAGGGGTTGTTTGTGAAACCTGGAATGATGATGATATCAATAATATTTGTAAATAAGGAAATAAGTATTGATGAGGTTGCTTTCGCTCTAGCTAATTTACGGCCAAATAAAAGTCCAGGACCAGATGGGATTCCCCCTGAGATGTTTAAGGGTAATACGCTGGTTTTGCAGTCATATTAATGCATATTATTTAATGGCATTTTTAGATCAGGGAAATTTCCAGATCAGTGGTCACTTAGTATTATATTTCCGTTGCATAAAAAGGGCAGTATTCACAAAGTAAATAATTATCGTGGTATCTCTCTCATGGATATTTGTGGCAAGGTTTTTACTTCCGTTTTGAACAAGCGTTTAAAAGATGTTGTCGACATGTTAGATTTGTACCCAGAGTGTCAAGGCGGCTTCCGTAAAGGATACTGTACCGTGGATAATATTTTTACACTCCAAATTGTCATACAGAAATATCTGTCCAAAAAATGGAGGTAGATTTTATTGTATGTTTGTTGATTTTCGTAAGGCATTTGATTCGGTAAATAGAGATCTTCTATGGGTTGTTCTGTTATCTAATAGTATCCATGGCTCTATGTTTAATATTATTAGAGATATGTACTCAAAGACAAAGGCTAGTGTTAAGTTAAATAATTTAAAGGTGCCGGAATACTTTGATTCTATGAGTGGAGTTCAAGGCAACATTTTAAGTCCTTTATTATTAAAATTTTGCTTTGTTTGTTAATCAGTTATATACTGAAAAATCTACTATTGGAGACAGGGGCATATTTATTGATTCAGAGTTCATGGAAATGTATTTGCTACTGTATGCAGATGATTTATGTTTGTTTGGACATTCTGTCATTAGTCTTCAGAGAAAGATCAATATATGTATGTATATTATATAAGTTTTGTAAGAAATGGGGTTTGTCTGTAAATTTTCAGAAAATAGAGGTTTTAGTCTTTAGGAATGGTGGTAAATTGAGACGGTATGAATCATGGTACTTTGGTGAACATAAGTTAGCCATTTCTTCATACTATACTTATTTGGGTTTATTGTTTTCAAATAGACTCTCATGGTCTGAATCCGTCCAAAATCTGGTAAATAAAGCGAATAATGCTTTGTCCTCAGTTAAGATTTTTGGTAGGAGATTAAAAATGTTTCCCCGGCTATTTTGTTTAAGATCTGTGATCTGTTCATCAATGGTGCGTTGTTGAACAGTTTCATATTAGATTTTGCAAGTATGTGTTGGGTGTAAGTTTTAAATGCTCTAACGCTGCTGTATTGGCTGAATGTGGTAGAAACTATATTTTTGTTGATACCTTATTACGTGTTGTAAAGTATTGGTTTAAACTTTTAACATTTTCCTTGGGAAAGATATCCGAAGCAGTGTTATAGGATGTTACACACCTTTGACAATGTTGATAGGAAAACTTGGGTATATTTTGTATATTCTCTTCAAGTACGGTTTTGGTTTTGTGTGGGAAGCTCAAGGTGTAGGCAATGAGGAGCAATTTTTTAAAAATAATTTCATGTAAGAATCAGTGACTGTCACAAGCAATTAATATTTTCGGAAATGCAGAAATGTACATCGCTAGATCTTTATTCAAATATCAAAACTGTATTTTGTATGGAACCTTATTTATCTTTTGTGAAATCTAAAGATGGCAGGCGCAGAATAACAATGTTACGAATCGGTGCACTTCCAATATACAAAAATACCGGTAGATTTGACTTCCAAGGCACCATGACGACTAAGTTATATTTGTAATGATAACTTTTTACGAAATAAACTTGATTGATTGATAGCAAGTTTAGGATTTAGACAATAACTAACGAGTGACGGGGAATGACAGATTATCTTTCCCGAGTTATATCATTTGAGTAATTCTCGAGCCTTGGCGAGATCCCCATTGGCCCAGGAGACTGACTATACACACGATTTCAGCTCTCTAGAATCAGTGGTCCTTGAGAAGGAGTCTACAAAGTGAAAGGTTTGCAGACAGAGGGTCTGATGCTGTACACCATGACATGTCCTTAACTTATCAAGCCTTTCATGCCAGATGAACTGAACAGTATAGCTAAAATTGTACCAGAGTAAAGTCATAATCGTCTAGAATAACAACAAATCAGTGTCATTGTGTGTAAAATTTTATTACCCCATTGAAAGCATTAAAACCACTGTTGTTTAATTCACGCTGAAGGCACAATCTTGAAGTGATCATTTGTGGCTGCATATGTGTATTTAAAGGCAAGCACATTTAAACATTAAGTCACACTTTTTCTATGCCCTAGAGTCACAGCTGTGAATTCATGTGATAAGTAGTAATTATGTCTGATTGCTAAATAAACAAAAAGGAATTTTCAGCAATGCAAGTAGGTCCATGCAGGTATGCTCTGATTGTTCAACATGAATATACACTTGTTTCAACAGGGCGTAGTTTGTACAACAAAGAATATGACCAAGATGACATTTAAAAGAACTAAAGGAGCAGCAGCACATTTTTTCAGTACATAGAAAGTATATCGTAAAAGTCATATGACAATAATGTGTAATAGTGTAATGCTTTCTTTATAACACATTCTATACCATTTAATTTGCATAAAAATAGTCAGCAAACAGCCCACTACTACAGTGACGTCACAAACTAATGTTTTATGACATCACAGAAACGAAATGTGGGAACGTCACAGATGACAAAATACGGGAAGTTGTGGTGAAACAATGGTTGCTAGGTAAACGTGATGTGTGAATCGAAAATATTAACTCGGTTATATTCCACCATATGGGTAATAAATGGTTTAAACAATTATCTACATTACTAACAAAAAAATATTCACCTTCGTAAATATTACTTAATAAAAAAGATTCTCCTTCTTAAACTTTATTTATCTGACAAGAGGAGAGGAGAGGAGAGGAGAGGAGAGGAGAGGAGAGGAGAGGAGAGTGGCCTCTACGATGATTGAGTAATACAGAAGCCTGGAAGGTTTGCGTCTATTGTATCGTAAGGCACGCTCTCCTACAAACTGTTGAAGTTCAAAATTTGTTTTTTTTTAAAAATCGGTAATCACATTGTGTGTGTGGCTCCGTATGCTAATTTCATTTAAATTGAGTGGAAATAGTGTTTTGATGCAACTTCTATAAAGAGCTTAATTGCCCGGCATGTCATAACTTGCACCAGTTTCACCCGGCAATTATATAATAATTTTATGAAAACTGATGACAGTTGCGTTTTCATACCAATTTTGCAGATGACCAATAAAAAAATAAATTATTCAAATTACATTACATTATAACAATAATTGGGAAAATGTGAGATTATATAAAATACAATATGGTATTGTTACAGTTACATAAAGAAATAATAAAATGCAACTTACAAAGGTGCACATAGGTATAATAAACAAGAATGTGCAGTATGGCCAATGTATAATTGGAAACAGATGGAAGATGTTTGTTCTTAACACAACTACACAAACAGGAGACCCTCTTAATTTAGTTAACTATCAAACTGGCGTTTCAATGCCAATAATGCAGATAGTGTTTTATGTTATAACATCCAATTAAAAAAATATACAATCAAAGGAATTGATAACAGCTTCACCCACAACACACTTGAATTGTCCAGAAATGACAAGTTAAGACACAACAATCAAATCATGCATGTAACTGTTACAATTTTTAGCAGGTAGTTTGATACAATATAACATGAGGGTGCTGATATTTAACAAAAATATGTCATTCATTCAATCAAAGCTTGCACTCTAACATTATCTGCTGGTTACATTCAAGAGACAGTGGATCAAGAAGTGATAAGAAACTCGTCAAAATTTAATTTTTTTTTTTTATAATTATGGAATGTTCGAGGAAGACAACAAACATAGCACTAATTTTTAATATAGATGAATATAGACAATAAACAAACACACATTTTATCTTAAAGCAGAAATGTCGATGAACATTCAGATAAATCTCTTTATAAACATTGAGCACTGGGTAAGTACCATACATTAATATTGAACATCACAGTGAGTAGGACTGGAATAGGTAGATTTTATTCTACCCAGGTACCCAGCCGTGAGCCCCTGACTTGTAACCCTACCCTACCCTACCCGTTTTGTCGATCTCCAACATGTAATTTCTAAGATATTGTAATATTTTATTCAACTGGTAGGCAGAATTATGGAGCTAGAAAGCTAATGCATAGAGATCTATAGCTATTTCAATAAAATTTTGTTATGAATGACAAATGACTTAAATATTGTGCTAAAATGTTAAAATCTTTGAATACATTTCAATTTTCTCATGAAAGAATTACAAATTGAACTGTTTTATATTTAGTCACATGATAATAACCGGTCCGGTAATGTCGTGTGTACCCGGGTCCTACTCACTCACTATCCACCTGTCCTTGGTATCTGGGTTACCCGTCCCAACCCGAACAATGAGAGGAGGAGAACAAGTTCAAAGGATAGTCAACTTCTTCATTGCATAAATGCTAACAAAATGATAACAATGCTAGTACCTGCATTGGCGGATCCAGATCCAGATCCAGATCCAGATCCTTTAAAAAATGTTTGCATGGGCGGGTATAGTCCAGCGGATAATGGTATAATTGTGCATTTTCATGTTACAAGCATGACATTTGGCAGATATGTTGTCCATACTATAGAAATAAAGTCATAATAAAGGGGAGATCACTCTAATTTCACCCTCATTTCTACTACTCTCCAAACAACAAACAACACTGACTGCATATTGAACAGGATTTTTTTGGAGGTTAATAAAAATATTACAACACATATTTTTGAGTGACTCCCTATCTGAAATGCAATAAACAATTCATTTCTTTCTCTTAAAATTAAGATTTCACTTGTAACATGTAAATGCACAATTACATACAAATCATGCCATCATCCGCTGGACTAGTATGGGGAAAACAAATTTGGACCCCCCCCACTCCCCCTCAAAATTCCTGGATCAGCCTCTGAGTACCTGCACCGAAAAGTGAATCTATGCAATAAGGAAGTCGACTATCCGTAGAACTTGTTCTCCTTCATTACAACAACTTCTAGAATAAATTGTGGAATAAAAAAACTCATCACAGGGAGAGATTATCAACGGCAACAATGAATGTGATGATAGAGAACACGTCCCACTGATAGTCAACTTCTTTATTACAGATACCAGCATCTAGCATCCCATCTATTGCAACAAAGAAGTTGACTATCCTTATAACTAGCTCTTCGTGACAATAGCGCCTGATCTATATGCATGACTATTTACAAAATAAATTGGATATGATGTGAAAGTGCAATCAATATGCAAATGATAATCTTTTTAAATGATTTGTTATCATATGAATGGATACATGGCTGCAACTTAGTGAAGTTCAGCAGCACTAGGCTTGGTGTTGTACTGGATGGGTGACCCTTAAATTGTTGCACTTTTAGGTGCATTTCTAACACTCCTGAATGGCTATTAATGGGAATAATGCAAATTCTACATCACAGTTTGAGTTTGTTACATATAGTTATGAATGTGCATGGATAAAAAGCATAAATATATGATGATAAACAATGGAAGTTTGATCGATGAAAATATAAAAAAAATTATTTTTTAATTTTTTACAAAGCTGCTCTAAAACATCTTTAATATTTAATGAATAAATTGTGAGTATTTTAGGGCCAAAGAATAAAGTCTAATGGGAATCAAAACAAGATATTATGAATTAACAAGATGTACGCTGGATAAACTGCAGTTTATCTGAAATATAGAAGTTTGATTATCTGGAGCTGGTTGATCCCATCTCTGTTTGACTTAAAGCCACAGTAGGACTAGAGTACTTTTACAGAGGGAAACCTGAGGACATATTTATATTCATTGTTTGACGCTCGCCGACATACAATTTTAACTACTACTATATTGTTTCAAATAAGAACTTGTCGTCTACATTAAATTATAGCATCAACACACAGGTGGGAATATCCACAAATATTACCTAGGTCGTACCATCTCTTTAATTATGATTTATCTTTATATATTCAATATATTTTAACATTCAGACAATTCAAAACAGAAATTAACATTAATGGAATGATATGAATTAAAGCTGTGTCCATAATATGTTTGTTGTACAACATCGACCACAACCAACATGACATGTCATACACATCAAATATAACTTAGTACATTCACAGTCTCTATTACAGCACTACCTGTCCTAGATGAGCTGATTGGCAAGGTGTTTGGGACTTTAACGTTACATAAGAAATAAGAGATCACCTCCAGTGGGATTTGAACCCGGACCTGGAGTCCTGGACCCTACCAGTTGAGCTAAAGGGAACACTTCCATCTCACCCACCGACATACACCCCTCCATACAGTAACTAGTCCTTGGCGTAAATTGGAGGTGAGAAGAACTTCAGTTCAACATACTCAACCCTGACTCTACGTTGAGCACCAAATGTATTAGAGGTGAGGTGAGGTGGGGTTTAACGCCGCTTTCAAGAGTATTTCACCTATATCACGGCTGCTAGTATTACGGCAGGGAGAAAGCCCTCAACGCCATGTGGCTATGCACTGCGATGAAACCTGCGAGCATCGGTGAACCATGGGTGACATTACACTGAAAAAATTTCTTCAACATCATTGTGACTTAGTAATGACATGTAACCTACAAATGTTGACTGGAACAAACAAAACAATGAAGTGAAGTAATTAATTAAAATTAGTCCATGAACTATTTTATTAAATCTGGTCAATGAAAGCATTTGCATTTTATTTTGTTACACTCAAAGCTCATGTAGCACCCTTCTCTACGGGAAACAGATTCACTGTGAATAGAGGAAATCAAACCAAGACTTAATCTGAACCAAACATGCTACCCAAACTTCTATACTGACCGTTCTAATGAGTGAGACAAACCACTAGTCAAATGGTTTAGACCAATCGCTTCAGTCTTTTCAATTGAGCAAAATAATTAAGTATATATGTACAACTCATCATAAATATGTGACCCACATAAAATGGAGCCAAGTCCCTTGTAGGATTTGAACCCACACCCTCAGAGTAAGGCAACTATCGCCAGCACTCGAGGCCTCGTGGTCATGTGGTAAATTGTTTGTACGGTCACAAGAATTTGTACTATTGAAAGTAGTGTTATCCCAAATGTAACCATATCTAAATGGCATGTATTTCTAATTATTTAACCTGGTTTTGCGTATCTACAACTGAACCATAATTACTCGAGAAAAACGTATGCTGTTTATTTATCTCCTACACCCGAAGGTAATTGTTGTAAATTTCCTCTATAAGTTGTACAAGGATAAAGATCAACATCTGCAATGGGTAAACAGCTCATATTTAAGTCCCTCGTAATAAACAACACGTAAAAATGAAATTTTCATATCTGCGACTTAAAAGTAAACTTCTTGGTATTGAGCATAAAATTGTAAATTTTTGTTTTAATATTTTTTTTGTGGTGTTTTTAAGTTTACTAAGTAGTCTCTAGTTAAACAAGCAAAAAAGTGAGCGTGGCTCACTAATACCCCCGACTGTTTAAGTTTGACATTTTTATTTTACTTAAAGAGAGAGGTGTTTGCACACCTAAGGATTGATAAGCTATGAAATGTAATTGCTAAGATTAAACTGTTTGTGAAAATGGTAGGACAAGTCTCAATCTTCATGTAAAAAAGGAGGTTTAAGTCAAAATAGGAATAAAAGTAACTTGAAAAGGTATTGGTAACATAATACACTACTGCTATTACCACTGATTTCAACTTTATTTTGGAAATTAATCCATCATAATGATTCATTCGAGTGACTTTAAACAACAGGTACATGGAAGCACACCCCTGAAGGCACAGTGAGAGATATAAAGCACTTTATGGCTGAAAGGAAAGAAAATTTAACTTTTCCCAAAATATAACCAGTGGAAATATAAAATAGTAAAATCAACAAGAACACAGAAGTAGCTTTTGATGAAAGTTACATTAAAAAGAAAATGATGAAGTCAACAAATCACAACACAGAAGTAGCTTCATTCATTCTAGCTATTATAAATTACAAAAATATAAATAATCGCCAAAAATTCAAAAATTCACCAAATCGTGTTACATTTTGCAATGCACCTCTCCTAGTGGTAAAGAAGACATGTACCAAATTTGAAAAGGATGAGATGAATAGTTTTTCTGTAATCGATCGGACAAAAAAATTTCAGAATTTGACTAAGTTAAAAAATACAAAAAAATCGCCAAAAATTCAAAAAATCACCAATTCGCTTTAAACTTCGCACTGCACCTCTCCTAGTGGTGAAGATGACATGTACCAAATTTGAAAAGGATGAGATGAATAGTTTTTCTGTAATCGATCGGACAAAAAATGTTCAGAATTTGACTAAGTTAAAAAATACAAAAAATCGCCAAAAATTCAAAAATTCACCAATTCGCTTTAAACTTCGCACTGCACCTCTCCTAGTGGTGAAGATGACATGTACCAAATTTGAAAAGGATCAGATGAATAGTTTTTCTGTAATCGATCGGACAAAAAATGTTCAGAATTTGACTAAGTTAAAAAATACAAAAAATCGCCAAAAATTCGAAAATTCACCAATTCGCTTTAAACTTCGCACTGCACCTCTCCTAGGGGTGAAGATGACATGTACCAAATTTAAAAACGATGAGATGAATAGTTTTTCTGTAATCGATCGGACAAAAATTGTCTTCGGACGGAAGGACGGAATCGTTGGTATTACTATATACCCCCAACCGTTGGTCGGGGGTATAAAAATAAACATTTGATCCATAATTTACAAAGTCTGACAAGAGACAAAACATAGGAGCTAGTGCCTGTAACTCTGTAACTCGGCCAATACAGAAATACTTGATTATGACGTTTTATTAATCAATCTCTTTTCATTCTATTTGCACAATAGTAAACATATCATTTCCATTGAAAGCTTAATTATAAACAAGGAAGGTGAACAGATAGCATTTGTTCATAAAGTTCATCAACAAATATTCTCATAATCATATTGGTCAGGTTTTTACAGTATTTGCCCAGTTTTACAGTATTGGCCCAGTTGCCCACTTACATGGTCCAGGCAGTAAATATCCCTATACATATGACATGATGTATAATTAGTTAATACTTGATAATATTTTGAGGCAAATAAAATACTGGATTTCTTAACAGAATACTGGACTGGAGTATGTTGTGTAACCTGAAAGATTACTAAGTATTCTCTACAGAGTTGACAGTTCCTTTCCTTGAGAAATATAATTTGATCCACAAAATCTATTATTTTGAGCCAATAAAATACTTGACAAATGCTATGAGTGGGTCGTGTTTGCTTTAAGTTTACTAAATATTCAGTACTGAGTTGACAGTTCTTTTCCTTGAGAAATATAATTTGATCCAAAAAATTTAATATTTTAGTCAATAAAATACTGGATATTTTCAATAAAATACTTGACAAATGCTATGAGTGGGTCGTGTTTCCCTTAAGATTACCAAGTATTCAGTACTGAGTCGACAGTTCCTTTCCTTGAGAAATAAAATTTGATCCACAAAAAGTGATATTTGAATCACTAAAATACTCGATATGATATGAGTGTGCCATTAAGTTTACTAAGCATTCATTAAAAAGTTGTCAGTTTCTTTCCTTGAGAAAAATAATTCATGTAATATTTTGAGCCACTAAAATACTGGATATTTTCACTAAACTACTTGACTGCTGCTATGAGTGTGACGTGTTTCCCTTAAGTTTACTTAGGAACCTCCTCTGTATGGAGAGCTCCTCCCTGGGTGTGTCCTCCACCAGGTGGAAGCTGTCCTCCACGGACTTGCGACAATACTTGAAGAAGAGATGCTCCGACTTAGCCAGGATGTCCTCTAGCTCGATCTTTAATCTGGGAGAGAAGAGATCGATGAAAATTAAACTGTACTGTAAATCATGAAATTAATGCAAGCAATACATTAATGCGAAAAATGCCTCCATACCGATCTCGCATTATTAAATGGACGCATTTTAGTCCTACCATTATAGCTTTTAAAACTTCATAAAAAGACAGAAAACCAAAATATGTTGTCGTTTTTATTGTCTCCAAGTTACCACAGATCATAACAACACAAAATTTAACAACAAAAAGAAGACATAGTCATCAACATCCCGGCCAGACCCAAGAACTCGGAACATGGCCAATAATTCGAGAAGAAATTATTGTGTATTTCTCATTTTCTTTCTATCAAGGAGGATACCCTGAAGCCACACAAATGATTTGATTTTAAACAGTTTCTGAGAAAAGCTATCCCCCTGAAGATACCTGGAACAGAGTCAAAGAAACGGATCAAGGGCAATAACTCTGGGAAAAAATAATCACATGCTTCTTACTTTCGAACTCCATAAAGGTATCGATACCCTTAAGCCACACACCAAATTTTAAAGTTTCTCAGAAAAGCTGTTCCCTTTGAATATACCATGAACAAAGCCCAAGTATGGAACAAGAGCAATAACTCCAGAAATGAACAATTGCACACTTCTCATTTTTTGACTCCATCAAGGTATTAATGCCCTCAAGCCACACACCAAACAGACAAGTTAGAAAACCAATGAAACTCACCCATTGACACATGTGAAGACCATTCCTGTATCCTTACACTTGAACAGGTCATCGCGGAACTCCATCAACAGAGCAGCGCACATGAACACCTCGAAGGTGTACTCTTTCTGGGGCATCTGGGTGGTACGTGTGTCCCCACCTGGAGCAGAAAACAACGTGAATTCTAAAGTCATGTCACAAGATATGTTATCCTACCTCATGTAAGAATGTCGATCCCTGATTGGTCCACGTGACCATTAACAAATATCAATAAACACTGTCAAACGGGTTGATAAATCTTTCCGAGGGTGATAAATGTTTTATAACATGAATAAAGCATGCATCCACGTCAATCATTCTATGTCACGTGACACAAGTTAAAGTTAAAGGTCATAGTTTGTCGATGGATCAGCTGTTTTCTGTCCAAATTTTTCTGTTTTTCTAAAATGATATTTTGAGACATGTGGAAAGATAAGTATGTTCGTCTCGGGCCTCGGACCTGTAACTTGGCCAATAGGGAAATACTTAATTTCTAAAATTATAGTATTAGTATGAAAAGTATACTCCGTGCAGTTAATACTGTGCACTCGTAATCGTAGACATGCTCGATGAATATATTTTACCTGTATTTGCAAACTCCAACATCTCCTCTTTACGCAGTGCTTTCTCTGCCTCCAGTGAGGAGAGTTCCAAATGATGACTGGAGAGAATCTCGAAGCAGCGCAGTGAGTCCAGGAAGTTGAATTCTCTCTTGAAACCAAGCAGCAGCCATCTGTGAAAACAGTTGTTTATTTATTTATTTATTTATATTATCACTCTAATGGCTGAATCAGCTGTGATAAACCATTCTGAGTTGCCATTTTATACGAATCACAACTCGTAAACAAGAGTCATCAGAAGATGACATATCCCACCGGTTCCACAAAATTTGTAAAACACATCTTTGACAGATACTTGTGTATCTACTACCTTACTTCAGTTAGTGGGTATTCCAGATGCTGAGTTTCAGGTATGTTAACCCTTAACTTGCGGGTCCCGTAATTATCCGGGAGGCTCATAGAGAAAAATGTTAGAACCCTTGGCGAGACCCGTACGTTGGACTTAGTGCATTTACCGGGTCAGTAATAATTATATTTGCCCCCCAGGCGAAATGCGAGACGAAGTGTGTCCGTATATCGCCACATGAAAACTTGTTTACATACATCTCGCAGATAGCCACGATAACGAGTCTGTGTGAATGTCCGGTCGAAATATCAAGTAAAATTCACACCAAATTGCGTGTGCATTGTTGACCCGTAACGCATCGATAATTAGCTTTACAAAAGGCCAATTGTGTCGTGCTCCGCTCCGAAGCCTTATTTCGCTTGGGGCTATTTTCACCCACGTGTTTGTATTGCCTCGGGTTTGTCTCGCCCATACCTGCTATCTGCCTCGCATCTAGAGAGACGGGGAAAAAATCGGCAAATCGCCTTACTCCCGCACTTCATATCATGTGAGCGAATTGTTTGTTTTCAAAAAACAATACGGCAAAATAAAGGGGAAACAATGGACTACATTCCCATATAAAATTAGAAAATCTCAAAAAAATAATAAAGACACAGCAAGCGCCGTGAAAAAGGTCATGTTTACACTTCATAAATTTTGAAACAATCGGCGATTTTCACAACTTCTAAAACATTTATCACGGCTAAAATACTGAATGCATTTTCATAATTTTTATATCACAATAAACCGAAAAGAATAATCTTTTATTCTATATAAAATGCGCAGATTTATTCACAGAAATAAAGATACAATTTTACCTTTCTGAGAGGCATGTGAAACCAAACGGCACACAAACTAATCAACATATTTTCATCAGTTATGGTTCGAGGTTAGCGTTTATTTGAAAAGACAAACAACATAACCATATTTGGGTTGACATGTGCTTATTTGTCAACTGGTTCGAGATTATGATTTCTTGGAAAAGTGCGATGAACGACCGTTTGCAATGCCGCATACATGTTGTAAGTATTGACGATTTTATAGGTGGAAATAAAGACAAACTTTACATAGCTATAGAATTATAACCAAAGGTCGCATTCTAATAATTTTTATATCATTGTGAAGCTAGACATCTTGTCTTCAATTCCGTATATAAATGGATTTTTTTTCGTTTGGTATTTATGATGTTACGAGGCCCGAATTAAAGACAATCTTTCGAAAGTAATAGAATAAAAACGAAAAATCATAGAAAATTCATTCAAAGTTTCGGGTGTGAATTAGCCATTTGTGTACGGGTGTCGCTACTTGAATTTGTATTGAACGCCCGTATATAGTCCTTATTCGCCATGTAGATGCGGTATATTTCGTAAAAAGGGTACCGGAATCGCCGCCTGGAAATTCCGCCAGCAGAGCTCGTTAGTGCCTAAGCTCAAACTACTGCTGCGAGCTGCGAGCCTGTAAATTCCGCCACAGGGGCTAAAAATGGTAAAATATATATACGCAACGTAAGGGTTAAGGGTTTTAGACTTCTGCTCTAGAAGCAGTCAAAATCAACAACAACCAACATCCCTCTCATGTTTCTATGGAAACAGAACAAAATTAAATTTTTCAGAATAAATCTGAAAATATCAAAAGGCACCACTTCAGTTAGTGGGTAATACACATGCAAAGTTTCAGGAAGATATGATGAACGGTTTTGGAGTTGTGCTCCGGAAACGAACCTGTCTCTGAACAAAGTCCAAATTCAACAAGTTTCTATGGAAACAGAAAAAAATAAAATTTTCAGAAATCTGAAAATATCAAAAGGCACCACTTCAGTTAGTGGGTAATACACATGCAAAGTTTCAGGAAGATATGATGAACGGTTTTGGAGCTGTGCTCCGGAAACGAACCTGTCTCTGAACAAAGTCCAAATTCAACAAGTTTCTATGGAAATGACCAAAAATAAAATTTTCAGAAATCTGAAAATATCAAAAGGCACCACTTCAGTTGGTGGGTAATACACATGCAAAGTTTCAGAAAGATATCATGAACGGTTTTCAAGTTCTGCTCTGGAAACGAAATGATTACAGACGGACAGACGGAAGGACAGACGGATGGACGGACAGACGGACAGGGTGATGACTATATCCCACGGTATTACATACCGGTGGGATAAAAAAGGGAATATTCCAGGAATTGCAACTTAAGTGTTGATAACAATTAAAATAATGTGCATTAATTTTTTAAAACTTTCATGTCATTTGACACCTTCATCACACAAGCCATCGCTTCCTCTGAGCTTCACATAGCAGATTCACATTTCACTGAGCTTCATATAGCAGATTCACATTTCACGGAGCTTCATATAGCAGATTCACATTTCTCTGAGCTTCACATAGCAGATTCACATTTCTCTAAGCTTCACATAGCAGATTCACATTTCACTGAGCTTCACATAGCAGATTCACATTTCTTTTCACATAGCAGATTCACATTTCTCTTCACATAGCAGATTCACATTTCACTGAGCTTCACAGAGCAGATTCACATTTCTCTAAACTTCACATAGCAGATTCACATTTCTCTGAGCTTCACATAGCAGATTCACATTTCTCTTCACATAGCAGATTCACATTTCACTGAGCTTCATAGAGCAGATTCACATTTCACTGAGCTTCACATACCGATGTAAGGTCCCCCATTATATCCCGCTACAAAGTATACCCCGATAGATTTTGGGAGCTCCAAGAATCTACCCCGAGATTTGACTGACCTGTGACAGAAGAAGAGATTTCCGAGGTCGTGAGCCTCAAAGTGATGCAGCAACACTGGGTCAACCTCCCCCAGCAACATCCGCACTAAATCTTGAATACAAACAATTTCACATGGTCAGCAGATATAGAGCCATTGACTCTGCAGCTCACTAGTTATTCCTTATCTCTTAGGTAGACTAATATATAAAGCACAACAACGAGTCTTCTATTTCTTATATGAGATGACCTTAAACAATTACTCGCTTTATATAAAAAAAACAATTAAGATATTATGTTATTTGTATAAACTATATTTTGAAAATATTAATGCCTCCCGTCGTAGAACACATTTACTAGCAACAAAATAATCAAAGTCACGTAAAATATTCCGTCATTTGCTAAGCAACGCTCTAACTGACGACCTAAATCACGAGCATGTTTTATTGTCTCATAAAGCACGCTGTCTGTCCCATTGACCGCCTGTGTTTTATTGCCGTGGGTATCTTATATAAAACCCTTATTGTGAAATCTTTTACGGACAACGCCTGACAGACAAAAGACAACAGACAAGAACCCATTCAATAAGCCTATCCCACCTTTTAGACCCAATGCGCTAAAAATTACCTACATTTCAAATTCACTTCCTTTGTTTAACACAAATAAAACCCCAAAACCATTGGAGAGAGAACTACTGTTTTTCAAAATGACAACTTGTTTGGCCACCGAATTTGAGATTTAAAACTAACTGCGTACATATCAATAAAAAAATATTTTGTCCTTTATCTTTGAGTATTTCATAGCTGTTGGAGAGTTACCCATTAAATTTGTTAGTTATGATATCTGTGAGGTAAAGCCCTATGGGAAGTACATTTACCAAATGTGTATGTAAGCTACATAGATTCTATAACTCTAACAGTGATTCTAAAATTTTGAAGAGAAGAATACACCATTTGGCTGTCCAAATTTATTATCAATATGTTTAATCACCTATTTTTTTCACCATCCCGTCTTCAGTGAAGTCTTCTTCTATTTTCTCCATGTAGTTTTTAAAGCACCAAAATGTTTCAACCTGAAAGTAAAAGTTATTTCAGATTGAACTGATGCAAAAGGAATATAGATATAGGTATATATTTCCTTGTCTTCTGCTCTGTATTTATACACTCACTAAAACAACAGTTATCAACTACCTCATTAAAGGGGCAGTAGCACATATTTTGCAAATTTTTTCCTTCAAATTTCCATTTAAAAGCGATAATTTATGTCATTTATATTTACTTTAGGGGGTAAAACATCTTATTACACAAACCAATTTTCTGTAGTGGTAAAAACAGTGTTGAGTATAAAGCAAACATTTCATGGCGGCCATTTCATTGTGAACAAAAACGATTCCCATGGCTTTATGATACCATGTACACCTATTGTCTTAGCTTGATTTTCAGAAGAGAGAAGGGTGTTTTACTATTGGTGACATTATTTTTCAAATACATTTCATGGACTCATTTCACCGAAAAAACATGCTACTGCCCCTTTAAGAGGTTGAGTTCAGAACCAAGGATGCAACAAACCCAAGTCTTTCACTTTCTAACTTTCACAAGTCTCCATTATTTGATAATTCAAGCCTTGCTGCATTTCCTTATCTTTCCTGCCATAGCATAGCAGAGTAGAGAACATCATGAAGTTCAGGTGCCGTGTGCCACTACACTAGCACATAAGAGGTAAGGAAATGCAGAAAGGCTTAAAGGGGCAGTAGCATGTTTTTTCGCTGAAATTAGTTGATGAAATGTATTTGAAAAATAATTTCACTAATAGTAAAACACCCTTCTCTCCTAGGAAAATCAAGTTTAAAAAATTAGTGTACATTGTTCTGTTAAGCCATGGGAATCATTTTTGTCATTTAAAATAATAAGTTGTGTTCACAATAAAATGGCCGCCACGCAATTTTTGCTTTATACGCATCATTGTTATTACCACTACGGATAATTGGTTTGTGTAATAAGATCTTTAACCCTCTTAAGTAAATATAAATGACATAGATTATCATTATAAATTTGAAATTTTAAAAAATAAAATTTGCAAAAAACGTGCTACTGCCCCTTTAAATGAGCCAGTGATAGAGATTGGCCTGAATGATGCGGAGGGAGGTTAAGGACTTAGTGCAGAATTCCATTTCTATTGTTACAAGTTTGTTTCTCATGATTCGGTTGAATACTTCTTAATGCTTTCATTGGTTGTTTTATTCCAAATGTGGATTTGTAAGCAGGCTCAGTTTGGACTATCAGTTTCTGCAATAGACAACTAATCTGAGGGGCAGAGTGACTGAGTTAGCTACTGGGGAAGTTAGCAGACATGTCGGAGGGTTGCCAAAAAGACTTTAAAAACAATCAAATACAGACCTAGGATGATAGGTAATAATATGAAATCTTTATATAACTTACCTCAGACTCCATAACAACAAGAAACCTGGACAGAATGTCATTCATTCCTTGTGCGTATCCCAGCGTTGGGTTGTACGCAGCACATGTGACTAAAATATCTCGCAACTGGGTTAAGTGGGGGTTGCTTCGACCTCTTAAATGGAAAGAAAAATAAATATATATTTATTAATTAATCATTTTTACATTCATCTGATCACCTTAAGAGATCACACTGAACATTCATGACGACATGCAGACCAATAATGGTCTTTATAAAACTTCTCAGATTCTACATTCAACATAACACCGCAAGTCAACTTGCAAGTCAAAGAAGGTCTTTATAAACTTCTGAGATTCTATGTGATTTTATGTTCACAATTTTGTTTCATAAATAGACGGTGTTGCAGAAATTGTTTGATATTCTTCGTTTGTTTCAACATAACATCGCAAGTCAACTTGCAAGTCAAAGAAGGTCTTTATAAACTATGTGATTTTACGTTCTTAAATATTGTTCATAAATAGACGGTGTTGCAGATGTTATACGTTCTTCACTTGAACATAACATCGCAAGTCAACTTACTTAAAGTAGGGTACATCTCTGTCGGTCCGAGGGACGTCCTTATCGATTACTCGGATGTTGGCACGCAAGTCCTCCACATCTACTTTATGTCTGTTTACAAACACCTGCAAATACATACACAATCAAGTCCTCCACATCTACTTTATGTCTGTTTACAAACACCTGCAAATACATACACAATCAAGAACCTTACAGCAACACTGGCTATGATGACACTTTTATATTGAATTGATGAACCAGCGGTAAGCTACCTTTTCATGAACATTTGCTCATGCACAACTAGTATAAGGCCTAAAGTTAGTAATTTATAGCAGAGGTCACAGTATTTGTTTTGAGATAATCTGTGGATCAGGTTGGATTTTGTAATACTCATCCAAGACTTCTCCAAAGGCTGAGATTTTTGTTCTACATAATAAATGCTGGTAAATTCGAACAAAAGTGGTGAGAATAGAGTTATCTGCCCTTGGCTGCATAGCAACGTACGTTTTTTTTGTTTTTTAGTTTCTTAACCGATTTTTTATGTGGGAAAAAAATAGTTACAACCTGTCATATACCTAAAATCAGAGATTTTATGCAATAAGTACCCCAAGGAGGATCCCTTCTGAAAAAGAATCTACATTCCCTTTGGCCTAACTGGACTTCATGTAAAACAGACCTCTAAAGTGGAAAAAGTAGTTAGCCACAGGCTAGGTTCGAACTCATTAACTCTTGATCGGAAGTTGAACATGCTAACGACTACGTTATCATGGTGAGTCCTACGCCAATCATAGGATTTTGAACTTAAAGACATAATAGCAGTGTCAGCTGTTTTCTCACTGACATAAAAACAATGTGAGGTCATTGATTGATAACACAAAAGCATTACATTGATTTCATATCATTTATTGCAATATCAACAATGTAGATATAATTTAACTTGTAAATATTGCTTGATCAACATTTACTTCAAAGCTGAAACGTTATCAAAGTGAATGTTTCTCATCAAAATATTTGTTTTCATCAAAATCAGTTCTTATTACCAAATTAAGTTTTTATCAATAATTTATTTCAAAGTTGAATTTTCAATGTCTTTTCTTCATCAATCAAAAAAAAATGTTCTCATTAAATAATTTTTTCTGTCAAAATCAAATCTTATCAAGGACATTTGTTATCATTTCTTTGAGTTTATTAAGTTATATAAGATAGCAGAGATAGCTGCGCCCTTCGTGTTTTATGCTCCCTGCTATGTTTTATTCAACGATAAAGCACGCCAACTCGTCTTCTATTTCTTAAATAATAAGTTATATACTATTTTCTCAAAAGTCCTACCATATCCTGAGTTGAGATAGAGATGTATCCCCAGGAGTTACCCATCTTATAATGGTATAGATCAGTCAGGAATACAACAATATCCACTTCTGAATGATGGAAAAACAGAGTTGCTCATCCTTGGTACTCCTAAGCAGTTGCAGAAAACAACTATCAGCAGTGTAAAGATTTCATTAACTAATGTCCAACCTTCACCTGTGGCTAAGGATCTTGGTGTATACCTTGATGCCAGTTTATCTCTGGAATCTCAAGCTGTACAAGCCTTGAACTTTTATCTCAGAACCATCAGCTCCATCAGAAATCTCATCACAACACAGTGTGCTCATTCTCTTGTCCGTTCCCTTATATTCTCCCGGCTCGATTACTGCAACAGTCTGCTCTTTGGTATCAGTTCTCTCATGTTCAGAAACTCCAAAAACTACAGAACTCTGCAGCTCGAATCGTTTGTCTCAGGTCAAAGAGAGACCATATCACTCCTTCACTGATGTCTTTACACTGGCTCCCTGTCAAATTTAGGATCAATTTCAAACGACTCTCCATAACATTTAAAGCTCTATGTGGACAAATGCCAGAGTACCTTTCTAATTTACTGTGTCATTATATTCCATCCCGCCCCTTAAGGTCTCAGAATCAACAGCTACTTGTAGTTCAAAAAGTTCGAACCTTGTCATATGGAAAAAGATCGTTCCAGTACGCAGCTGCCTCTCTCTGGAACAACCTGCCCACTGACATTAAAAACGCTGATTCTCTGAACTCTTTCAAATCTGCACTCAAAACCTATCTATTCCGAATGGCTTATTGTTAAACTCACTCCTTCAACATCTTACTTCTCTGTATATATTTGTATATATTATTTTATCCTTTGTCGCGCCAAGAGCAGGTATTATTACCTGGAGGTTGCGCATTACAAATACCCACATTATTATTCTGGGATCCAGTTTTGGATGACAGAAGAACATAATAACAGTACCTGAGCCTGTAACTTCATAAACTCCAACTTCTGTTGTATCTCATCCACAGAGCAGTCGTTGACAAGATGAGTCTGCACCAGCAAGGAGGGATCCACCGGACCAGACACCACCCCCGCAGCAGCGGTGTTCATACCCTCCGTACTGGAGTCTAGGGGGTTCTGGTTGGAGGCAATCTCGGGGCTGACAGGGGGCGTGGCATCTTCCATGGTTTGATACTTGGCAGTAAGTCCTTGCTCCAGAGGGGTCGCTGTGAATAGAGAACATTCAATAAGTCCTTGCTCATTCAATAAGTCCTCGCTCCAGTGGGGTCGCTGTGAATTGAGAACATTCAATAAGTCCTTGCTCCAGAGGGGTCGCTGTGAATAGAGAACATTCAATAAGTCCTTGCTCAAGAGACTCGCTGTGAATAGAGAACATTCAATAAGTCCTTGCTCCAGAGGGGTCACTGTGAATAGAGAACATTCAATAAGTCCTTGCTCCAGAGGGGTCGCTGTGAATAGAGAACATTCAATAAGTCCTTGCTCCAGAGGGGTCACTGTGAATAGAGAACATTCAATAAGTCCTTGCTTCAGAGGGGTCACTGTGAATAGAGAACATTCAATAAGTCCTTGCTTAAGAGGGGTCGCTGTGAATAGAGAACATTCAATAAGTCCTTGCTCCAGAGGGGTCGCTGTGAATAGAGAACATTCAATAAGTCCTTGCTCCAGAGGGGTCACTGTGAATAGAGAACATTCAATAAGTCCTTGCTTCAGAGGGGTCACTGTGAATAGAGAACATTCAATAAGTCCTTGCTCCAGAGGGGTGGCTGTGAATAGAGAACATTCAATAAGTCCTTGCTCCATAGAGGCCACTGTGAATAGAGAACATTCAATAAGTCCCTGCTTAAGAGGGGTCACTGTGAATAGAGAACATTCAATAAGTCCTTGCTCCAGAGGGGTCGCTGTGAATAGAGAACATTCAATAAGTCCTTGCTCCAGAGGGAACATTCAATAAGTCCTTGCTCCAGAGAGGTTGCTGTGAATAGAGAACATTCAATAAGTCCTTGCTCCAGAGAGGTCACTGTGAATAGAGAACATTCAATAAGTCCTTGCTCCAGAGAGGTTGCTGTGAATAGAGAACATTCGGCATACACTGTAGGTTGTCAAGAAATGTGTATGCTCTAAACACTATTATACTTGATTTTTCAGAAAAACCTGCTATTATGAAAGTGAACATATGTGACACTTGGTAGTTTCTTATTGGACAAATGTATGTGACATTGTAATATTTGAGACCACATTATCAGCAAAAGTCAAAATTCTACTTTTGTACTTTTCTGACTTTGTTTTCGGGACGAACCCCTTGCAGAATTTTAACCCACAACCTCAGAGTAATTGGGCTGATGAGCTAAAATTAGGAAAATTCTTAATAATCTATATTCATCCAAAGATGAGAAAATCTAAAAACAAAGTCTGGCAATGGTTAGATTTGAATATCTTTGAGTCTGTGAGCCTTTATTCTAGGACTTCTGGTCTCCATTATTGTAAACTCATGTTGAATAAACGTGTTGTGGGTCAACTAAATAATGACATGGTGTTGAGCTTTTATGGCATATAAACTGGTGAGGGAATTAACCAGAGCAGAGTTTATTGCCATAACACGAGGCAATCGGGTCATTATTTGCCTTAAACTCCTGCGGAACAATCTATTATTGTATTTTATTACTCGCCCGTGTAAGATACTGAAGTGTAATATTTATACGGCAATATTAAACTTGTGTAATACCGCCACACGTATGACGTCACAATAGTTTGCAGTTATGACGTCACAATGGGAGTAACGTCGTCACAATGAATCATAGTTTTGAGAGCCATGTCGGCTATTATTGGTGGGCGAGTAATAAACAGAATACTAAACTTCCTTCTATTTAATACCATTTTTATCAAACTCGTGAATGATTTAGTATCAAACTCGCTTTCCCTCGTTTTATACAAAATAATTAACTCGTTTAATAAAAATGGTATTAAATAGAAGGTCGTTTAGTATCCTCTATGTATTCTATAAAATAATTTGATATATATGCCTTTCAAAAGTTGTTGATTTATACAACATGACCAAAAGATATCAATGAAATATTCCTAATACACTCCTGACTCACCCTGAAAGGAAGGTTTCACAATAATTTCTTCATTCCTTACACAAAGTAGACATAAATCAGTACCTATTAATATATATTCATATATAGATCTATACATATATACTTAAAAAAATAATAACAAGAGTCATCAGAAGATGACATATCCCAACGGTCACACATAATTTGTAAAACACATCTTTGACAGATAATTGTGTATCTACCTACTTCAGATTGTGGGTAATACACATGAGTTTTGGAGTTCTGCTCTGGGAGCAGACCTATCTCTGAACAAAGTCCAAACCAAACATGTTTCTATGGAAACGAAAAAAACAAAACATTTCAGATATCTGAAAATATCAAAAGGCACCACTTCAGTTAGTGGGTAATACACATTCAAAGTTTCAGGAAGATATGATGAAAAGTTTTGGAGCTGATTCAACACGTTTCTATGGAAATGAAAAAAAAATAATTCAGAAATCTCAAAATATTAAAAGGTACAACTTCAGTAGGTGGGTAATACACATGGGAAGTTTCAGAAAGATATCATTAACGGTTTTCGTGTTCTGCGCTGGAAATAAAATGATTACGGACGTATCGACGGATGGACGGACAGACAGACGGACAGGGCGACGACTATATCCCACGGATTAAATACCGGTGGGATAACTGATTGGTTACTGATTGGTTGAATTTATTGACATTGACCTGACAAGATCTCAGTGGGGTAATATTCAAATCAACAAACGAGATACAAGTGTTACGTTTGATCTGATATAAATCAGATTGAAATCATAACAAAAATATCTCAATGATAAAATAAAAGAAAAATTGTGTAAATAAACAGAATCTACTCACATCCTGGTTTGGAGCTCAGCACAAGCATGGTCTTCCACCTCTGTCTCAGTTCATGGTACTTGACGATATAGTCCAGCAGAATCGTCTCTCGCTCTCTGAAATACATCAAGTCTTTTAACCTAATGATCAGGCAGGAAAGTTTTATTTTATTGAATCATCAAAATGAATTCATGGACATTATCTTGCCAAATATCATCTTCCAAAAGGCCAATATTCTGTCAGCAAAACTTTAGGATAAGTCTGCCTGGACCAAATTTAATATTTTATGTTTTTCATTGTAATATCACTTATTTCTCATCAAGTGACTGGGTAAAGTATTTTCAAGATAAAGGCTTTACCCTGTCACGAGATGAGAGATAAGTGATATCACACTAAAAACACAAAATATTCTGTTTATTATGAGCTTCTGTTGTAAGAAATATGATGTTTTATGTTCAAAACTGCTTCACTTGAGTGTGATCTGGCGACATCATACAATTGTTGCACTGTCACCTAGCAACAGCAATGACATTGCATTGATTGTAGACATGACGGCATATCATTTTAAACATGACGTCAACTCCTTCGTGATATTTTCACTGTGTAGAGATCAAACTGCAGTGGTGAGGGCATCCTCGATAATCCAGCGCTATTGTTCCGATAAATCTACACACAAGCGCTGGAAAACAGTAAGGGTATTTATCCTTTACCTAGTTACCTCCCTTCGCAATGACTCAGCGAAATGCTTGCTTTCTAACAACCAATGAGATCACTTGAAATCAAGGGTGAAATAACAAGCACTCTCGTGTCAGGATCTTGGCTTTTGCAGATGATTGGGAACGCCTGGTAGCACAGGGATTTTAATCATTTACCTCCAACCGTTTTGATGGACATGAATACACCCCACCTTCTCGTACAGACTTCTTAAAACTTTCTTTTGAGTTTCTGTCAGGTTTTCTATGCTGAATTTGTTACAAACTTTATCGTAATCGAGTGAGTCGGCCGCCGCTATGTTTGTTTCTATAAACAACGGTAGTGATGCGTTTTGATTGGTCGAGCTGTTTACGCAGATAGTGTCTGCGTTTCGTTTCTGATTGGATAACATGGACCCAAGAGGAGGTAACTAGGTTAGGGATAAATACCCTTACTGTTTTCCAGCGCTTGTGTGTAGATTTATCGGAACAATAGCGCTGGATTATCGAGGATGTGGTGAGGGTGACACGTTACGGACCGAGGAAGACTGTAACATGGTTATATTTGGGATAACACTACCTTCAATAGTACAAATTCTTGTACTTTTTCGGGCTGAGTTCCATGCAGGATTCGAACCCAAGCCTTCAGAGTAAGGCAACTATCGCCAGCATTGACTGCACCAACAGCTTACCACACGACCATTTCGCCTCGACATTGCCGAAAAAGTAAGAATTTGTACAATTGAAGGTAGTATTATCCCAAATATAACTATGTTATATTTCTTCACTATCTAAATGGCATGTATTTCTGAGGAACACTATTTCTTATAATTATTATCATTTGTAAATAGAGGACGGCGCAATGTTGCATCCGTCTGTCCGTCACTAACCTGCTGGTTGAGGTACACGGGTAGAGGCCGAACAGGAACTGCCACACCTGCTTCCTTATAACGGGCTCCACTCCACCTGCACGAATAATAACCATCATCATATTGACTTATCAAGAGCTTGTAGGCGGGATAATCTTATCTACAATTCATAATTCCCTTTAAAGGTACATCCATTGTGTTGTTTGGGGTCACATGTGCCAAATGTTATAAATGGTGTTACTTTATCGAGAAGTACCGATTGTTACCGAAAACCACCATTTTAATGATAGTAGACTTAGCATATTGACGATATGAAGGTAAACGTAGTGATTTCTGATCGAAAACCGGACAATGCACAGCGTGTGGCGCGCGTCAATGAGTCAAACGTAATTTCGGAATCTTATTTATAACAGACAGAGTGACAAATTTGGTGAGATAATGTTTAATGAGTCATATAACTACTGTGCATGTCAATGGGACGTGCAGTTTCGGTTTCTACACATGAATAATGATGTTACTAAATTTTAATTGGAAACTAGTAATTATGATATATTTGGTAATTGGGGATAAATATGCAAGCTGAGTGAATTTATTTGTATTGTAGACAGCACATGTGGTGGGTTGGAGCGTATTAAAGCCAAATACAAATTTATGAAACACAATGGATGTACCTTTAACACCCTGAAATATGATGAGCATGAGAGACAGAAAGAGAGAAGCATTACAATTTGGTGTCAAATGGTCAAGCATAATTCTTCATTCATAAAAAAAAGCCATGGGCTCTGTAGCTCAATCAGGCTTTATATACATTAACTAATTCAACTTTTCAGCTCTCTAGGTCTTTTGGAACTAGAGAAGAAGATGAATATTGGTTTTTTGGGGTTGTGACCCCTGTGACCTCATTTGAGGTCACAGGGTCATGAATTCTACAATTTAGAATCCCCATCAGCCAAGGAGTCTGCGTACAACATTTCAGCTCTCCAGACCATTTGGAACTGGAGAAGAAGATGAAAATAGGTTTTTGGGGTTGTGACCCCTGTGACCTCATTTAAGGTCACGGGGTCACCAAATCTACAATTTAGAATCCCCATTAGCGAAGGAGTCTGCATACAACTTTTCAGCTCTCTAGGTCTTTTGGAACTAGAGAAGAAGATGAATATTGTTTTTTTGGGGTTGTGACCCCTGTGACCTCATTTGAGGTCACAGGGTCATGAAATCTTCAATTTAGAATCCCCATTAGCCAAGGAGTCTGCACACAACTGTTCAGCTCTCTAGACCTTTTGGAACTTGAGAAGAAGATGAAAATAGGTTTTTGAGGTTGTGACACCTGTGACCCCATTTGAGGTCATGGGGTCACCAAATCTACAACTTAGAATCCCCATTAGCCAAGGAGTCTGCACATAACTTTTCAGCTCTCTAGACCTTTTGGAACTGGAGAAGAAGATGAAAATGCGAAAAGTTTACAGACTGATGGATGGATGGCCGGACGCCGGACACCATGCCATGCCATAAGCCCATCGGGCCTTTCAGGCCAGATGAGCTAAAAAAGTTTACATGTTACAATTGAAAAAGCTCAGATAAAGTCTGTTAAAGCCATAAAAGCATTTTCTCATCAACTGCAAGAAATAATACCCTTAACCATTGTACCAATCCTTCAAATGCCTAACAAACATGCAATTGTCTTAAGAACCTCGGATAGCTGGCCTCTTACAAAAAGAGAAACTTAAAGGTGCATCCATTGTGTTTCATAACATTTCATTTGCCTTTAATACATGCCAACATACAATATGTGCTGATATCAGTTCAAATAAATTCACTCAACTTGCATATTCATCCACAATTGCCAAATATATAACTACTGGTTTCCAATTAAAATCGAGCAATATAATTATATTTGTGCAGAAACAGAAACTACACGTTTCATTTACTTAAGAAATAAAGTTCCCTGTTCCCAAATGTGTTTTGTAATAAAGTATAGTTTTGCCCTGAACTATTAAAGTTAAAGTACGAGGACGGTAGTCCGAGTACTTTGACGTTTTAATAGTTCAGGGCAAAACTATACTTTATTACAAAACCCATTGGGGTACAGCGAACTTTATTACTTTTCTAAGATAACCCATAAGACAACATTCTGCTTTGAGTAATTTTGCAAGAAAAATAGAGTTTACTTCCTTAATATTAATAATCCATGATCAGGGCCAACTGACGAGTCGTGCGACAACAGCAACTATGACGTCATTGTTCTGTTGTGACGTCATAGTGGTTCCTGGGGTTGCCTAATGCGGATTTCGTCGTTTTGGTTCAAGTACAAATGTAGCTTAAAATTTAAGACTAATTCGGATACAAAAGAACACATTCCTTCAATAATTGCTATAAAAACGCTACCGCTGTTTTAGGACATTATCATTTGCAGAAAAACACGGTCTTTTCAACTGCCCTCTTTCGTTGGGTTGCCATGGGCACACGTGACTACGAGGGGAGGGGAAAACGTCATTCAATTGTTACGTCATCACAAAAACTATACCTTTATCGTCTGATAAAGTACTTTTATTTCGATTGTTCTAGCCGCTAGGCATCTTAGAAAGTAACATACACAGTAGTTGACCTATTAAACATTATCAACTTTAAATAACTTTCCAAACTTACGTTTAACTAATTGACGCGCACCACATGCAGTGCATTGTCCGGTTTTCGATCAGAAATCGATACGTTTACCTTTACATCGTCAGTATACTGAGCTGACTAAGATCAAAATGGCAATTTTCGGCAACAGTCAGTACTTCTCAATAAAGTAACACAATTTATAACTTTAAGCATATGTGACCCCAAAAAACACAATGGATGTACCTTTAACTCCTATTACATAGGTCTCTCTGCCTCTCTGGGCTACGGTGATACCTGATCAAGGGCGTTGGAATTCATGACGAACAAACTTTGACCCCCTAGGTGCCGGGTAACCTACCCACCAAATTACAGCTTTGGGGGTGTATTTGTTCTGGAGGAGAAGTCGAAAGAGTAAAAAGTTTTCCAGTGGCGGATCCACAGGATCATGACAGCTTGAGATCACCTGCATTATATTTTTAATTGTAACTAAGTTTATGAACAGATTCAATGATTGTAACACCATCAAAAATTTAGTTTGAAAGCTAGTTTGAATTACGATAATACACTGCCTGGGAATAGCTGCCCATTAACGAAAGAGGGTGTTTAGATACCCGACCAGGGTAAAGCTACAAAACTGCTACAGAATGTCCAGTCACACTGTGACGGATTAAGTTTTGATTTAGTAACTTGTGTAATTGTAAAATTGAAGGAAAAATGTTGAATATACCTAAGAAGACTGCCCGCCTGAGGCCATGTTCGTCTACGAGCCTTCCGTCTGCATCAAGAAACTTCTGGAATGCCTCGTGACTGAGGGGCGCTGTGCGGCTACTGACCGGTACCCTCTCTGCCAACTGGTCGTCAATGACGGGTGGAGGGGGGTGGACCGGTACAATGTCAATTCTCTCGAACGATTCATCTCCACTACAGGCTCTGAGAAACAATTTCATACATTTAGTTGAATGGTATAAAACATTAATCATATATTTTTAGCGTAAGATGTCCAATACTGCCTCCTTGGAGTAAAGCATTGACAGCGGACAGTTGTCAATACAGACTACCTTCATAACAACAGTGCTTTTAAACAATTTTATAATTTATTTTTCTTGATTGACTCACACATCTAATCACATTATAGGGGTTTCTTTAAAATTATGTATATAAAAATAAACTGAGCAAAACAAATTAAAAAAATACATGGAGGAAAATGCATCTGTTAAATTATGAAAATATTGATAAATTTATGAACATAAACTTTATGTGGATGACAAAGAATAAAACCTTTTAAATGACACTTTGGCAGTAGGCCTATTAGTCACTTGTGAATTTGTCAAATTTGACATTGTCCAACATTAAAACTGTACACAAGACATTTCTGAAATAAACGTCAAATTCATAGAAACGGAGCAACTATAGAATTGGTTCGCCACCTTGAATACATTCTAAAGATTAACCCTAACCCTAAACCTAACACTACCCCTAACCCTAATACTAACCCTAAACCCTAATACTAACCCTAACCCTAACCCTAAACCCTAATACTAACCCTAACCCTAAACCCTAATACTTACCCTAACCCTAAACCCTAATAGGTGGCGAACCAATTCTATAGTTATACCATAGAAACTTAGTATTTTCGAAACTATAGGAGATCACGAAATATGACACTTCGTTTCCCCGATCATTATCTGTCAAAAATACACACCTCTGATAAATGTTGGTCATGTTTGTGTATTGAGTTACCTCCCTTTAAATATCACATATGCGTAAAGACTTATTCACATTGACAGTAATTGGTGACCGTCTGTTGATGTAAATTTCTTTCGTTCATAGAACAAGTTATTGTTTACTTATTCTTGCTCTCCTTTCGAGTGAGGTCGATCGAAAGCTTCTACGTGAATCGCACTGGAAAGTCAGTATGAGGCTCGCTGTTGAGACGGACGACCGAAGTTTCGGTCTACCACGGACTAAACTACAATTGTAATGTAAGTCCGTGGGTCTACCGAGTGCTTCAACAACTAGCACCGACTTATCCCAGTAATCACGCATACTCTACTATGCATTTCCTTCTTAGTGATACTTGATTCTGTTTACCTTACCTAAAATATACAATGTATGTTATGTAACGTGCATGATCATTCTACTTTAATTTGATTTTCGATGTTTTTGTGACTAATTTTTTTTCCACATGGTGTAAATTACTCTCTGTGATACCCCCACCTTTATCAAATGTGATATCTCCTTTTGTCTTGGTTTATATATAAAACAAATATGCATCGCATCAATAGCGTCAAATCTCGATGTTGGGAAAGACATTTTATCATTCAAAATATTAGACTGTTCCACAAGAGTTACCGCTTGTGTGAGATCAAGCGATGTCTCAAGGGAGATATCTCATATGGTCTTGACAGTAGATTTTGCGCAATGCCCTGTCACCGTCAACCACATGACATCATATTGCTTTTACATTATCAAGTAAAGATTCACAATGCTATGACGTCAACATTTAATGACGTCACAATGCTATCTGCCACACTGGTGGTCTTATGGCAAGCTATGTTCAGAGATTTTCACTATTCATTGAAAGTAATTAAGGATGATTTTGAATGCTAAATAGAATATATTCTGAGCCTGGACTACTTGTATCTTTTATCAACTTGTGTTGATATCACGGGCGACGAGGGGCTTGTATTGAGGGGCTTGTATTGTCGAAAACTAGCATATGAAGTCGACGATCCAGCCCCTTATTCCATAAAAAGTGTAGTGTAAAGGGCTGGATCGGCGACTTCATATGCTTTCTAATCGCTAGTTTTTGCGACGACTTGGGTGAGATTCTCTATATCCATTTCATAACTCCTTCATGATGACGGCTATGTCATGTAGTTCGCGTGCTCTCTTTTCAATTAAATGTCAAATAACAATTGTATACGATTTGAGAAACAAACCATTGGAGGAAGTCCAGTCTGTTCTCTCTCTCTCTCGCCTCCAATCACATTGAAATAAGAAGTGCTACTAAACGTCGCAGAGTTTAGAATTAATAGAGTTGAGTTTGAATATCGATCAATCTCAGATTTTTTTTTTTATCAAAATACGTCTCACTATAAAACAAAAATAGTCGTAAAGAAAGCTGTGATCTCATGCCCCCGAAAATGTTTGCACTTCCGTAAACAAATCTTCTATAAGCTCCAACACAGCGCGTGTTACAAGTAGCCGATCTGGATCCGTCAGCGGTAGCATGCACTGTAGCGGAGCTTTTAAACTAACCGCCTTTGTTTTCAAAGTGTATGCATATAGGTGCTTGATCCTAGAAATGTTTGGGTTTCTCATTGTCACCTGACGCCTGGAGATGCCATTTTAAAGTTTTTACACTTGAAAATACCCAGCATTAGCAAATTGAGCAAATGACACAATATGTAATTGGCTAAATAAGAAAAAATTAAAACAAGTTGATGGAACTGTTTACAAACATGCCTAGCGACGACCAATTCCATATAACTCCTTCTTGCATTTAAGATCGATGAGCTGAACATAATTTCTGAAGACAATCCGAAATTTAAAGGAAAATGCAATCCCATTTTAATGTAGATATAAACAAACGAAAACAAAGATCATTTACAGACAGACATACAGACAGACAGACGTCGACAGTACTGTTATTGATTAAAATCTCACCACTGCACAGTACCATTTTTAAAACATTCATAAACATTTTTAGTGCCACTCATAAAAGGAGCGATGGGAGGCTATTATCATTAGAATAGTCAATAAAAGATTATGATTATAACATGTTTAACATACATTTTAAAAAATAGACTTTTAAAAAAGGCATTCATAAAACTTTTGGATAATTGTCGTCGGAAGAAAATGGAAATGAAAAAAAAGAAGAAAAAAAGGGACTGTAGCACGTTTTTTTGCAAAATTTATTTTTCAAATTTCCCATTTATAATGATAGTTTTTGTCATTTAAATTAAGTTTAGAGGGTAAAACATCTTATTACACAAACAAAACGCAAAAAGTGCATGGCGGCCATATTTTATTAAATATAATTTATTATTTCGAAATCGAAAACGATTCTCATGTCTATACCGAACCATGTACACTCATTTATTAACTTGATTTTTCAGAAGAGAAAAAGGGTGTTTTACTATTGGTGACATGATTTTTCAAATACATTTCATCGACTTATTTGAGCGAAAAACGTGCTACTGCCACAATTTTGTTGTTGATCCATATTGATATATTATGTCTTTTATATCCATTTCCTCACCGAGAATTTCCTTTTATTCGAGTTGAAGATCCATTTATGAAATTACACTCATGCAGAACTAAATGGTTAGGTTAATCTACCGTCTTTAAAATAAACTTGTTTTGAACACAATTGTAACTAGATACTAAATGGATTGACATATTACAGTATGTCTTTGTCTAAAGTATTTTAAAACTAAACCAATTAGGCGAAATGCGTTGTAATTTTAAGGAAGGAATAATCCTCTTGAAATTTGTAATTGTTTCCCCTTCTTCGAAACCGTTTAAAGCAAATTAGGAAAGCTTTCAATGCTTTTGAGCTCTATTACACTGCCGTCCAAAAGAAACGCCCACATGAATCTTTAAGATTATATTACTTTAACACATAATTAATGATCGTATCAAGGTTATAATGAAACAATATTTGATATGACAATCCATTGGCCATGAATTGCACAACCACCCGTGACCACGCCCCCCAAAAACCTGCTACTTCCGGTTTTTGATTTGTACATAAGTTTATTACCATGACCACACATGCAGAGTTATCACTTTGGTATTTTCTGGACAGGTGAACATTGTCAGGAGGACTTTGGTGGTATGGTCATCGGATTTACAGAGTATGTGGTGCAGCAAAACTGTTTTTAAACCATGATCGAAAACTGAACAGTTACCATCTCTAAATTTTCCCCCTACAACATGCAAATTTATGAAACTTCGATATTTTGTTAAAAAATGATGGGGGGGGGGGGGGGGGGGGGGGGGGGGGGGGGATGCCACCACCAACCGAATCCCACCCCCAACCCAAACATCTACCTTTTACCTTTCAAACGCGTACATTAATTGACAACACTCTGTTTGGCACATGTATTATAATTTAATACATAATGGGCATAGGTAGGCTAGGGTTGATTAAGTTTTGTCATTACCAAGTCGAATTAGTCATCAATGTATTCATTAGATGATAGGTATGCTCCTTCTATACTTAACGATAAGATGTTTTTCAGTTTTTAATAATGTAATCCTTCACGTTCATTTAAAATCTATTATAGACCCCTTTAAAAAAAACTCATTTATTTCAAACCTTGGTATAGCATGAAACTAACCAACATATATCAACGTATAATTAGTCGCTTATAGACAGGGCCTGGCGTACCGGTGAAGTTGTTTAGACGAGATTACGAATCTAACATGTCGTTTACCGTCTTAGTGATAGCAATTGCTTACGAACTGACCCCAACTATCGACAAAGCATCAGCTGATACTGTGTATGAAGACACGAGCCTAGATATTCGTACAGAAGCAAGAAATCAGGTTTGCAGTCATAATTATTACTATCTGATTCGTTAATGTCATTACTTGTGTGGAACAAAGAGGGGTAGCGACAAGAACACGTAGGTTGGTCTAAGGTCTTTCATATCAAAGGTCCGTTTTAGAATCCGAGTAAAGACATGTCGCATTCTGTCCCGCTTTTCAAATGGGTACCGGAAAATCTGACGTACTGGCCTACACAGTAACGATAAGCAATCAGTGGCTGTTTGAAAGTAAAGGGGCGTTTACACTTGCACGATTTTCGAAGCCGCATTGGCACGCATTAATTCGGGGCAATGACTATCTTCAAAGCAAACCGACGTGAATAATTCGTTAACTGTTCGTGAGTGAGTACCAATGCGTAAAGAAATAACCAAATGTTTGATAATTTCTTCACGCACTCCAGTGCGTGCCAATTGCGCAATATATTAGTGCGCTTGTCTCAACTTGGTCGTATCTTATTCCTGTGGTGTCGTGTAATACGTGCAGTTTCTTGTGTCACGATAAAGGCAAGACTAGGTTGAGCATTCAAAGCAATTGGCACTCAATTGCAATTGACAATATTCGTCAGTATTCTTCCGTGCTAATGGCACGAATTAGCACTTCAATGATGTTTCACGCATTTCCAGTACTCAGTCTCGCACTTGGCGCACTGCAAAAGTCTATTTCAATCACATGACCGAACCAATCAGCAATGAGCACGCATAGTGCACCCCCGTATACTTTGGTGTCCCAGGAACGGACAACCATATCATCCCCAACATCATACATATAACAATTTGTAGACAGTGTCTACAAGGGCCATAAGTACAATGCTGTGGAATCCCATGTAATTGTAGTAGAAGGACCCAGCACTGGGTGGCTTCTTCATGGCAACATTTTTCCCTTCAAAGCTCCCCCAGCATTTGTGGTTGTTCCACCTCGAACTGTAACCATGAGCCACTTTCTTCCACTAGTGTGGGGTTCTGCATGGGGCACCTTAAATTAGTACTTCCATCCTAAACACATCAACGATGACTCTGCAAACCTCGGGTATAGGAACTTGCAGATTCTATAAACAATACTGCTGCAAGGCTGCAAGGAAGCGGAATGTGTTTGCTAGTTTTAGCCCAACCTCAAGTGGTTCTCTCACGAAAGTCTTTTTTTTCTCCAGGTGAGGAGTTAAATTAACAACCATTTGTTGGAATAGCTCTAGGGTTATAGGCCCTACGGAGAAACATTGTGTAGTCTTGGTGATCTTTACCGTGAAGTTCATTGAGTAACTGTCCATAGTGTCCGAAAGAGTGTCTTCTGGTCAATCATTCCCAAACCAACGTTGTTCTAGCTTTCCTCTTACGAGGTGGGGGGTCCAACGTCTTCTTGCTTCCTGTATTCTTTCTTCTTCTCCAAGAAGTAGAAGTGCAGCCACTGTCAGATACATGTGCCTTCTCCTCTCTTCAATAATGGCGATATCTTGTGAGTTGTTCACTTTGTGAAAGTAGAGGATAAACTGATTTAAGATGGGGTACTGCCTTTATAGACACCCCCAATACCGTACACCAAGCATGACTAAAAAAGGTCACGATCTTGACAAGCATGTGTGATTTAGTCATGCCTGTGTGTGCATTTGCGCTTATAGTCAGGCAGATTGGTGCAGACAATTAAGTGAATTGTGCACTTTGGGTGAAAAGTACCAAACTTTGCACAAAGATAGCTTATGGTATTGTGATTAAATTTGGTCTGAGGGCCAAGTCAATTTTGATCCATGATGGCCGCCAAATTCAAAATGGCTGCCACTGTTAAAACGTATCTGCTTTTACACGTTTCTGCATATTTAAATGATCCATTCATGCTATTTTATTGTAATTAATGCTAGCTTAGAACCCCGCAAAATGACGTACCCCCAACTCGGAGGGGGTACGTCAATTTTCCATATTTAAAAAAAAATAAAAAAAAATAAAGGCTTTTCGGAATACAAGGATTGATATTGTATTGAAGATCCCTTGTTGACGATGGTACAAATGATCCATACAAGCCGAAACCCAAAATGGCGGCCAATTTTGTGAACTAAGGTGATTTATCTTTTTATATTACCCATACGGGTGAGAAGACACAGGTGATTATTTTTGTGATATTTGCACATGTGCTTTCAAGTGATTCTCAACGTTGATTGGTCGGTTACCCGGAGAAAGAATGACTATGACGTCATAAAACAATGGTCTGACGCGACGAATTATCTTATGACGTCACAATGTTACTGTGGCGACGGGTCCTTCACAGCGGCCGCCCAACATGAAAATGTAATAACCAAGCGTAATTTGGTCAATTTAATTGCATAATGGGTAATATATAAAATAACCAACTCGGTACGAGTGATTACGGGAAATATCCATTCGTCTAAATAATGTTCAGAGCCACTCGCTAGAGCTCGTGGCTGAACATTATTTAGACTCATGGATATTTCCCGTAATCACTCGTACCGAGTTGGTTATTCTCTAAGTACGTTTCTACGTGTTTATATCATTCAATTTGATTGTGAATCTGGCTTGTTTAGACAAGAAATAACACGAGTTACAATTAATTGGTAATCCCGTTGTTGACAATAACAAACATAATTGAAAATGGGGGCCAATTTGTTGCTGAATGGTATCCTTCGATAACCTAGAATTGAATTGTTTTCCGTGTTACTGTTTGGGTTGATATTCTTAGCTTATGGTTTTCAAATAAATCTAGTCCAAGGGGTCAAATTAATTTCCTTTCAAGATGGCCGCCAAATTCAAAATGGCCGCCACTGTCAACCTTATCTCTTTATCATTATCATTATTACTATCACTATCAATATGTGTACCTCATTCAGTACGTAAGTATTACATCAGCTTGATCTCCAGTCTCGCCAACGTCATTCAGATACGAACCTATATAGCTATCACGTAAGCTTGATCTGCAGACTCGTCTACGTTATTCAGATACGTACCTATTACGTAAGCTTGATCTGCAGCCTCGTCTACGTTATTCAGATACGTACCTATTACGTAAGCTTGATCTGCAGCCTCGTCAGATACGTATCTATCACGTAAGCTTCATCTCGAGATCAAGCTTATATTTCACCATTCTGCCTGACTAACACTCCGTACCAAAACGCAACTTCATCGGACCATAGAAGCAACATATGCGTGCACAGAACGCAACATAGTCGTGGTTGTGCGCGAATTATGCGTCCAATGCGGGGTCAATTCGTGGCACTTTGTGTGCAATTTTGCGCAACATATACGTTAGGTGTGCGCATTTTTATGTAAACAAATTATATAAACAATGCTTCACGCATTGGCACGCACTGAGGTTTTGAAATGCAGATGGTAAATTCGTGGAAGTGTAAACGCACCTTTTTACTTTGTCTCTCAGGGTTATAATGTGTGAGTAATGCTTGGAGCACGCACCAGTGTGGAACAATGCGCCATATCAATAGCCCTATCTTTATCATTATTATAATCGAGAAATTATGATTAAGACAAGGTAATACACTGTTGAACTATTTCAAGCTTTTCAGTTACATTATTTTCGTGCTTATTCAAAGACTTATTATTCATCAAAATAAATTCTTCTTTCAAAGAGCGTCATTTAGTTCCTCCCGCTTGTAGAAATACCATGTTCCATGAATTTGAACTGAGCTTACACATTGAACTATTCTCTGAATTATAACTAAAATAACAGGAATAGACTTTTCTAAACAAAAACCTTTGCAGGTTTCGATTTTGGAACACAAGTCACATTTTAGCTCATCAGGCTTATGGCATGGGCCGTTGTCCGTCGGCCATTCGTCGGGCATCGTCCGTTTAGTCCGTGGGGAGGTTCCTTGCATCTAGGGGATCAAAGTTTGTACATTTTGTCAAGAACAACCCCCTCCCCAAGACCCCCCTCAAATATGGTTTTGGCAAGCATTATTAGGGAAACCTTTAAACGGCTTGCTCTCCGAAAACAGATGACATTGGAAGCTGGATTTATCCCCTCACCCAACAAATATGGGCGTGGCAGGGAGACGTCTTCTCCAAAACCATTTGATACAGAAAGCAAACATTTTTAGAATAACATCATTTATAACATATAGACTAAAGTTTCTTCATTTGGTCAACACCCCCTCTCAAATATGGATGTGGCAGGGTGTTAAACCCAAACCTTAAATTTCACTCCAGGAACCAGTAATGCTAGGAATGTCTAATTTTGAGAATATTATCTTTGTATGATGGAGACCAGGACTTCTCCTACTTCTTTTCTCCCCCCTTACCACATATGTAGTCAGTGTACTGTACATAGTTGCATAACCTGTAATTAGATACAAGGGAAACAGTCTCCATTACTTTCCAAATTGGCTAAAATGTGTAACGTTTTCCAGATAACTGTCGAATTAAGTTTTGTTGAGACAGTTTTTAAAACGTGTGATTCTCAGAAAAATAAATAGATAATGTTTTGAAATTTCAAATTTATTTTATTGGCTTCTGAAGACATGATGTATGCCAGTTTCAGTCGTGTTTATCACTCGTGGATTGAATTATCTTGTTTTAATGGTGACGTTTCTTTTGCGGTTGAGTGTATAAAGCATGCAAAAGGCTTATATTGTCTACAGACCCAATAGCTGTATTTAAGATCTTCATCTTAGTTAATAAATCATGCAAGTAATGATGAGCTACAAAGCCCAGGAAGATGTTCTTTATAAGAAGTGTTGACAGTAAGAAATAACGAAGTACATATTCAAGGAAGAAAATGTCTTTTTTCCTGAAATGTATTTATGAGAGGAATTTAGCAAATGATAAAGCAAGAATAGCGCGATGATGAAGGATGTTCCTTTTCTGTTATTCAACTCTCACTGTCTGTCTCTTATTTAAAAAAATGTTTGTTTCAGATGTTGATTTGATCAAATACCATGTCTATTGAAAGGACGTTTCTTGATCAAATTGACATTTGCCATCTTTTGCATCTCCTGTGAGCGTAGAACTTTACTACCCGGTAATACCAATTGCATGTACGAGGGGCGTTCAATAAGTGTTGCAAGCGGGGCATTGGTGTTTACATAAACAGTGTCAGCTTATAGCAGGTGTTACTATAGTCAAAACATAACATTGACACATGTCAAAACAATTTCTAGACATAAGAATTATTTAGATATAATAGCTGCGCTGACCTAGGGGTCTCCATAATCATGGATTCTCTCAAACATGAACAACGCGCTGTGATCAAGTTCCTTACTAAAGAGGGATGCAAAGCTACAGAAATACATAATCGTATGTGTAATGTGATGGGTAAGGATGCTCCTAACTTTTCAACAGTTTGTCGCTGGTCTCTTCAGTTCAAGCGGGGCAGGGAGTCCTTAGACGATGACCCACGGTCAGGCAGGCCATCTGAAGTCACCCGACCGGAAGTTATTGCCGCTATCGAAAGACGAATTTTAGCTGACCGCCGTGTTAAAGTTTCTGAACTGTCTTTGGAATTCCAGATATCAGTTGGAAGTGTTGAACAAATAATTCATGACCATATTGGTATGTCCAAGGTATCTGCAAGATGGGTACCCAGAAACCTCACAGCACAAAATCGCCAGAAAAGAACCGAAAGTTGCATGGAGCTCCTGGATCGGTTTAATGCGGATGAAGCCAGGTTTTTGTCTCGTCTGGTGACAGGTGACGAAACCTGGATCCACCACTGGGACCCGGAAACTAAACTGGAATCCAAGCAATGGAAGCACCCGAGTTCACCGCCTCCCCTGAAGTTTCGCACTCAACCATCAGCTGGCAAGGTTATGGAGACAATCTTTTGGGATGCAAAAGGCATATTATTAATTGATTACTTGCCAACCAAAACTACAATGAATGGTCAATATTATGCCAACCTAATGCAAGAATTGCGAAAGACAATTCGACAGAAACGCCGTGGAATGTTGACACGTGGTGTTCTGATTTTGCATGACAACGCTCCAGTCCACAAGTCAAGAGTTTCACAGGCCGCTATACGTGATTGTGGATTCGAACAGCTTAACCACCCACCCTACAGCCCAGACCTAGCCCCCAGTGACTACTTCCTGTTCAGAAACCTGAAATCCGCCCTACGTGGAAGGCACTTCCGGGATGACGAAGACGTCAAAGCTGCCACAGAGGCGTGGTTAGGGGGGCAAACGGAATACTTCTACAAAAGCGGCATCAAAAGTCTTAAAGAGAAATGGAATAAGTGTATTGAGGTGAAGGGTAACTATATTGAAAAATAAAAGTAAAAAATTGACTACGCGAGTTGGTTTTATATTGAAGTTGCAACACTTATTGAACGCCCCTCGTATATATACTCATGGAAATGAATAAAGGAACACATAAACTGTGAAAATTTCCTTAAGGGATACCACCATGTCAGGACGCCCAATACATGTTGGGGTTGGGTAGCAAAACCAGGCACATACCTTGACTTGAAGCATGTGCATCTTCATTTTGAGTTGAAAATCATGATTACCTTGGGTTATAAAATGCTTTAGAAGGCAGAAACGTAAGTCATCTATCACACCCCTAAACGATGTTAAGACAGTGCCTGACAAATGCTAAAAAAATGACAAGCAATAGACCAGATCAATTGGGGAAAGTTCATCTGCCAAACAGCCCGGGAATCCAAGAGTGTGATTTAAATACTCTGGAACCTCTATCGGCCGACTAATGACGTCATGATGAGACCTGGTCTTGGGAGTGAGCGGAAAACCAACCTTAGAGAAGATCGCCTGATAATAACTCTGTGTAACAGATTCCAATCATCATCAAAATTAACATTAGGTTCCGTCAGTTAACTGATGTGCGGCTTTCAAAGTGAACTCTGTGAAATTGACTGAAAGCAACAGGTCTAAGCACACAATGTCCATTTGTTGGTGTGCAGATGACAGCTAAACACAAACGTCTGTGGATGGGTGGGCTGGAGCTCATCGTTGTCATCTGCTGCGACATTCGCGCTACCCGATGTTTAGCGATGACTATCGCTTTAATATGGACTTTGCAAACGGACAGATTTGCGTCTGGAGGCAACGTAATGAGCGTTACACTGTGTGTACCGTCCATCAGTATGATGGGTATGGGACGGCTCCGTTATGCTTTGTGGCTGGATAGCGTAGGATGGTAAAACTTAACTCTTACATGTTGCCAGCAGACTTATTCGTGTTCGTAACAGGGATGAAGTTTTGTTGCCCATCATTGTACCATAGAGTCAACGCATTGGACGTAACGCTTGGTTGCAGCAAGATAACGGCTGGCCCAACACCGCTCTAGTTTCAAGGCAGTATCTGCAAAATAACGTTATGCAGATTCTGCCTTGGCAATGTACAAGTCCCGACAGTAATCCCTTAGAGCATCTCTACGATGGTCTGGATCACAGAGTTCTAGAATGCAAAATACAGCCCCAGAACCTCATCCTACTGTATGCTGTTCTCGTAGAAGAGTGGCGTACTTTTCCGAGAGCTGTGATCAGGAAACTCATACAGGGGTGCTGCGGTAATCAATAAACATTGGGGACACACATGATACCGACTTTAGACAATTTCAAGCTCTAGGTTTCTGTGACACAGCGTTCAAACCTCGTACAGGATCATTAACAAATCCTAAGATAACCAAACGTTCCCTTATTCATTTCCATGAGTATATATACCCTGTACCAGAGGATACACTAATGTTGAGATCTATTGTAGATGCTGAGGGCCTTTATTCATGAAAACACGTGTCCCATGAACCAAGGAACACTTATGGTATTATTGGGTCACATGAATACAGACAAGCCTAGAGATAAACCAAATCTTACAACATTGGCGAAAAATCAAGGTAAGCACTTGTCTGTAAGTCTGTCATGGGTAAACATTGAGAGAAAACCCAGGAAAATAGACTGATAGATACAAATGAACGAACCTGAAGGAAACAGCCTAAAATGTGGGTTTATGAATTTGAATTGGAAGAAAATTCAGTATAATGTCATATCTCGAATTTGGGTGGATGAACATGGGAATTGCGCATAGCGGCACCGAAGGTACAATTCCTTCAGGGTAATAATGTACCGTCATTAAGCAGTGCTTTCACTGGATATTAGGTGTTCAAATGTATATCATCATCATCATCATCATCATCATCAGCATAATGAAGTATTTATTTTAGAAAATCGTTTTCAGTGAGAACCCTACACCAATTTCTACTTGCAGCTAAAACGTTACGACATGTGAAAGGATCGCTGATTCTGGCACGGAATGAAAACATATTGTGTGTGTATGATCTCCTGACACGAGCTGTCACGTGTGTCAAGATGAAACAACGATGTCAGCGCCCCGTTCAATAGCAGCGAGCGCTTCAATTGCTCAATGTAGCGCTCAATGTAGCGCTCAATGAGCGCTACCTCTCTCTTGAACGACACAGTGCAAATTCCTGAAAGTTTGCTCGCCTTGCTACGTAGCGCTACATTGAGCAATCGCGTTCAAGATAGGTTTCAAAGTAATCGCTCTTTGAGCGATAACTTTGAAACCTATCTTGAACACGGCACTGGTGTTGGCCGTGGAGAGAGAGACAGGGAACATCATCAGTCAGCTTAATAATAGACCTTTACTCCTAGTGACGAGGCTATTGATAAAGAAACCACTCTCCAAATTTAAATGTAAACAGAATTAGATTGATTTGACTATTAGTTCAGAACTATAATTAACCAGCCATTGATTACAGACTGCAATTTCAGACCTAAATATCATTTTAAAGGCGCTGTGGCACGCCGTTCTTACTGAAATAAAGTGATCTCATGAAAAGGTTAAAAAGTGTTATCAATGGCTAATACTCCTTAATCAATAAAGAGAGTTCTAAAACGAAAATACTTGGTTCGGTTAAGCCATGCGAGTAGATTTTCATTCGCGTGGACATTTTAATGTGTTCACATTAAAATGGCCACTCGAAGGCAGTTCAAGTGATCTGACTGAGGTAGCGATACTTAAACGCTCAGAGTAAAATTTTAATTATGTCACCATGATGGAATGGTAATTCATTTTGTTGCCTGAACTCAAATTAGCATCAGACATACAAATCTACCTCTCAAGCGAAGAGTTCCACACCACTGTCGCTTTATACCTCTTACAGTTTCCTTCCAGTACGGAGAGCCATTTTCTATGGATACGATTTATCGGGTAGTGTAATGAGATGCTTTACCATCTAACGTAACAATATATTGTATAAACTTTAATAATAAATGAAAATTTGAGGAAACAAAATTTGCAACAACAATTTTTTTTTTTTAAATCTCTCTTTGCAACCATTTCTTTTTAGGTACATGTGATCCCTAAATGAATAAGGACAGTTTACAATAGTTGTATCATTTCATCGTGAACATATCTTTTTAGTTCCAGTTTTTGAAAACATAATGTCCTCATACCTTATTGGGAAGACAGTGATTATTGTCGGTACTGGTGGCTTGTACATGAGGAAGCCCCACTGGTCAACACTGCGCCGTGTAGGAAATCTACAAGGAATAGTAACCTGGAGCGGAATTGACAACAAGAAGCGGTAAATGTTAAACCAATTGAAAACCAGATCAGTTTGAATCCTTGTTTCGCCCTAGATCCACTACTCTGAAGGCAGTCGACAGACCCCAGATTAGAGCAAGAACAACCCTAGTTTAGGCACTAGGTAGGTGATAGGACGACAAAGAAAGATAAATTTAGATATTTAAAAAAAACTAGTGCACAAGTAGATTATTTAGTGTGAGTTCATCATGGATTTGATTAAGGCAGATTACGGCACATTAATTCGTGCAGCGTCACTAAATAGTGCACGCCTTGAGGTCTGGGGATAAGCATGGACAAGTTCCGGTATTTGGTGACTTTCTTCGTTCCCGTGAAAAGTGGTTCTTTACTATATTCCATCAACATATTGCAATTATCTTGGCAGTTTATGTTCTACTCGGTTAACTTGGACGATGTGTACATACATTCTAGTTGGTTAAGCCAGCAAGGCACTTTTTTCTCTCTCTTTCAAACTATGTTAAAGTTGAAGAACAGTTGATATGTTTGTCCTAAACGTATATAAAACGAAACAATTTTTATAAATATATGAATACAGAATACATAAATGTATAAATAAATGAATTAAAAGCCACATTGAGAGTATGCGGTCTGAGAGATGCAGAGTTTAAAAAAAAATCAAATCAAAATGATTCATATTTATCTTTCATCTGGAATTGTAGGATCAACAGAAATTGCAAGCTTGTGTATGTATTTAATAGTTTGATGTATATATAAAACCATAACTCGATATCCTTTTCATTATATAAAACAGTTGGCTGGTCTACAGTTCTGAAAAGCAAGATAAGAAATTCACAGTTAGAACGTTTGACCTTGCTAGAAGAAAAGAAATACGAGTTGCTCCTACAAAACGCCAGTTCGTAAGCGAGCCTACAGCTCAAGCTTACGTGATAGGTACGTATCTGAATAACGTAGACGAGCCTACAGCTCAAGCTTACGTAATGGTTACGTATCTGAATAACGTAGGCGAGCCTACAGCTCAAGCTTACGTGATAGGTACGTATCTGAATGACGAACAAGAGGCCGAAGATCAAGATTATATGTGATGGGTACGTATCTGAATAACGTAGACGAGGCTGCACATCAAGCTTACGTGTTAGGTACGTATCTGAATAACGTAAGCGAGCCTACAGCTCAAGCTTACGTGTTGGGTACGTATCTGAATAACGTACGCGAGCCTACAGCTCAAGCTTACGTGTTAGGTACGTATCTGAATAACGTACGCGAGCCTACAGCTCAAGCTTACGTGATAGGTACGTATCTGAATGACAACAAGAGGCCGAACATCAAGATTATATGTGATAGGTACGTATCTGAATAATGTAGACGAGGCTGCACATCAAGCTTACGTGTTAGGTACGAATCTGACTAACGTAGACGAGGCTGCACATCAAGCTTACGTGTTAGGTACGTATCTGAATAACGTACGCGAGCCTACAGCTCAAGCTTACGTGTTAGGTACGTATCTGAATAATGTAGGCGAGCCTACAGCTCAAGCTTACGTGTTAGGTACGTATCTGAATAACGTACGCGAGCCTACAGCTCAAGCTTACGTGATAGGTACGTATCTGAATGACGAACAAGAGGCTGAAGATCAAGATTATATGTGATGGGTACGTATCTGAATAACGTAGACGAGGCTGCACATCAAGCTTCTGGTTAGGTACGTATCTGAATAACGTAGACGAGGCTGCACATCAAGCTTACATGTTAGGTACGTATCTGAATAACGTAGGCGAGCCTGCAGCTCAAGCTTACGTGTTAGGTACGTATCTGAATAACGTACGCGAGCCTACAGCTCAATCTTACGTGATAGGTACGTATCTGAATGACGAACAAGAGGCCGAAGATCAAGATTATATGTGATGGGTACGTATCTGAATAACGTAGACGAGGCTGCACATCAAGCTTACGTGTTAGGTGCGTATCTGAATAACGTACGCGAGCCTACAGCTCAAGCTTACGTGTTAGGTACGTATCTGAATAACGTACGCGAGCCTACAGCTCAAGCTTACGTGATAGGTACGTATCTATTGACGAACAAGAGGCTGAAGATCAAGATTATATGTGATGGGTACGTATCTGAATAACGTAGACGAGGCTGCACATCAAGCTTACGTGTTAGGTACGTATCTGAATAACGTACGCGAGCCTACAGCTCAAGCTTACGTGATAGGTACGTATCTGAATGACGAACAAGAGGCCGAAGATCAAGATTATATGTGATAGCTACGTATCTGAATAACGTAGACGAGGCTGCACATCAAGCTTACGTGTTAAGTGCGTATCTGAAAAACGTACGCGAGCCTACAGCTCAAGCTTACGTGATAGGTACGTATTTGAATGACGAACAAGAGGCCGAAGATCAAGATTATATGTGATGGGTACGTATCTGAATAACGTAGGCGAGCCTACAGCTCAAGCTTACGTGTTAGGTACGTATCTGAATAACGTACGCGAGCCTACAGCTCAATCTTACGTGATAGGTACGTATCTGAATGACGAACAAGAGGCCGAAGATCAAGATTATATGTGATGGGTACGTATCTGAATAACGTAGACGAGGCTGCACATCAAGCTTACGTGTTAGGTGCGTAATTGAATAACGTACGCGAGCCTACAGCTCAAGCTTACGTGTTAGGTACGTATCTGGATAACGTACGCGAGCCTACAGCTCAAGCTTACGTGATAGGTACGTATCTGAATGACGAACAAGAGGCTGAAGATCAAGATTATATGTGATAGGTACGTATCTGAATAACGTAGACGAGGCTGCACATCAAGCTTGCGTGATAGTTACGTATCTGAATAGCGTAGACGAGGCTGCACATCAAGCTTACGTGTTAGGTACGTATCTGAATAACGTACGCGAGCCTACAGCTCAATCTTACGTGATAGGTACGTATCTGAATGACGAACAAGAGGCCGAAGATCAAGATTATATGTGATGGGAACGTATCTGAATAACGTAGACGAGGCTGCACATCAAGCTTACGTGTTAGGTGCGTATCTGAATAACGTACGCGAGCCTACAGCTCAAGCTTACGTGTTAGGTACGTATCTGAATAACGTACGCGAGCCTACAGCTCAAGCTTACGTGATAGGTACGTATCTGAATAACGTAGACGAGGCTGCACATCAAGCTTACGTGTTAGGTACGTATCTGAATTATTTAGACGAGGCTGCACATCAAGCTTGCGTGATAGTTACGTATCTGAATAGCGTAGACGAGGCTGCACATCAAGCTTACGTGTTAGGTGCGTATCTGAATAACGGAGACGAGGCTGCACATCAAGCTTACGTGTTAGGTACGTATCTGAATTATTTAGACGAGGCTGCACATCAAGCTTGCGTGATAGTTACGTATCTGAATAGCGTAGACGAGGCTGCACATCAAGCTTACGTGTTAGGTACGTATCTGAATGACGAACAAGAGGCCGAAGATCAAGATTATATGTAATGGTAACGTATCTGAATAACGTAGGCTAGCCTACAGCTCAAGCTTACGTGTTAGGTACGTATCTGAATAACGTACGCGAGCCTACAGCTCAAGCTTACGTGATAGGTACGTATCTGAATGACGAACAAGAGGCCGAAGATCAAGATTATATGTGATGGGTACGTATCTGAATAACGTAGACGAGGCTGCACATCAAGCTTACGTGTTAGGTGCGTATCTGAATAACGTACGCGAGCCTACAGCTCAAGCTTACGTGTTAGGTACGTATCTGAACAACGTACGCGAGCCTAAAGCTCAAGCTTACGTGATAGGTACGTATCTGAATGACGAACAAGAGGCCGAAGATCAAGATTATATGTGATAGGTACGTATCTGAATAACGTAGACGAGGCTGCACATCAAGCTTACGTGTTAGGTACGTGTCTGAATAACGTAGACGAGGCTGCAGCTCAAACTTACGTGTTAGCGTATCTGAATAACGTACACGAGGTTGCACATCAAGCTCACGTGTTAGGTACGCATCTGAATAACGTAGACGAGGCTGGAGATCAAACTGATGTAATACGTACATATCTGAATGAGGTACACATATTGATATTGATAGTAATAATGATACTGATAATGATAGTTATATTGATATTGATGATATAGATATTGATATTGATATTGATATTGATATTGATATTGATATTGACATTGGCATTTCGACATTGGTATTGGCATTGCGACATTGACGATGACGATAATGATGTTGATAATGATTTTATTGAAACGGGTATTTAAAATGATACGGACATGATAATGACAATACTATTTTTGATATTTATAAGCAGAATATTCATATGTCAATACATAACGCTTTCAGAAGCAGGCATTGTTCTGTGTAGTGACAGCCTAGGGCTCTTCATCCTGAACAGACAGGGCGGGTTGAAGGAACAGGACATAAGACCATGCTTGTTGATGTCAGTTTTTGAAGAACATATTTTTGCTGTCCTTGCACACGATACGAGGTTGGTTTTCATTTGGTACTTAAAGGCGTTGTAGCACGTCGTTCTTACTGATATAAAGTGATCTCACGTAAATGTTATTAAGTGTTACCAATGGCTGAATGATACTCCTCATTCAGTAGACAGAGTTGCAAAAGGAATGTTCATGGTTCATCTCATCAAAGTCCATTTCCCTAAGAGCAGCCAGTTTAATGTGTTCACATTAAAAATGACCGTTCGAAGGCAGTTCAAGTGATCGGACTGATGTAGCGATATCTTTCAATATGGAGAACCGTTCTATGGATACGGGTTATTGGACCATGTAATGAGATGTTTTACCCTCTTACTAACAATATATTGTATAAACTTTAATAGATTCTGTTTTGGTGTCCTCGTTTCCTTAATGGTTTTATTTTCGTATTGTCCTTATGTTAAAATGATAAATGGGTTAGGAAAACACCGGGGTTATCTGCCATTTTAAAATTTTATAGTATATTGATTTTTTTCAAATATTTGAAAATTAAGTTTTCTTTCGCGTTTCAATAGACATAGTGTTAAAAACTTTCTTTTAAATAACATCCTGATCTAACGGAAACAAAATCGAAATATCTGAATTAAATCTAATTGACTATAAAATCTTAAAATGGCAGATAACCCCGGTGTTTTCCTAACCCCTTCGTTTATCAGTCACAATACACGTCGCGATTTCCTATCAAAGTTACATTAGTCAGTCATCATATTTATCCAAATTTCGCTATGATTTCCTCTGATAGTGTCAAACTTTCCCATTGACAGTCATCTTGTTAGTTACGATTTCCTATTTTCATCATATTTTGTCAGCCATCAACCAATACCACAATAGAAAACTTGGTGTGATATAAGTGATGATAATTGGTACGGTAATGTTTGTCAGTCACCGCCTCCCCGTGTAGTCATAATGCCAGTGGTCATATTTGTCACCCCCTCCCCTGGAGTCATAATGCCAGTGATCATATTTGTCACCGCCTCCCCGTGTAGTCATAATGCCAGTGGTCATATTTGTCACCCCCTCCCCTGTAGTCATAATGCCAGTGATCATATTTGTCACCCCCTCCCCGTGTAGTCATAATGTCAGTGGTCATATTTGTCACCCCTCCCCTGTAGTCATAATGCCAGTGATCATATTTGTCACCGCCTCCCCGTGTAGTCATAATGCCAGTGATCATATTTGTCACCCCCTCCCCTGTAGTCATAATGCCAGTGATCATATTTGTCACCGCCTCCCCGTGTAGTCATAATGCCAGTGAACATATTTGTCACCCCCTCCCCGTGTAGTCATAATGCCAATGATCATATTGGTTTACGCCTCCCCGTGTTATCATAATGTCAGTGATCATATTTGTCACCCCCTCCCCTGTAGTCATAATGCCAGTGATCATATTTGTCACCCCCTCCCCGTGTAGTCATAATGCCAGTGATCATATTTGTCTACGCCTCCCCGTGCAGTCATAATGTCAGTGATCATATGTTGGCCCCCCTCCCCTGTAGTCATAATGCCAGTGATCATATTTGTCACCCCTTCCCCGTGTTTTTATAATGCCAGTGGTCATATTTGTCACCGCCTCCCCGTGTAGTCATAATGCCAGTGATCATATTTGTCACCCCCTCCCCTGTAGTCATAATGCCAGTGATCATATTTGTCACCACCCCCCCGTGTAGTCATGTCATAATGCCAGTGATCATATGTGTCACCCCCTCCCCGTGTAAACATAATGCCAGTGATCATATGTGTCACCCCCTCCCCGTGTAAACATAATGCCAGTGATCATATTTGTCACCCCCTCCCCTGTAGTCATAATGCCAGTGATAATATTTGGTACCCCCTCCCCTCTAGTCATAATGCCAGTGATCATATTTGTCCCCCCCCCATCCCCACCTCCCCCCCCCCCCCCCCCCACCCCCGTAGTCATAATGCCAGTGATCATATTTGTCAACCCCTCCCCGTGTAGTCATAATGCCAGTGGTCATATTTGTCACCGCCTCCCCGTGTAGTCATAATGCCAGTGATCATATTTGTCACCGCCTCCCCGTGTAGTCATAATGCCAGTGATCATATTTGTCACCCCCTCCCCGTGTATACATAATGCCAGTGATCATATTTGTCACCCCCTCCGCGTGTAGTCATAATGCCAGTGATCATATTTGTCACCCCCTCCCCTGTAGTCATAATGCCAGTGATCATATTTGTCACCGCCTCCCCGTGTAGTCATAATGCCAGTGATCATATTTGTCACCCCCTCCCCGTGTATACATAATGCCAGTGATCATATTTGTCACCCCCTCCCCGTGTAGTCATAATGCCAGTGATCATATTTGTCACCCCCTCCCCTGTAGTCATAATGCCGGTGATAATATTTGTTACCCCCTCCCCTCTAGTCATAATGCCAGTGGTCATATTTGTCACCGCCTCCCCGTGTAGTCATAATGCCAGTGATCATATTTGTCACCGCCTCCCCGTGTAGTCATAATGCCAGTGATCATATTTGTCACCCCCTCCCCGTGTAGTCATAATGCCAGTGATCATATTTGTCACCCCCTCCCCGTGTAGTCATAATGCCAGTGATCATATTTGTCACCCCCTCCCCTGTAGTCATAATGCCAGTGATAATATTTGTTACCCCCTCCCCTCTAGTCATAATGCCAGTGATCATATTTGTCACCCCCTCCCCGTGTAGTCATAATGCCAGTGATCATATTTGTCACCCCCTCCCCGTGTAGTCATAATGCCAGTGATCATATTTGTCACCCCCTCCCCTGTAGTCATAATGCCAGTGGTCATATTTGTCAGCGCCTCCCCGTGTAGTCATAATGTCAGTGATCATATTTGTCACCCCCTCCCCTTGTAGTCATAATGCCAGTGATCATATTTGTCACTCCCTCCCCGTGTATACATAATGCCAGTGATCATATTTGTCACCCCCTCCCCGTGTAGTCATAATGCCAGTGATCATATTTGTCACCCCCTCCCCTGTAGTCATAATGCCAGTGATCATATTTGTCACCACCCCCCCCGTGTAGTCATGTCATAATGCCAGTGATCATATGTGTCACCCCCTCCCCGTGTATACATAATGCCAGTGATCATATTTGTCACCCCCTCCCCGTGTAGTCATAATGCCAGTGATCATATTTGTCACCCCCTCCCCTGTAGTCATAATGCCAGTGATAATATTTGGTACCCCCTCCCCTCTAGTCATAATGTCAGTGGTCATATTTGTCACCCCTCCCCTGTAGTCATAATGCCAGTGATCATATTTGTCACCGCCTCCCCGTGTAGTCATAATGCCAGTGATCATATTTGTCACCCCCTCCCCTGTAGTCATAATGCCAGTGATCATATTTGTCACCCCCTCCCCTGTAGTCATAATGCCAGTGATAATATTTGGTACCCCCTCCCCTCTAGTCATAATGCCAGTGATCATATTTGTCCCCCCCCCCCCCCATCCCCACCTCCCCTCCCCCCCCCCCCCCCCCCCCCCCCCGTAGTCATAATGCCAGTGATCATATTTGTCACCCCCTCCCCGTGTAGTCATAATGCCAGTGATCATATTTGTCACCGCCTCCCCGTGTAGTCATAATGCCAGTGATCATTTTTGTCACAGCATCCCCGTGTAGTCATAATGCCAGTGATAATTTTTGTCACCGCATCCCCTTGTAGTAATTATTCCAGTGATCATTTTTGTCACCGCATCCCCCTGTAGTAATAATGCCAGTGATCATATTTGTCACGACCTCCCCCTGTCGTAATAATGTCAGTGATCATATTTGACACGGCACCCCACTGTAGTAATAATGTCAGTGATCATATTTGACACGGCACCCAACTGTAGTGGTAATTTCATTTCCCGATGTAGTTATATGTATCATTTGGTTTACTTTGGTTTGCAGATATATAAAGGTATTCAATGTAAAACTTGAGGGGAGGTATAAGCTTGTCACGGCCACGACTACATCGGACTTCTGGGTTGGTTTCACGAAGATTTCCCTCACAGAGCTGAAGCTGGGGTCAGCTGCTCCTTGAAGAACATTGTATCGGATTATCCGTTATTTTATTTGTGTGCATTAAATGAATGATTTTTTTAATTTGTACTAATTTTACATATTTCATAATAATTAACACATGTATATTGATAGAATGTCCACAACGTAAAAGTAATGTACCACCAGACTGGTCAACAATGGCTTGTTGTGACGTTAACAGGATGTTTGTCTCCTCGAATTTCGTTCCTCCAAACAAAATAACCTGATAGAACCCTCCCTTTAAGCACGATGAACTCTGTCGAACTCTCTTTGTATAAATCCCAAGAAGAAGGTACCAGCTGACTTTTCCAAGAATTGTTATAGATATTGGCTAAGTTGAGCATAGGGAAAGTGGTCCTGATCAATTGCAAGGACTGAATACAGCTGTTTACCGAAAGTTCACCTACATGTGAATCTTAGTGCAAATGTCATGTTAATTGACGTTCATTGTAACGTCAATAACATTACATCACATACAATGACAATGAATCATCATATATCCATGAGTAAAACAATCAATCTCAAACGTATCCTGTTATCGTCACGTCAGTTGAAATTTATGATAATGAAAAAGACAGAAGGGGTAAAATTTAAAATATTCAGATTTAATTAATTTTCGAAAAAATGTTTTCATATTGACTAAATGAGAACAATTTCATCACAAATACATTAACTGAGTATTAGAGGGAATATATGATGCATGTTTGACCCAGTTAGTCACTAACTGAATATTTCACAGAAGAAAATAAAAAAAACTGAAGTTTTGAAAAGATTGACCCCGTGTTACTTTAAAGAGCTGCCAAAACTGTAACTGTTCACTATGAGGTATATACATCGGATTATGTTATTGAATACTCAACTTTATAAAGTGAAAATGCAAAATGATCGGTCTTGTTTTCGCATTGATACGATATGCTTCATAGACAAGCCATAATACATGATATTTGCACTAAAATACCAGTAGATAAACAAACTTTCCGTACGCAGCTGTAGACGTGGTAACTGATTTAAATCTTCATTCTTAACTATTTCACCTTCTAAACTATCTTTCTTGGATTTGTGCATACATGTATCATAAATGTGTAAATATATTGAATTTAGAAAATTAATGTTACGTTAAACGTATTTTGGTAATTACGCTGGATATGTGAAAACTGTAAGTTTATCATGAAGAAGTGAGAAATAAGAATGTACATATAAAATGACTATAATTAATATTAATATTTAATAAACTATTTCTCTCTGACCTATTTTATGTCTAATGTTATCATTGTGTACACAACTAGACTCACGGGAGTAAGAAACTATACCAAAATATTAAAAACAATAAAAACAATAAGAAATTAGTGTTTCCATGTGGAATTATATAATTTCTATTTATAACATCACTTGAACCCAACTTGTACCAAGTGAAAGATCATGTATCAAATATTGACTTTGACGAACTTTTTCATCAAATATAAGCCAATGAATCTTGCATCTTCGCCTGACCCCGAAACCAGAATAGATAGGGAAACACAGGCCAGATCAATGCTATTTATTCTGAAAATTGATGAAGAAGACATGCGCCAAATTTGAAAAGGATTAGATGAACAGTTTTTCTGTTATCGATCGGACAAAAAATGCTCAGAATATGAGTTAAAATACAAAATTTAAATTCAAACATTCACCAATTGAGGTAAAATTTCGCACTGCACCCCTCTTAGTGTTGAAGATGACATGTGCCGAATTTGAAAAGGATGAGATGAATATTTTTTAGAAACTAGACCGATCACTTTGCATTTTTTCATTATAATAAGAAGACAGCCGAGTGTTCCATTACATAATCTAATTTGATACCTCATAATAAACCGTTACCGTGGGTCAAACATACATAATATATTTCCTCTTATAGGCCTACTCATTCAATGTATTTGTGGTGATATTGTTCTCCTTTAGTCGATATGAAAACTTTTATTCGAATATCAAAAGAATTTGATTTTTCAATATCACACAGTAGTGGGACATGTAGAAGTTAGGTAAAACTGAAGAAAGTGTCTATTGAAAGGAAGTTGAAATAATTGAGTCGTGAGAGATGTTTTGATGAGCAGACCGTTTTACTACACGAGATAGGAGAGTCACAATGGCTTTTTGGCTTGTTTTATGACGTTATACAGTTAGGACGCGTCAAGAAATTTAAGTCCAAGAAGATTATTTATGTCGAAAACATCTGTTTTATTAACTAGATTTTTACATTGTATGAATCTTTTATTTAAATGCCCAAATTTCCGAATCATGAAATTTAGACTAGCACCATGATGACGAGACTTGTCTATAATCTGTAATGCGTAGATAGGAAACACGATATTCTTTAGACACAAAGCAACGCAATACTGAGCAATGCATAACTAATTTCCTGATTTACTTCCATTTATAATCCTTGTATGTACGTTAATTCTTGTTGGTGGAGATACTTTCCTCTCAATAAAATGTTCAATCACAATCTAGGATTATTTTTCGTGGGTGATGTGTAGCTTCCTCTTCACGTCCTACCTGACTTTCCTTCTTAATGTTGCCAATCATCCCACACTCATATGTTATATATTTGGTGTCTAATTGGGTTGTTTTGTGAGGGCAATATATTACCAGGTTCAACGAAGGTTGAATTTTGGTTTGTGTTAGCTACACATGCCCTTGTGAAATAAGACTGCATATACTATAGGGGTAACATTGTTTTTCAGGGCGTTTTCATTTTCAGAAGCCCGAGGTCTTCAATTAACTGCCCGACGAAGGAGGACAGTTGAAGAATACTCGCTTTCGCTCGTTCAATACCAAATCATTAACTCGTTTAATAAAAGTGCCATTCAACATTTAGTCTTCTCTATATATCTTACTGACATTTTTAAATGACATGAACCTATTAGTGGTAATGCAGACACTATCAGTCTATGGTTTCGCTTTCTATGTAACTGCGAAACAAGTTTGGCATTTTGGCGATACCATGGCTCATGCAGATTTATTAGATTTTATACGAACTTTCCATTATTGCAATCTATGACCGACATACAGGCATAGTTTTATACAAATGGTATTTATCTTGAAGCTTGTTGGTTTTCTCGTATTACAGACTCGTTTCTCTGCCTCTTTAAAGCACTATCGTATCACTAGGCGACTACTAACTTCGAACACCAATTTGTTCAAGGCAGGCGGTTATTTGAGGTAGATGATTTTCCTAGGCACAATTTATCTGCATGCAATTTCAAAAATTAAAACAAAAACATCATTATCAACAATTATTCAAGGCAGTGGAGTATTCATTTCAAGGAGTGCTAAGAATCGGCGATTATTCAAGGATTCATTGCATCTGATTCCCTTGAAAGTAGCATTACTGGTGTATGGAATGGTGTCCGGGGCAGTGTTCAAGAGAGGTTTCAAAGTTATCGCTCAATTAGCGATTATAAGCGCTCGCTGTTATGGAATGGTGTCCAGTAGCCTATTAGCGCGTGCTCTTTCTATACGTCGGTGACACGTCCCGTCTCAGTTTCGGATCTATTGGATGTTTATATCTTTTGTATTACTAATGCCAACAGTGTAATATATAGATAATACTGTTTGCAATAAATATTTTATAGATATTTCCAAATGCTTTCAATGAAGCTTTTAGCTAAAGTAGACTAGAATAGTCGAGGGAGCTATTGAAACAAATCAGCAAACTTAGCAGATTCTACTACTAACCATGCTCGTTATTCCTCACATCAATAGTTTCCTACACATATCATCTCTGTTTTGTAAAGGGACCAATTTGGCAGTGCCGAAACTTGCTAGAAAATTCTACCAGACACCAGGGCAGGTACAGTACCCGCCACATCTCCTCAAAAGTCGCCAGTCCACTTTAGTTTCACATTAATTTTCTACTCATCAATAATTAACAATAAGCATATTTTCATATCTGGGCCGTGTTCAAGAGAGGTTTCAAAGTAATCGCTCAATTAGCGATTACTTTTAAAGCTCTCTTGAACGCGATTGCTCAATGTAGCGCTACGTAGCAAGGCAAGCAAACTTCAAGGAATTTGCACTGTGTCGTTCAAGAGATCGCTACTTGAGCGCTACATTGAGCGATCAATGAGTAATTTAAGCGCACCCCCTGCCCTGTTTTATTACGTTCGAGGGCAATCACACCGGGGCAATATATCACTTTGTCATTGTGACGTAAAGTTTCGTTCTGAATGCGGCGAGCGGGTCGCCAGCCTATGGCTAAACGTGGAAGGGAGCGTATTTCAATTTATTTTATTACTTCGGTAATAAACAGAATATCATATATAGAGATTATTACCCGAGGAAGTGTGTAATATGACTTTTACGAAACGAGTAAGAATTTTTGTATTGCCCGAGCGAGAGCGAGGGTTATACACAAATTTGAGTATGACACACTTTCGAGTGTAATAATTTCTTTATTACCCATTCTATTCCATTTGATTCGCGTAAAACCAGCCAGGAAACGTCCCACTTCTCTTGCGACGGCAAACTACAGTGACGTCACGAACAATCGTCTTATGACGTCACAGACGACGAAATACGGGAAGTCGCGGTGGAACAATGGTTGCTAGGCAAACGTGATGTGTGCACATGTGCTCATATCAATAATATTAACTCGGTTATTTTCAACCATATGGGTAATACTCGTGTCTATGTCATAAGCCTGATATATTATGTTTACGCCACTCGTGCCTGAACAATTGGGAAATACTAATGTTCGGCACTCGTGTAGTAAACGTAATACATGTATGTCATAGACACGAACATGATCACAGGGGGTAGGCCCTGTCCATGCTTAGTGGGGGGAGGGGGAGGAAGCCTTATGGTCTGGGGCATTAATGGGCATAAGAAGATCGTAGGCGATAGGACGTCGTAATCGGAAACGTCAAAATCGCCTATTGACGACGAACGGGTTGGCAGTTGCCCTACAAGATGGCGTCCGATTCCTATTGAATACTTCAGAAGATTTAACTACTCAGTTAAACGCCGGACTAGGACCTGCGTCAGTTCTCGGGGAGGTCACACCCGGTATCGAACAATATGTGCTTTTAAACGCGCTGTAGCATGTTTTTTTAATATTATTTTTTCTAAAATTGGTCATTTATCATAAAACTTTATACAATATATTGTTACATTAGACGGTTAAACATATCAGTGTATAAGCCGTATACAGACAGAACGGTTATCGGTATTGGTAGAAAATGGTGCGACGTAAAAAGCGACAGTTTTGTGACTCGTCACTGAGTCGCCTGAGAGTAGATTTGTAGGTCATATGCGATTTTGAGATTTCAGACAATCCCACCATTGTACCATATCTAAAACTCTACTTCGAGTGTTAAGGTATCGTTGAATCTTTCAGATCACTTGAACTACCTTCGAGTGGCCATTTTAATTTTAACACAGTAAAATGACAGCTCGATCGGAACTGGACTCACATGGCTTAACCGAACAATCTACATTCGTTTTAGATCTCCTTTTATTAAGTCAGAAGGTTTATTACGTCATCGGCAGTACTTAGTTGCCTTTTTGTGAAACGTGCTATAGGACCCTCGAACCAAACGTCATTCAAGTATCATCTGATCAATATGTGCAATGTTTTTGTAGTTGATGTTCATTACACATTGTAGCTGAATGATTGTTTTATGTGGTTTACAATTTAGTGGTCCCATACATTTCTTTGGTTATGATAAAGACGTTTTTTTTACGCTAGCTAGTTTACTTGATAATTACTAAGAGGCATTCATAAAGCAAGCAAACCGGTCACATGCCTATTTTCTTATCACGTTTTAAGGAGATTTCAAAACGAAAATGTTAAAAGAACAGGTAATGTCTAAAAAATCAAATTCAGGGGACATGGTGTTAATTATTATAACTATCTGACTGAACTCAGCGATGATGTCATTCACATTTGAGTTGTAAAATATCAAGACCAATACAATATTGTTAGCTATGGTCCGCTAGTCCAGCCAATGCTTCATAGCCACAGTGGTGTTGTGGGCTAAAATAGTAGCAGTCGTTATATATAGAAAATCTCACGCAAGTGTCTTCTGATAACAATTATATCAACACGAGTTGCTTAAAGTTCCAAATATTCGAGGCTTGCCGAGGAAAGTTTTACTTTTATCAACGAGTGTTGATATATTTGATGTCAGAATACACTTGTGTGAGATTTGTCATTACTTGATGATGTTAACACATTGTGATATTGTGTAGTTGAGGGTGAAAGGGCATTGTTCAAAATCTACTACCAAAACGACATCTCCTTCAATGTAGGAGACATCGCTTGATTTCACACAAGCGATATCTACTATGAAACTTTATAAAAGTCAACTACTCTAGAAAGCGGCACTTGCCCAAAAATCACCTCACATATTACTTCACAATAATATATATATGTGTGTCTGAAAAGAAAACCCTTTGACAACTGGATATGGTATGAAACGAGAATAAATTCAAATGGTATTAATTCCTCATTTATTCACTAACCTTAATACAATCGATTCATACCAGCATACTCGTCTGTCCTAGGCACCGCGTTGACAATTCAGTATTCCCATCTGTGCAAACCATTAACACAATTCAGTATTCCCATCCCATTAATTGGTCAACAGTTGGTAATGCCATCCTAAGGTTACATCAAAGGACACATACATTTCCTGCACATGTTGAAGCCTTCTGATATCATAGATCACAGCTCAAGTCAGAAAGATTCTGTTAGGAACTTGGATGATTTTGTTGTATATACCGCGGCCATAGACGACAGTTCTGGTGCGATTTGAAGGCAGATTCAGAAAGATGCTGTTAACAACTTTGATGACTCTCATGGCAGTAGTTGCAGCTAGTCGACAATACACTAAACAGGAAATCAAAGCAAAAGTCAAAGACTACAGAGGTATGTTGGGGTCATACCCAGTCCGTGTTTATTTTCTCGACCAACCAAAGACTAACCTTATATTTGAACCTTTCTCAATTTTGGAGGTGAACTCAGCTGCACAAACGTTTTCGTTCACGGCGAGCTTTTTGTTTAAATGGACTGATCCCAGCTTAGGTGTTAAATCTTGGAGTTTGAAGAGTATGATCCAGTCAGCCAACTCGACATTAGTATTCTCCTATCTGAGTACAGAAATAGATACGCCAATTTTGTCAATCACCAACAGCGCCTTTGGGAATGTTTTTATTTCTTTTGAAACTGACTCCGTTGTGCTAGCAGACATTGAAGGGAAGATAGAGATGCAGAAAGTACTTGGGATACAAACCCTGTGTGATCTCGACATGGTGTTCTTTCCCTTTGATGAGCAGGTTTGTGAAGTGAATCTGAAAAGCATCCTTGGTACTATCAACGTATCAATTTCTACTACTGTTTTGGAGAGATTTTTGAAAAAAGGGCAGAGGGAATGGGACATATTAAAACTTGAAACTGCAAAACAACACAATGAAACTCAAATCCTTTTCCATTTGAAAAGAAACAGCTCCTTCTACCTTTGGACTATCATCTTCCCAATGGTCCTCCTCTCCATTCTCAACTCCTTCGTATTCCTGCTTCCAACCGAGTCGGGAGAGAAGATTTCCTTCCTTGTGTCCTTGTTCGTCACCTTTGCAGTCTTCCTGAATTTCGTCAATGAAATGGTTCCCAAATCAGACCAAATCCCTCGACTTGCCTTGTATCTGGTTCTTGTGCAATGTCACAGCACTCTTTGTGTCTTTGCAGTGCTGTTAATCCTGAACAAACACCACAAGGAGGACCACACAAAACTTAACTCCAAGGCAGAGGAAAGTGTAAAACAACAGCAAATTGCAAGCTGTGCAGAAGAATCTTCCAGAAGTAGAAACCTCAGCGCCAGTAGTATCAACTTCAAAGAAGAAGATACTTCAGAGTCGGTGGAAGCAACTGCACAGCGTAAACTGGTAACGTTTAGTTCATTTAAGTTCATGGAAAGAGTTATGTTCATAGTGTTCTTCCTGACTGCCTGCTTCATGCCCTCGGTATTTCTGTTTTGAATACTGTTAAATGTTGTCAAGGTTTATGGTTCAAATTATTGTGGATGTTTAGATCCAAACATAAATTGTCATGTAACTGATATCAGTCATATGAGATTGAGATTGTAATCACCGATCAAGAGAGTTTAAAATAGATTGATTGTGAATTAAAACCTTTCAGTACAAGAATGACGTGTATCTATTAAATTGTGTAGTAATCTGAAATGTATGAAAGATCTGATGATGAAATGCATTTTTCTCAAGAATGACAGATGATTACCTCTACGTATATTGTACATCGGAATCAATTGAGCATAAAATCGAGACAATATACGGTTGCAATTGATAATTAAAACGATTTTAATTCACCCATTTTAACACAAGCGCAATCAGCTGGGCGATTCATTTTGTAAATGCTCACTGAGGCGTGACTGTGATAAGCGAGGGGCGGGGCAGCCTAGACAACTACTCCGCCGGTGTCTCGTTAATTAATTAATGATGATTATCACTGCCGCTAAATGAATTTATGAGGTGTATTACATCGCCAAAAAGACATGTTTATGTAATAATTGTGTAATTGTCATCTGCGGAATTACCTAGTTGGATATCTAATTCGATATATTGGAAATTAAAGTCGGTTTATTGAAGATTTCTTTGTGAAATTAACAATCAAAATGTTGCGAAATTACGTTGAATTATGACTATCGGCGAAAATCAGATTCCTCCTGATACGTCACAGAAGTCATCCTTTCAGGGAACACACCCCGCAGACTTTCATTCTGGTCGCCGGGGCTAAATAAGGCGGTTTTTTAAAAAGCCGTATATAAGTTATTTATGGATCGATTTTAGAAATTTAAAATCGAGCAATTGTCAGATTGACATCCCATTTTAATGAATCCGATTTTGACCATATATCATTTCATCTATCCTTTAAATACGTTTTATATTTAGCGGATCAGATTTTGGCATCGGAATAAAGTGCATCCAGTAAATATCAAGTATTTTTCAAAATAAAAACATTTAACAAAGCATATCCAACTTTTCTGTATGTATCTTACCATGTCAAATTGGACTTTGAGAGTCTTTATGAGCCCATGTCATACTATGCGAGACACGACGTTTGGCTCAATATTGGTGTATCCCGAGCGAGAGCGAGGGGTGTAAGTGTATCGATATCCAGGCACACGTGTCATAAACATAATAAATTATGGACCTGCGAAAACAATGTCCTATTTATTACCTTATAAGGCATGATATTAAAAATAATATCATAAAAACGAAAACATCTATATAGCTAAACTCACGTGCAAAAGAAACGTCCCCACATTCTGAAAACAGTATAAAATGAAATATTGATGTAGGAGAAAGTAGATTTTGAATGTATTTCGTAGCCACAAGTTTTGTATAGAAGTATTCATCAGAGTATGCTTCTTTTATTTTTACATCTGTTCAAATACACATGGGGTGCTAAAATCGCTTTTAAAGATGTTTTTGGCCCACAATATTTGGTATTTAAGTTTAAAACATTGAAAAAGAAGAAATTTAATTAATTAAAGATATCCTCTACATAAATAACCTTCTTTGATTTAAATTTGTTGACCCGTCATTACTATAGGACGTCACAAAACAAGCCCAAACTGGCTTTTTGAGGCTTCTATCTCGTCTAGTTAAGGAGATTCCAAAACGACCATTTCTTAAAACTTGTGTTTCTCAGAGTTATGAATAGATAATGTTTTGAAAATTCATATTTAGTATTGTTGGGTTCTGAAGACATGATGTAACGCTGTTTCAGTCGTATTTATCGCCCGTCGATTGAAATATCTTGTATTTTGTTTGGGGACGTTTCTTGCACGTGAGTTTACTTCCAAGCGAAGTCATAGAGAAAACATGACATCATAGCCTCGTGTATGACTTGACGTCACATGATGGGTCCATTGGTTGCTTTAGCGCAGCGTATAGACCTTTGAACTCTGATAACTGCCTCCGTGGGCAATAAGAAAGACGCCTCTATTCAATGCCATCTTCATTTTGTCTACAAATTTACTTTTGTACGTTTATCATTTGTTAGATAATATATGACATGTTTTTAATAACACTTCACTCGTTTGATAACACATTGTTTAAATATTACTTATGTTATAATCCAATATATCACATGTTTGATATCAAATATATCACATGTTTAATGATATATTCTTGTTTGATAATATATAGCTTGTTCAATATATTACTTGTTTTATAATCCAATATATCACATGTTTGATTATCAAATATATCACATGTTTTATGAAATGTTCTTGTTTGATAATATATAGCTTGTTCAATATATTACTTGTTTTATAATCCAATATATCGCATGTTTTATAATCAAATTTATCATCCAAAACTGTGTTCCACAGGAGATATCGCTTGTGTGAGATCAAGCGATATCTCCTAGGAGATATCTTTTTGGCAGTAGATTTTGCACAATGCCCCGTCGCCGTCAACTACATGACATCACAATGCTTTTACATCATCGAGTAATGACGTCACAATGCTATGACGTCATAAACATGATGACGTAACAATGCTATGACCTCACCGCACTGGAAGTAAAATGGCAGAGATGTGCTCAGAGATGTACACTAATTTCACTTAAACGTAATAAGAATGATTTTGGATGATAAATAGAATCTCACCCTCGTGTCTTCTGATATCAAATATATCAACACTCGTTGATACAAGTAAAAATATCCTCGGCAAGCCTCGGATATTTGTAACTTTCATCAACTCGTGTTGATATATTTGATATCAGAAGACACTTGGGTGAGATTCTCTCTATATCATATACTTGATGATTAATAAATCACGTTTGATGATATATTCTTGTTTAATAATATATAACTTGTTTAATACATTACTTGTTTTATAATCAAATATATCACGTTTGATGACATAGTCTTGTTTGATAACACATCACATGTTTAATAATGAAATATTAATTTGATGGTATAATTACTTGGTTTAAAATACATAACCCGTTTGATAATCAAATATCACATGTTTGATAATTTATTACTTGTTTGATAATATATAACGTGTTTGATAATACATAACTTGTTTGATAATCAAATATCACGTGTTTGATAATATATTACATGTTTGATAATATATTACTTGTTTGATAATCAAATATCACATGTTTGATAATATATTACTTGTTTGATAATATATTACTTGTTTAATAATATATAACGTGTTTAATAATATATTACTTGTTTGATAATATATGACTTGTTTGATAATATTTCACTTATTTGATATTATATAACGTCTTTGGTAATGTAATACTTGTTTGATACCACAGAACTTTTTCGATAATATATTACTGATATTTGTTAACAATTCACCGTTATGATAAAACTTCACTTGTTTAACAACATATCACAGGTTTGATACATACACCCCGTTGTCGACAACACGTCATTGTTGTAACAGTGTTAGCGCCACATAAGGAATCTCATTCAATGTAAATAAATGTAATATCTTTAACACTTCTATTTTCTAGACGCTAGTAAACATTATACGTTTATGAAACATTATGAATACGTTTCTAATTACATTCGCGACACTTATTTGACCTGAATGTTGTTTTTGGAGGTTTTATAATATTTAGAAATGACTGCATGGCCCCTTAAATGCGGTCAGTATTGTAATTGTTCGTGGTTATAGTTTTAAAATCTTATTACGATGTATTTGTATTATTGGTATTTTCCATCCACATTTATCTGGTGTCATGGGTTGCATTAACCAAAATAAAAAACCAACTGTGCGTGTTCAATGAGTCGGTGTTTCATAGGTGTCAGTAGGCCTATAGGTATTCGTACCAAGTCAAGGATTCACGTCATCAATGTAATATTTTACGGCGCTTCCTCCAATATGTATGTCCGCTTCCTGGTTGCCGGCATGAGACAGATATTGACAGTAAATGTTATATGAGCCATGGCCTTAAACACCTTACAGTGTTGTGTATTTCACCAATTATTTACAGTGGCGGATACCCAAGACCCACCCACCGCCAATGCATTTCAGTCACTACTTCCGTCTTTTATATCGCTATGAAATGTATGACAGTGTATTTCTGTTGATGGTATACTGTTGTACTGCGTCATTATGTTGACACTAGCATTGTCTCGAGCATTGTCATTGAAGGAGGACCCTATCTATAAACAAATAACATTCCATCTCCGTTATTACAGAATTGCATCTTCCTTTCTCTCTTAAAACTAACTTATTCTATTTCAAGTGGAATATAACATTAACGTGATTGTGATCATTAAAGGGACAGTAGCAAGTTTTTTCGGTCAAATAAGTTGATGAAAATATTTGAAAAATAGGGTCACTAACAGTAAAACTCCTTTATCTCTTAGGAAAATCAATTAAAAAAATGAGTGCACATTGAAATCGTTTTGTAATTTGAAATAATAAAATGTGTTCACATTAAAATGGTCGCCATGCAATGTTTGCTTTAAACGCAACGCCGTTATTATCACTACGGATAATTGGTTTGAGTAATAAGATGTTTACCCTCTAAAGTAAATATTAAATAATGATATAAACTATCATTACAAATGAGAAATTTGAAAAAAAAAATGTTTTGCATAAAACCTGCTACAGCCCCTTTATTTAACATACGACTGGCTTCAGGAGAAACATCTCGCATTCATCGATCTGTTCATTCACAGCTTACTATTCTGCTCACTCGTTTGGTGTTTGCTTCCGCGTGCCTACACATGTGACTATCACTATAAGCACGGTGGTATCATTGAAGGAAACATTTACACAATGTTAAATGCTTTACCAGTTCTTGGAAAATCTCATCCGCATGCAGACACATGGAAAACACGACGACAGTCCGACACACGCTCTGCTGCACTGAGAATAAGAGTTACATGCCCTTGCATACGTGTACGAACGCTATTGAAGCGCAGATAAAATATCACTTAAACGGTTGCTCGATACATCTAAAGTAAAGTTCACGATAAAGTTCACGATCAGTTAAACTAACTTTTGGGACTCCATTTTTCTCTAACTGTTTAAGCTTGATAACTGAAGAAGACATGATATGTCTGTCTAACTGTCGGTATTCTGATGAAAATTTTCAAGTCGTCAAGTTTGATTCAAGAATAGTATCATACTTTCTTTATTTCTGTTAATAATTACAAATCAGAAACGAACACTATGTCTTCTTTATGACACACTATCGCGTGTAATAAATTCGTTATTGTCCATTCAATTCAATTTATTCCATATTCCTGATATTCTGCAAACGACCTGGTTAAAGATACTTAGGATATCCATATATCTTTGACAATATATATTTGAACTCAGGGAGAGACAATGGTTGCTGGGTAAAAATGGGCACATTGGGAGGGTTTTCGGGTGGGAAGGGGGCGATCGGGGTGCTCTAGGCCGGTAGAAGTCCAGGTGCTCCTGAGCACCATTCCTTTATATTATCTCCCTCGTAGACTTTCCAATTTCAGCATTCCGTTCTTTCTTTTTCCGTATTGGTGATGTCAGAACCTTTGCAAGTTTCGTATATTGCCTAACGAGTGTCTTTTTTGATGAAGACGATTATGCAGGTTATTGGCCAGTCAACAGACACGAGAATCACAATGAATGATATGATAACATGGACGACAATACACTGTCTGGGAGAATGATAAACATGTGTATTCCATAAATGCCATTTGCACAAATCTGTTTATTAATCCTAAAGTAATTCCAGTAAATTTCAAGTTTCATATTGAGCATGTCCTTTATTGTTATTCACAAGGGGTTTATGTTCGTGATCATCTTCTCTACTCTCAGCCACAGGGTGTTCTCCGTCACGCTCCTCGTAAAGAGCAGATAACTCTGTTTCAACGTTGGTTACCTCCCCTTTCTGCATAGATTGTTTCCGCTTATGGGACACATCGCCTGCCATTGACGCGAGGGTGGACATCCGAATGGACTCGTCTCTGTTCTTGGCAAACATAGCAGAGAAGGCTGTACCAAACATGCTTGGCCTCCTCCTCCGCCTCGCCTCCGCCTCCAGTTTCTTGACTCTCTCCTTCTTCTTGCGGTCCCTCTCGATGGAGGACTGGGTGTGGCTGTAGAACATCATGAAGTTGTTGACCAGGATGGGCACGGTGAAGCCGATCATCAACAACCCAGAGACTGCCGTGAAGGAACCTACCAGATAGCCAAGCTTGGTTACCGGGAACATGTCGCCATACCCCACCGTCGTCATGGTGATGAGAGCCCACCAGAAGCCTTGAGGTATGCTTGTGAAGGTCTCCCTGTCGTCGGCAAAATAGATCAAAGAGGCGTACAACAACATTCCCACGCAGAGGAAGAGCATCATCAGGGCGAGTTCCTTCAGGGAGGCCTGTACAACAGAAAAGAACAGATATTACATTCACATTTTGAAAGGAAAACAAAAGTTGCCTATTAACTCGAATATTTAAACCGTATTGGTAAGAATAATTTAAACGTCATAGAAACGAATGTTCGTGACATCAATGTAGCTTGCCGTCGAAAGTAAAGTGAACCGTCTCCTGACTATTTTTACGTGAATAAAATGAAGAAAATGTGGCATAGACTTTACGAAAGTCGTGCAAATTTATGTATAACCCTCGCTGTCGCTCGGTCAATAAAACAAATTCACTCTCGTTTCGTAAAGTTCATGTGGCACACTCTCTATATACCACAGCATATGTATTACTTCTGGCATCAGAATGGAAGTATCGTCGAAACAGTGGTATTTGACCAAGATTGACTCTCTAAATCGTTAATGTACCGCCGCAGTATGGTACTAATCATCAGCCCCTTCAATAAAGGGACGTTGGTTGTACCCGTTGTGTCTTTACCACACGTACCTTGAGGGTGTAGAAGAGAATCCACAATCCAGGAATATGACGCATCAGACGAAAGAATCTGAAGATACGGGTCACCCTGAGGACTGGGATTACTGCGATTGTCTCCCTTGAATGGAAATTGGACGTTGAAAGACGGTAGGCAGTTTCTACGATGTCTGGCAACAAGGCTATGATATCCACGACTGTCATTGGCAGAACGAAGAAGTTTACTTTGTGGGGACACAGAATAAACCTTGCGATGAATTCCAGGACAAAATAAATTAGGCAGAGAATGTCAATGACAAATAAAGATGGATGAACATTGACCTCCATTTCTACGTCACCGGAAGTGACGTCAGATGTAGAGTTGTAGGTAGTGCTGTTGTAAGGAACGTTGGTGGTCGTAATGTCGTATGAGACGTTGGAAGCCGTGCCGTTGAGCGTGACGTCATTAATACTTGTCATATGTGTGATATTCCCAAGGAGGGAACCAATTGTTCTCTTCTCTGCCATAATGTGGAACGATTCATGTGTCTCTGCACAGAATGAAAAGATGGACAATAGCACAAACATCATTGATACAGCCCCGAATATCTGAAACGAAAGATAATTAAACAATAATATATATTATATATTATGTAATGTAGAAATTAAAATAAGAATTTGAAAATTGACATAATAAATTGTACATTTATCTCCTAGGACTTTGGTCTGATGTAAAACTGACGATGGATATTACTGATCAGATATGCACGAAGGGTTGTTATACAAGAGACATTTTTTCAGCATACTCATGTTTCTGGCGTCGTCCTCTCCACTCAGTTTATACAGTTCTTGCAAAGTATCCTTACACCCATTTTCACCTCACAGGGGTTACTTTAGGCAATCCTTCTAACGTGACCCCTGTCACATTTCAAGATTATCGCAAAATCCCCTAGCCAATAACATTTGAAACACTGATAGAGTCCTTATTTCCACCCAATCAAACATTTATTTACAAAGATATGCGCATTGCACATAAGAAAGATCTCAAACTCAAATGGAAGTCTCAGTTTGAAGCAAGGTCGTTGATTGCACAACTAGCTAACTCTTGTGCAACCATTCCGGATTCTGTATTTCTAGCCAAGAACAAGTGACAGAGGTTACGCGTGAAGAACATGAGTTTAGTAACATCAGCGTACTCGGAGGGAATGTCTGACAACATTTAAACGAATACATTAATGTAAATTGGTTGTACACCTTTTACAATAATTATACCCCACTTCCGGTCTCGTTGCTATGGTTTCTTTTGTTACAAGGTGTATTAGCCTATACACCTACACTTTTTCTGATATACCTATACTTTTTCTGATATACCTACACTTTTTTCTAATATACCTACACTTTTCTAATATACCTACACTTTTTAACAACTGAGAAACAATGTAGTCAATTTTCTAAATTTCCAAATTCTAAGTGATGATATTTTTTAAAATGTCAGATTATAAATGAACATAATATAAGGAACCTGGGATCGAACCCGTGTCCTGTTGCTTTCTGGCCGAACGACCTAACCATTACACCACGAAGAACATTTTTTCTTGACCAAATGAATGAGGTTCTTATAATGCGTGAAATAATATCACAAATTTATGTTTTTCTTTTTATATAAGAATGTAATTTAATTTTGGGTGCAAAATGTCTTAACATACTGAAAGTTGTTTCTGTTTTCTCTAAACTTGACACGTTGACATTAGCCTTGCTGTTTATAGCGTTAGCTGTACATTTCAGCGTGCATCTGCGTTGACAATGCCGTCATTGGGCCATATCAATTATATTTCGAGCCCCAAACATGGGTAACCATACAACGCAGCATGGGCTGCGTTGTCACAGACGAGGCCGTATTTGGGTTGTGCGTTTCATGCACAAGCTTGTTTACAGCTGTATTTGTTTGAAATATTATGAAATAGTATCCGCTTACACTCGACCGTAAGTGGGGTATAAGACAGATATATCCATACTTTTCCTCGTGTATCAAATGATACCCTACACTTTTCCCCGTTGGAGCCTTACTCGGCTCAGCCTCGTAAGGGCCCCACGGGGAAAGTGTAGGGTATCATTCGATACGCTCGGAAAAGTATGGGTATATCTCTCACTTGTAAAATTTATCTGATATTTGATATAGATATAAGGAATGCATGTAACTACTTTACTAAATAGATTCATTCTACAGTTATTGGGCTAATGTTTTGTTCAGTTATTTATGCAATCAACAATCGTTAAGGTTAATTAAGTAATGGACAAATATTAATATCTTTCATTTGCAATACTTATTTGAGATTAACATTCAAGGATTATTATTGTATATCACCATTAATCTGCTGCTTATATATTTTAATCCCTGCTTGCTTGTGGTAAGAGGTCACAGGTTATTTGACCTAAATAGTTAGTTTATGGATATACATGTGTAACGAAGCTCTTTAAGATGTAAACTATAATAGCCGCCAATTAGGACATAATTAGGAAAAGCCTTAGGAAAACCTTTATATAAACACTGAATTCATTACCAAGTTAAGCTATGAAAACTATTTTACGAAATGAATGCTCAGCCAGGAAGAAGGGTTAAACTATTATTGCACAATGCTGATATTAAATGCACAGGTGTTAACCTCACTGCTACGAGTCCATTTAGAGAAAAAGATTCCGAATTCTACCGGTGACTGTGCAACTCTAGGTAACACATGGACCCTGGGACCGTCCATGCAAAGATTCGTTAAGACTTTTCCATCGTTTCAGTCTAAATTCACCCACATCAATGAATCACGATTTTGTTTCATACATATGAATCTGATGCATTTAATTTTGTCAACATCACAATGTGTAGAATTTCGACATTAAATGAACTGTGCTTACTTAAGGTTTGGTCTTGACCCAGGAGTCCTGTTGTCCGAAGGTAACAAGTTCAATAAGAGAAGTTAAGAGTTTTTTAGAGGTGGGGTGAGGTGAGGTGATTTGGGGTTTAACGCCGCTATCAAGAGTATTTCACATATATCACGGCTGCTAGTATTATGACCGGGAAGGCATGAGGCTATGCATTGTGGTAAAACATCTACAAACATTTTGAACACATGGGGATTAGAGTTGAATATGGAAAAATCGAATATAGTTGTCTTTAGAAACGCAGGTATTGTGGCAAAAACTGAAAAATGGTCATTTAATGGCAAACCCATGAATGTTATGTCATATTATAAATATCTGGGTCTTGTATTTTCCAGTCGAATGAATTGGTCTATGGCATGTAAAGCGCTTGCAGCACGAGCCGAAAAGGCAATGTTTTCAATATTTAAGCTCTTAAAAATGAACGAGTTTACTTCATTCAATTCTGCCTGCTTACTTTTTTACTCTAAGATGGTGTTATATGGTTCGGAACTTTTTTCTCTGCTTGCCGAAAGAAATATTTAAATTGTATTCATCTCAATCCGAAAATCAGGTATGATCTACTTAATCCTAATAATATTGATGTCTTAAAATCCGTTGCCATTGTTATAAAACATGTGATGTCCATTTTAAAATCCCGAGCAAAACCAATATCTATGTCACGTGATCTCAAGCTGTCATGATGAAACATCAACTGTACTTTGGGCCACTGTGCATTAAATACTGAATAAACCTGTCTGTCTGTCTGAAACCTGCGAGCATTGGCTGGAACTAGCGAACCAAAAGTCTTTAGAACTTACTATGCTTCACGTTCATTGTTGAGCGAAATTATATTTTAAATAACCACTGGGTGGATGGATAAGTGAATCTATAAATGACATATCATTATATCCTCTATATATTAGCGATGAAAGAGTGTTCTCAATCTGAGATATATTCTCATCACTGCGTAGATATGATAGAGGATTGACGTCACCTTACAATGGTATGACGTCACTTCAGCAACATTACATCATCGTCGTTGCTACTAACTGACAGTGTTACAATGTTGTGTATTCGCCAGATATTGCTGGTATATATGACCATATATATTACGAATGGTTTGTGTTTTCAGTGTACTGTCACGTATATCGTATGTCCACACCCGATAGAGGTTTTAATTAGACTGCCATATCAATGTCGGACACCCATCAATGATAGACAACACACATATCCCCTAATTACGAGTTAATTTAGCAGTTGTGGTTTACATTTAATTTTCTACACTGTATCTTTTGACTCAAGATAAGGATTTTTGGTTCGGTTAATTCCAGGTATCTTGATGCAATATTTTTTCTGTTTTTACACTTCTCTTGTGAAGTAACAAACTCCTATTTTCTCTCATGATGGCCCGAGTCAGTGGCCCGAGTAAGCGATATCACTGTAGTTAACCCCCTCACTCCAACGTCTACTTACCACACTATTCACCTTCACTTAACTCAATACTCACCGTGTGACAAGTTTTAGGAAAACTACGACCATGATGAACAGTGTGCCTTTACTATTTCAACCTTTTAACAGCCCCTTCAAATCGTCCAAACATATTGCAGTGCAAAACTCGACACTTTTATTGCTGACGAATGTTACACACATGAATCATGTTGACACGCATCGCATAATTCATGATGATGCACGAGAAGGTGCAAGGGTTGTGCAAGGGTTGTGCATATGTTAACACGATTTGCAAAATGACAATGCAAGTGGAAGGGTAAATTATGCAACATGGCTGAACAACGTTTGTTTCATTGAGGTCAAACTCCTATGTAAAAATATCCTTTTGGCGATTACTTTTAATCTCAACCCAGTTTACAGAGGCTGGTTTATCTGCAGTTACTCACAGTAGATATATGTTACCGGTACTCGATGTCGCCACTATAGGCTATTCTGATATAATATTATTTGTAGTATTGTCTGTGTATAATATTCCATTTTGCATTGATTATACGGACCGAGGTGAGGTGAGGTGAGTTGGGGGTTAACGCCACTTTCAAGAGTATTTCACTTATATCGCGGCTGCTAGTATTATGGCAGGGAGAAAGCCCGCAACGCAATGTGGCTATGCCTTGCGGTGAAACCTGCGAGCATCGGCTGGAACTAGCGAACCATGGGTGGTACTACGCTGAAATACAGTGTGGGTTAGGGACACTGTAACAAGCATGTTGACACTTGACCGCTATCAGTGAAGTACAGCAACATTGAACGAAGCTCGAAGGATGGGTGGCCCTGGATAGTCTGAGAGGTTGGATGGTTGATACCATGTCCATTAGTTGTTCGGTTGGCAGAATAAGTTGATAGCTAGTGAACTTACTTTTACTTAAGTATACCCAAGTTTGCGAACACTTTATTTACAATCGTATACGCGGAATGAAAGACATGTTACCAGTCGTTCCTCAATATTAACAGTATAAACATTTAACGTATCAATAAATGTATCTTACCTTCGCCCATCCTGACGATTTAGGGTCATTGAGGAGTAGCCAACCCTTTGCCCGAAAGGAACTCCATGCAGTATTGGGACCTTTCTTTCTTTCTGGTCCATGACCTAGAGACCCTTTCATGTCCCGTTCCAGGCGTTTGAGGGCATCCAGGGTTGTTGTCCAGGAACTGTAGCTGGTCCAGCAACATTCCTCTATCTCGTCCTCCTGTACCCCCCAGAACTGCAGCTCGTTCTTGATGGAAGCACCACACAGCCAAGCCGGAAGATGTAACTCTCCAGTACGGAGGTAGTTAAGGATTGCCTTGAAGACATCCGGTTCTCTGTCGAAGAAGTAATCGCCTTTGCTTTCTCTGTGGTGCTTCTTGAGGAACTCCTCGTTGGCCAGTGGACTGAAGGGTAGACGGTTCAGAGTGGATCTGTATGTCTCGAACCTCGTCCCTCCGATGTTGAAGACAAGAGTTTCGTTTGATGTCCCGACATTTATGGTAATCTTTTTACTTTCCTTGTTTATTCTTGCTCCTGGTAACAGAGCGTGGAGGACGTTTTCCGAATCTTTATCTCGGCCTGCAAATACGTTTGAATTTCCACCGAGAAACATGGTGTGATGTTAAACCGAGCAAACGTCCCAGTCGAAATAAATTTCACATGCAGAACAGGTTCGTCACATTACAGTAAGTAAACACAATCGGGCATAAACCGAGTTAATGGCTGCTATGAATGGGGAAGGGGCGAATGATGATAATCCCGCTGTGCAGGTATGTCAATAGACAACAAACAACAAACTCAGGTCACAGGTAAATCGTGTCTCAGGTGCGAGAACACCTTGATTTCATTCGGAGTCGCTCAGCTATGTGTCAGACACTTATTTGATGTCACTTTTCGAGCATTATTACGTACTTGGGATGTAACTGTCGATCTGCACTGCATCTGAAAATAATCCAAATAGTTATTATTTGGAATAAAATAGATATGAATAAAACGTGTATAAATATGAAGATGTCTTGGGTAAAGGATAAATATAAATATAAGTACTTTTGAATATAACAACGTTGGTATGTACTCAAATATTTTGTTTTCGATGTAATTATGATACAAACTACAAGGCAAGTGTACACGAATACAATAAGCAATTGATATGTAAATGATAAGTAAATTCAACCTCCATTGAATAAAACGTAGGTATGTACAAATACTTTGTTTTGTACGTCCATGGGATAAAAATATACAAGTTGAATGTACGTTGATAGAATGCAAGTTTCAGGTACATTTGTGCATGAAAAAAAGGTAAGTTTATATGGGGCAGGTATAATAATGTAGGTTAGACGTTCACATCCCACTGCACCTGAAAGGTAATAGTTCTACATGTCATCTACCTTGGGGATTTTTTAAAACATCTTGCAAATTCTAAAGTTGCATGTCATGCACGCACCATTGAGAGAGAAAAGGTTTTAAAGCGTGATACACTTGCACTAAAAGCAAAGTCGTCTTTCCAGTTTGTGAAAGTCTGTGCGAATTAGTTACAAGCTTGTCCATTCAAATTTGAAGTAAAAAGTTACAAAAGATACATACTCACGAAATACCACTCCAAAAAGTGAGTTTTGTGAAATATTGAGCATAACCAACCATATTACTGCAGTTCTAAGTGGTAATTCAATTAACTGCGCGAAGAAATATGGACATGTTTTTTTCGATTCGCAACAACATCATTGAAGAAGGCAAGGCTAAAGCAACTGAATCAATCTTATATTAAATTGAAACTTTGAGGAAGACTAGAGGTTTGAAATAAAGTAAACTTTCAAAGTTAAAAAGCTCATAAAAACCCTCAAATCTATCTTAACGTAAAATTGTAGATAAACTAAATGTAAAATACAATCCTAGAAAAACGCTACATGCTTTACATGTACATGTACCTTGTAGTTAAATGACGTCGGAAGTAAAGAGCCATGCACGCAGTTAAATGAATATATTATTTCAGCTTTCTATATATCTGCACTGGATTACTACAAAATCCATTTGAATTTTTTTTTGTTCACAGTTATTTACGATGATATTCAGTGCATTTCGAATAACTTGTCTGAATCGTGTCTCTTAACTGATTCGGGATAAACACGGTCTCTCCATCTGTCTGTGGGTCCTCTAATAACACGCCAGAATGGAAGTACATTATAATACTTAGATTAATGCCTTAGGCTCGTACTAATTCCTATCCAAATTGAGGCAAGAATTTACGTTAAGAATGAGATCTAAAAAAAACAAAAAACAAAAATGCATTTTCATCTCAATAATTCATAAGTGAAAGAATATCATTGAAAGTACACCACTTATAATATAATGTATAGCATGATCAATTAACAAAATTACATATTTACATTTTATTAACCTTGGGATAAACCTAAATAAGTTAAACGTTTACAATGTAAAAAAATGCTGTAAACCTGTACTGTTACCTGTTTCTGCATCCAACTTGAAACACAGGAGCGTCACATGTGGCAAGCGGACAGACAGACACGCTGCACTGCAGCTTTTGACATTTCACCTGCTTGAAAGTTGTCCTTCTTGAAATCTCATCCTCCTTCGAGTCACACCTCGGCATGTTAATGAATGATCATCTGGTTGCACTATCTCATCAGAACAAACGTTATCCACTTCGGAATCAAGATTTAAAGTATAGCTTTCTCTCAAAATACGTACTCATAAAAATAGTTCCTTCTTCATAACTCGTTATTTTCCAGATGAGTTACATTTCACTTTATCCGCCAAATACATTGACACAAAATCACCTGGTTTTAAAGTCCCGTGTTGTTTGCCTATATTTACCTCCACATACGCCGATACAGTCATCTAGTTTTAATGTCCCATAATATGTGCCTGTATTTCCCTCCAAATACGTCGATACAGTTCATGCTTTTTAAGTCCCCTAATGTTTACCTGTATATCCCGCCAAATACGTCGACACGATCAACAGGTCTTTACGACCCCTAATCGTCGAAGGGAGTTATGGGTTCAGGTGATGGTATTGTGTGAAGAAATGAACTGTAAGCCGACGATATGCTCCAATGATTTTTCGGTGACGTTCCCTTCGCTGACAGCAGGTGGTTTGTAAAGAAAATATAACCGTAATAAGAAAACTGATCGCTGGTAAACCAAGAATATACTAATTTTTAATTAGAATTCTGCTTGGTGTAAGGCAAAGGCATCTTCTACATCGTTGTTTATTATATGGATATAGAATTGTAAAATTACTCAATAAATATTTTTACACTAAATACCGTGTAGTTCACTGTGTGGGTATTCGTTTCGTAACGTCCTCATAAAAGGGACATGACGTATAAGGGGATCTAGGCACACTCAACTTTCAACCGCTGACACGAAAGCTCTTAATTGAAATTCTGTACTTTTTCACATCAGTATTGAATACATATTTGTCTATGCAAGGGATCTTCCTACTATGAAGATACAATCTAGTGTAACAGTACACTGCTAATTATATTTGTGCAAGCAAGTGTTCTGTTTTTGGTTTGGTTTATTTGATGAATATAAGTGTATTTCAATTTTGAATATATCATCATGTACTGTCTTGTATGCCTTATTATGCTAATGGTGTAAGACAATTACTCTATAGTTATCATGTGAATAAAATTGGTTTTATTGTATAATACCACATGTATTGTCTGTATTCTCAACTCATCTCCAATATATTTATAGGACAATACTTAACTAACTTACTCATCTCGCTTGATCCGCCCGTAATTATAACGGAGGAAATGGAACATTGTAAAATTGCAAGGTAATATACGAAATATTGATGAGGATACATTTATACCGCGCTGAACTCCAGGCTACGAAAGGGCATGCTCAGAGCGCACCCAATACCATGGTGTATGGACCAACATAACTCCTTTTGCATTCTCACTCACGGGGAGTATGCAACCTAGCAACCAATAATAATTTGAAAGTCGCACTTTACGGTTATCTCTCACAAACCAGGTACCCAATTGTATTACTGTGTAAGTTACACTTTTAATAAGGTCACTTGCCCAAGGTATCACCACAAGTTTAACACATCGTGTCACAGTGTGGGGCAGGGAATCCACTCTTCAAACTCTCAGTTGATCCAGTAACGAAACAGTTCACCCACCAATTTGGCGAGCCATGCGGATTCTTGCTGAACTTCACAAGTTAGCGGTCATCTGAGCTATACACAGGACCACGTGCCACAACGTAGGTAACGTTTTTTTGTTTGTTTCATGGACACAACGTTTATGGATATTGCTTAGCTGGTCAGTCCTTCGTCCCATCTACTGATAGCAGGAGACCTTATTAAGACAACATAGGTCCTTATTCTCCCGAAGGAAATTTGCATTACATATAATACAGTTCCTCAGTATATAAAACATAAATCAGCCATAGACACATTAATTACGTTATATGTTTCATATGGATTTGCATAAGACGACCAATTAAAGGTGCATATGCTTTTTAGAACAAATGATTGGCGTTCCTCAGTATAAAACATAAATCAGCCATAGACACATTAAATACTTTATATGCATCATATGGATTTGCATAAGACGACCAATTAAAGATGCATATGCTTTTTGGAACAAATGATTGGTGTTCCCCAGTATAAAACATAAATCAGCCATAGACACGTTATATGCATCATCTGGACTTGCATTAAGACCGATTAAGTGCGCATATGCTTTTTGGAACAAATGATTTGCGAAGCCTGTTTGTCGGCCCTGCATGAACATTCCTGCTAACACTTTACTTATGTGTCTTCATAGAGCATATTTCACAATGGTTCTGTGTGATAAAGATACAGATATATTATAGAAGCTCCTCATTCCCTCATACACTGTTACTATGTTTGTGTTATTGCCTTCGTAACAAAAGGGAAGTGCGATGGACCACATGTAGTGTAGGATGAAATATCGGCGTCTCACAATAAGGACATTATAACATATCTTTATTGTCAACATTTAATGCTTTCTGTTGTAAGATTTGTATAATGTGAATTAATTTGGACACGAGCATGCACTAGAAGGAACGTTTGGTCTTGTTCCGGATCACACCTCAAATGATTTAAAATGTAAATGAAGCTTGAAACAGTACATTTACTTAACACGGTTTTCATTGACAGGTTCTAGCGCCCTGTAATTACCCCCATTGTGACCTATGTAAATACAAACGTGAGCGTACAACTGCAGCACTAATTGCTTACACAGGGATCAGGGTGAAACATTGAGGCCGGTGAGTCCTACAGTTGGATGCAAAAGTTTGTACCCTTCTTTCTTATACAGATGGAATCACAAATTTGTAACCCTTCATGTACTAAAGTCCAGTGTAAGTCGAGATGTCTCGAGATGCTATAAGTTAATAACTATGAAGCTAGTGGAGATGAGAGTTCATATCGTTATGTTTCAACCATCAGATAGAATGAAAAACATGTGCACTCAACCGCAAAAGAAACGTCACCATACAAAAAACAAGATAATTCAACCCGCGAGTGATAAACACGAATGAAACAGGGATACATCATGTCTTCAGAAGCCAAATGAACTAAATTTTAAATTTCAAAACATTATCTGTTCATATTTGTGAAAAACACACGTTTTAAGAATTCTAAACATTCGGGCCAGAAACCAATTTGAAAAAGCGATTTTACTAACTCAAGTGTACCTGAAATTGCAGGTACCTTTTTACAAATTATGCCCTATATAAAGCTTTTACATTTATCCAGTAGTATTTTGATAATTACACTAACGCTAAAATGTGGTGACGTATCTTTTGATAATTACACTAACGCTAAAATGTGGTGACGTATCTTTTGCGGTTGAGTGTAATCCGTCTATCTGTGCGTCCGGGCTTTTCCATTCCGGCCTCAAACTTCAAAACTATTCAATATTTTTTGCTGAAACTTTGTACAGGTATCAACCAAGTAGTCTAGATGTGCCTTTTGCTATATAGAATTTTTTTTATCACTTATGAGTTATGAGTTATAACAATTTTCAAGAAAGTAAATGCATTATATATTCAAAATGCATAAATATATTCAAAATTCCTACATGGCGGGGGATATGGCCGACTCTATCTGCTTGTTATGTTTATTATTCTGTTTATTATTTTTACTTGCGCAAATTATTCATATGATATTGCCGACAGAGCTGAAACTAAAATCCCGCGAGTCATGTATCATTGTGATGGCGGTACGACCACTGTGACGCCCCAAATGCACACTTACATAATACATTGAGCGGTATTCCACTAGTCCAATATTGTCGTGTAAATATGTTACACTTACATAATACTTTCAGCGGTGTTACACTAGTTTAATTGTTACACTGCAGTATCTTCCGCGGGTGAGTATCAATGTGTTTATCATAAACAAGTGTTCAAACCCTGTTCAGGTTCGTTCACTGTCGCAGTGAAAATGTTGAAACGAGGTTCAAAGCATAAAACGCCATGGTATTATTTTATCCCATTGAGTTTGATCATTCAAGGGATACTTAATGGAGATTTTTAAATACCAGGTTTATTTCATCGAGTGTCATTGGTAGAGTTTTTATTTAACATTTATTATATAATGATCAAAGAAATACTTGGATTTATCAGTGAAATAACTGTCTATCAAGCTACAGTAAAGATATATAGACTGATATAATATGACGTCTTTGAAAACATGTCTGACCACGGATTTAGATTTCGTCTGACGACGTAGCGAATTGGTTTCGTCATCTTGTAACTGTGGTGACGGTCTATTCCATTAAAACGATAACAGCATACTATAATGTTTGTCAATTCTTGACTAATATCGTCTGTAGGTAGAAACGCCACCCGTGAAAATATTAATTTTCTACCTCATAAAACCATATCCAGAGGCATCAAAAACATCTTGTTTAAAGTTCTAATGTATACGTAGTAATGTCTAAACTTGTTAAAGGGGCAGTAGCCATTTTTTGCCAAAAATTTTCAAATTTCTCATTTATAATGATAGTTTGTGCCATTAAAATTTGTTTTAGAGGGTATAACATCTCATTACTCAAAGCATATATCAGTAGTAGTAATAACGGTGTTGCGTATAAAGCAAACATTGCATGGCGGCCATTTTATTGTGAACACATTTGATTATATCGAATGACAAAAATGATTCCTATGGCTTTTCTTAGCCATGTACACTCATTTATAACTTGATTTTACGAAAAGAAAAGGGTATCTTACGAATGGTGAAATTATCTTTCAAATACATTTCATCGACTTATTTGAGTGAAAAAACGTGCTACTGCCCCTTTAAGGTTACAAGTGAGGTCAAGATTACGAGTGATTTTGAATGAGTAAACGACATGAATTGCATTGACACTGACTTCCTCGTGAATAAATGTTCATCTTGGATATATTTGCACAACGCTGCATTGTGTGAGGAAGCATGCTGATCTATCTTAATGATAGAGCTGTGGGTAATACAGACGATCTTTGTTCATCTCCCTGTCTTGTTGCTGTGGATATAAGGTTTTGTCAGAACACTGAACACACGGTTCTTTCATGTGGAAATGAACACAGCGATTCAACCATCTACTTGATGAGAGTTCTTGTCATTTTGGCATAGACAGATAAAAACAACTTTTTTTTAAAGTGAGCTCAAAATAATACATCATACGTAACTTTTTATTTTGTAGTAAAACGGATTTTTTTACATGTTGCAATTGCTTTTCATCTATTTTGTAAATATTTAATTGTAATTTGATTGATTGTTTGAACAGTTCTAACGTTCTTTTAATGTATTATATTATAATAATTAATTTTGTAGAGTTTCTATAGAAAACTAAATACTATTTTGCTAAACTTCCCTTTCTTATTATCTTTTCTATTATCTTTTTTATTATCTATTTTTTAACATCAGTTTATTTTTAAAGCTTAATTCCCTGTAACATATAACATACTAAACGGGCTCACAAACAATGTACAATGATAAGTTTGAATTTTGATTAACAAACTTTCCTCCTACCATTGTAGTATTTAAATGAAGCCACAATTAGCCCCCTACATGTATGTACTTTGTTTTTTTTAAATAGTTTTGCTGCTGCACACATTGACATTGACAAAGTGATAGGCACATTTAAAAAAAAGAAATACTTGAAATTTCATACATTGCATAGTGATATTTTTTATCTTATGACTCTTCAAATACACAAGGTGTGTCGACATCGCTTTTACAAAATGGTTTTTGGTCAAAATGTTTTGCAATTTATAGTTAAACATTGTAAACTGTAGAATTTAAGTAATACAAGATGTTGTCGACATTTCGTAAATTTGTTAAACACATCAATACTGTAGAAATTAAACATCTTATTTCGTCAAAACAACGATTTCATAAAACGCCTGTTTTTGGAAAAAATATGAAAAATTATCATAATTGGCTTTTGAAGACATGATGTAGCTCCCTGTTTCAGTCGAATTTCCCACTCGTTGATTGAATTTCTTGCATTGTGTACGGTTATGTTTCTTTTGTTCGTGATTTTATGCACGCTTTGACTTATTCTAAAATATACCCACCCCGATACGGTTAAAATCTGGGTTCAGCCCATGCATGAGTCTCCATGTAAACTCCTTCACGGGAGACTTCTTTCCGCCATGTTGTTTAATGAATTGAGTGAAATGAGAAAAATCTCTGTATTTTCACTACTTCAAATTGTTAATAATAAAACATACATACATTATAATATATTACCCCCACTAATGTATCCAGTGCATGGATTCCGTTATACTCATGTAATGAACAGGAACACAGGAATCACCGCCTCGAATTTCGTTTCCATGACAAATACTCCGAGAGAACCCCCTCTTTAAGGGAGAAAAAAACTCTCCTTCGGGAAAACACGCCGAGGCGTAGAGTCGATTGTATTGTCACATTCATATAATCGAGGTCATATTATGCTATCTGGTCCGGAATGTAAATTACTCGGCCACGAAAAAACAAGATTGCTTCCAAACGAGTCATAACCCGTTGACATGGTTTTCATATTCTCTGCTTTGTGAATCAACTGTACTGTGTGAGAGAGCGAGATGTCGGTTTGTTGTCCCCTTGAAAGCTACTAAAAGATGATGGACGTTTTATGGGGCTGGGGAGACGATTTTTCAATGAATTCGAACTCAGTATTTTACAGCAAGAAACTGTTTATGGCCTTGACATAAAACACTCTTATGGACCTGTGACATTTTACGATCAAAGAGAGCTACCACAAAACGTCTAGAAATATTCAATAGTTACAGATCGTTCAGCTGTGAATTATCTTGAACGTGAGTGAAATTATAGCCGCTAACTTAACTTCAGTAAAATACTTGTTTTTGAATGGCTGACGGTTTTTTCCTAATGCATCACTAGACAGACAGACAGACAGACAGACAAGTTTTTTTATTTAAGTCTCGCCTCAACATGGTAAAGATATATAATAAATACATAAGATAATGTCACAGTAAAACGTTGAGCCATTCCATATGGAATTATGAGAGACTAATATTTCATAAAAATATACACAGAAATAAAAATAAATATTGTAAAATACTATAAAACAGGTAAATATACATTTACGATATATACAAATTTACACTACGCTTTTTAAGAATATTAAAACAGGTTTTGGCAGATAAAAACGATACATCTGGACAGCTAAGAATAAATCTAAGCTTATCTACATCATCCATTTCTAAAAAATTATCTAACATACTTGTACATTTTGATAAAAGCTGAAGTCGTTCATCGACATATAGAGGACAATACAATAAAACATGACATTCATTTTCAATAAAATCTTTACAGTGAAAACAAGTTCTCTCTTTAAAAGGACAACCAATATACCGACCTGTTTCAACTTTTAACGGCGCGACACCACATCTAAACAAAGCTAGAGCTCTTCTCATTGAACGAGATATATTAGAACTAACATAAAATTCACAGCCAAAATCAGATTTAAAACTACAGTATGTGCGTAACTTATTACCACCCTTTCCACTAATACTACCAACTTTTAAGAGGTCTTGTTGCCATTTACAAACAAAATCGTTAAAAACAACCTCAGAAACTTTAGAAACTATAAAAGGAATATGATACACTACGTTAATATCCTTAAAATGGTCGAGATTAAGATCTGACAACTTCTTACAAACTTTAAAAATTCCAGTTACGTTTACCTCTTAAAGCTAAAGCATGACTCCATCTAAAAATCTTACTAGTAACTCGATTACGATCAAGACGACAAAGACGTCTAAAAAACCTCGACACATTCCTCCATTGATTTACAACTGTAGGATACCAGCCCATATCTCCGATAACAGCATTATTGGGGGCAAACTTACGCAGACCAAGGAAAAAACGCATAGCACGATTATGAACAGCATTTATACATGAAAAACTATACGTACCCCATATTGCCGAACCATACTCGATAGTAGACCATACCATAGAATAATATAACTTAGAGTAAGTTTGTATGTACCCAGTTCATCTACCCCGCTGCCATAGTAACAGCTCCTAACAAGCTTCGTAATGATGCACGCGATTTAAGACGTTTTAGATTTATAGTTCGATCAGATGTTTTACGGGTATATTAATTACTTCCTTATTTTCCCCATATTTCATGCTTTTGTGGAAACAATTTTCACATTGCATTGCTTGCAAAGTCAATTAAACTAAGATTAAAGCATTTTAAAGGGGCAGTAGTACGTTTTTTCGGTGAAATAAGTTGATGAAATGTATTTGGAAAATAATGTCACAAATAGTAGAACACCTTTCCCTCTTCGGGAAATCAAGTTAACGAATGAGTGTACATGGTTCCATAAAGCTATGGGAATCGTTTTTATCATTCGAAATAATAAAATGTGTTCACAATAAAATGGCCGCTGGCAATTTTCGCTATATACGCAACACCGTTTTTGCATCTACGGTAAAAAGATATATTGCCTTCTAAAGTAAAGATAAATGACATAAACTATCATTATATAAGGGAAATTTGAAAAAAATAAAATTTTCAAAAAAACGTGCTACTGCCCCTTTAAAGTTTATAACATTTCCGTCGAGACGGATGACGCCATTTGTTTACGTTCAAACGTTCGTTCAAACGATATCCGCTCATCCGCCGTCGGTAGTCAAAATATAAGGTATATTCATAGGGCAATTTATATACATTGTACATGGTGGAAATAAAAGAAAAACAAAAAAACGGTGTATGCTTCTCCTATTTGCACTCCTAAAGGGTTGAGAGACACTAGTCCAAAGACTCGAGAGAAGCATACAGCGCCCCGTTCAATAGCAGCGAGCGCTTAAATTGCTCAATGTAGCGCTCAATGTAGCGCTCAATGAGCGCTTCTTCTCTCTTGAACGACACAGTGCAAATTCCTCAAAGTTTGCTCGCCTTGCTACGTAGCGCTACATTGAGCAATCGCGTTCAAGATAGGTTTCAAAGTAATCGCTCTTTGAGCGATTACTTTGAAACCTATCTTGAACACGGCACTGGTTATACCCGCCCTCTAATAATCGCCTGCCTTGAATAATCGCCGGGTCTAAGCCCTCTAATAATCGCCTGCCTTGAATAATCGCCGGGTCTAAGCCCTCTAATAATCGCCTGCCTTGAATAAACGCCGGGTCTAAGCCTTCTAATAATCGCCTGTTTGATTAATCGCCGGATTAAATTTTGCAAATGTAAATAAACCAATGGCTATCTCCTTTTCAAAAATAATTCCTACACAAGCATATTTATGTGAAGTTTAACCTTATGACATGCACTTCGTTTACAATATTCATAATTCAAAACCTACTGCAATTATGTTTTTGTTACGATTAAAACAATTCACAGAGGTTATGCTTGGGATTTTTAAATGCGAGGTAAGAAAGCTGAGCGGAAAGTAAGACCGAAAGCGAAGCTTGAGGTCTTACTTCCCCGAAGCTTTCTTAACGAAATAATGTAAGTGCTTATCGGGTAGTGTTTTTTAAATAATTGTTTATAACTGTCAAATGTTAAAATTTACATTTTATAATGTTTGATTCCCAAATTCTGCGTTATAAAGAGTCTCCCGGACTAGCGTTATATAGAGGCAGAGACAGTGTGACTAAATAGAGGAAATCCACACAGTTTTTCCTCGGTAGCTTGGAGGTAGAGCGGGTATCCTGTCAAAACGCAGAACTGCAAAACGCAGAACTGCTAAAACAACAACATTTATGGTTGGTTGCACACACCTGAACCCTCATTATAAAATGGAACGACCCGCAAGGAAATGAAGACAAAATACAGGTTGTTGTGTAAACATGTATTGTGCATGTTTTTTAATCATATGTTTCTTGGATTTCTTGGATTTTTTCAACATTTTGATGTATTCTATCATAGTGTGATCATAACAATTTGTACATTATGTATCTCTTCATATATAATATGATTCTGACATCATATCAATAACTTACAATAACTTACAATAACTAATTTACAATAATTTACAACATTGGTTATCATTGTTCATTGTTCAATCTCTGCTTTCATTCACATCTTCATCATCATGAGAGTCAGAATCAGAATCAGAGTCAGAATGCTATTGATAAAAGTTTTGTAAAATAATCTCAGAATATATATATACGTAGGTGTATATTATGGGTCTGGCGCTTGTGGAATGAACGTCCTGTGTCTTGCTTATGCTGCAGGGTGAAGGTATTGTGGTGGTGTTTTTTTTAATAAATCGCCACCAAACAGTAGCTGCAGGGTTGTTTTTTTTCTTTATTTCATATGAAGAGTGAAACAAGCACAGTTTTAGTTCCAATGTATTTTATCAACGTCAGCTTTTCTATCAACATAAGGTTTCTGTGTCTTACTTTGCAGATCATTGACTTGTCAGACTTAAGAAAATATACTATAATCCTACTCATAAATCGATCTCGGGTCTCAGTTCAGGTTCAGATCAATATATTTCTTGTAATAACATCTTGGTATAAAATCACAGCGGGGTATGTAATACCCTGTATCTAATTGTAAGACCCACAAAGCAAAGCGTCTATACTGGGATTATAAGGATTATACTGTTTAACAATGTTTTGATAGTGTGTTGAATATATTGTTACAGTGTGTTACTACTCAGTATTTACATATAAACATATACCGGGAGGATCATACTGTTAAACATTGACCTGTTGATTCAGTGATCTGCTAATTTGACTGTGTCGCTCCACTCACTGTCAGAGTGGACCAGTCCATTACTTGAATAGGTGTGACCTGCCTGACAATGAACTTTTCATTTCTGCTAATTGGGAATTCTGCGTTTTGCAGTTCTGCGTTTTGACAGGTAACCGTAGAGCGTCCGGTTTAAAGAGCAATAGGTATCGAGTTCGATTCCCGCTATCTACACTCTGAAAAGTTATCTTTGTATACTTTTCAATAATAATTGTTATGAAGTGTGAAAGAAATCTTAGTCTCATTTAAGGTCTTACTATCAAAAGTACAAACTTACTTTCAAAATATAAATCTCATACGTGGTTATTATCAGAAGAAATGCAGACTGAAAAAATAATGAGGGGTTATTACGCGAAAACAAGATACCTACGAAGCAATAGACAAAATCCCTGATAGGTTTCTAAGGCATCGAAAAAAATATTAACTATAAATAATAAACGCCGGCTCAAATCGATGTTTGAAATGAAAAAGCAACGGGCGATTATTCAAGGATTTACGATATATAAACCTAATACTTCACCATGCACTTTCCTTCAATCAAGGTAGTAGATGAACGTTACCCAGCGACCTCTACGCCATACCTTGCGATATAATATGTGTTATTGTTACACTACGTTAGAGCCGATCTGTATGATGTGAGATGGCTCTATTGAATTGAGAGGAGACAGCTATTAAGGCACACTAATGAGACCTTTTTACAAGGGATGCCACTCACTGCGAATTCAAGGTATAAGGTCACTGCCGCTGTATAGATAAAGAGCGGAAATAGAGCGTCTGATCAGCATACAGAATGTCGCTGTTCGAATCCCGACTGTCTGTTGTCACAGATGAGAGTTTCAGCGGTCGTGTGTTGAGTACAGTGATATGTACAGCACAGGTCGCTTAAGGGCTGCACCACGCTGTGAACGGATGCACAGACTTGGATTTGCCTTACAGACGGACAGACAGTTTGATTTGCCTTACAGACAGACAGTTTGATTTACCTTACAGTCAGAAATACAGACAGTTTGATTTGCCTTACATACAAACAGTTTGATTTGCCTTACAGACAGACAGACCGCTTGATTTGCCTTACAGACAGACAGTTTGATTTGCCTTACAGACAGACAGACAGTTTGATTTACCTTACAGACAGACAGTTTGATTTGCCTTACAGTCAGACAAACAGTTTGATTTGCCTTACAGACAGACAGTTCGATTTACCTTACAGACAGACAGACAGACAGACAGTTTGATTTACCTTACAGACAGACAGACAGTTTGATTTGCCTTACAGACAGACAGACAGTTTGATTTGCCTTACAGACAGACAGTTTGATTTGCCTTACAGTCAGACAAACAGTTTGATTTGCCTTACAGACAGACAGTTCGATTTACCTTACAGACAGACAGACAGACAGACAGTTTGATTTACCTTACAGACAGACAGACAGTTTGATTTGCCTTACAGACAGACAGACAGTTTGATTTGCCTTACAGACAGACAGACAGTTTGATTTGCCTTACAGACAGACAGTTTGATTTGCCTTGCAGACAGACAGACAGACATACATACAGTTTTTTTATTTAGATTTTAAGGCCGTGGCGTATATATCAATCAATTTCAACACATAAAAAAATGAATGTATACTATTTGATTCTGATAATCCAGAAAAAGGTTGTAGATTTTACGAAGCGTCCGTAAAATATTTTATTGACGGTTCCATCGATCTGTTTTTCTATCTGCATATCCTTATTTAAAAAAATATTCCCTGCGAATTTCCTATTTTGGTTTTTGCGCGTTTAGTTTTGCTTTTATGCAAAATTATTACTAGTAGAACAATACTTAAAGGAAAAAATATATGATGAACTGAAAAAAATCAAATGGCGAGAGAGTTCTGTTGTATTCGAGCAGCTGATGGAATAGTACGGCATTATGACGTCAGTATCGTTGAATAAGTAAATGTTACTACCATAGTTGTAACGGGAAATAGCAGGAAAGTTGAGAGGCCCCGGTCCGAGGCCTTTGGCCGAGGACGGGGCTTGAGGACAACCGATGCAACGAGGAAACTATGGTAGTAACTTACATGTATTCCGAGTGAAACAACATGAAAAATTAACAGTTTTTAAATAATGTAAAATACCATAACCTTTTTGTGGCCCCTATCTCTAGTGAACGAATGAAGTGCGTAGTACTACGCATGTTTAGCCTGACCGATTTTAGCATGAGATCTAGATCCTCGCGTGTCAAATTAGGCGCACGAAATAAAAGTTCAAGATCCTGCAGGTTCGTGTAATTTATGAACATACGGATAATTTGCGACGCAATTTTACAGTTTGTCAACTTTCTGAATTTGTTTAATTTGAAGAATTCGGTCGGCTTATTGGCTTGGCTCTGAAACAATGGAAATTGAAGGGGGCTTCGAAATACAAAAGTAGGATAAAAATCCGTTGGATATTTAGGTAACTTGAACATTCTTATCCATTGTTTATTTTGTATACATACTTGATTGTATATTATTTTCTATGCTTCAAAATACTTTATTTATCATTTCTAAGAAAACTTTCTTTCTATACATTACGGTTGTTGTGAATTTGTGGTAGAAAATATATTAAAGTCATGTTTATTTGTTGGGTTTATTCTTTCTTTTTCATTTTTTGGCAGAGGTTCATCAACTGATTCAAGTACGTCTTACGTCATGATCCAAGTCAATCAATCGTTTAGCTTAATGTTTATATCATTGTCGTTAACCAACTGTAACTAAACTTGTATAAAAGTGGTTTTGAAAATGTCCGTGTACCAGATATCAGGACTGTTTGGACGAAAGAGTCCTGATATCGATAGTGAACAGGATACTTTTATGAATGGTTGACAAGAGCAGTGAGAACTAAGTGGGATGTAACTTGTTTTGGTTACACATCACTCTATGGATAACTTTCAACTGGTTACACAACACTTGTTTCAAATAACCAAAGTTATCTCATAAAGCTATTCAGAACACGCATGTAATGAACGTAATCATCTTATATTATATGTACATGTACATGTAAATCAACATTAAAGTTTATACAACAAAGGAAGAGTGAAGCAGTCGTAAAATAAGTATATTGGGGTGTGCGGTAATCCCGTGTAAATGTACAGGAAATTGATTGAATGCAGCCATGAACCCCGCTGACTGTGTACGTGTAGAAACTAAACCTGCTTCAATACGGGGCTGACAAACACTGCCCTGTACATGTTGAAACTAAACCTGCTTCAATACGGAGCTGACAAACACTGCCCTGTACGTGTTGAAACTAAACATGCTTCAATACGGGGCTGACAAACACTGCCCTGTACGTGTTGAAACAAAACATGCTTCAATACGGGGCTGACAAACACTGCTCTGTACATGTTGAAACTAAACCTGCTTCAATACGGGGCTGACAAACACTGCCCTGTACGTGTTGAAACTAAACATGCTTCAATACGGGGCTGACAAACACTGCCCTGTACGTGTTGAAACTAAACCTGCTTCAATACGGGGCTGACAAACACTGCTCTGTACATGTTGAAACTAAACCTGCTTCAATACGGGGCTGACAAACACTGCCCTGTACGTGTTGAAACTAAACCTGCTTCAATACGGGGCTGACAAACACTGCCCTGTACGTGTTGAAACTAAACATGCTTCAATACGGGGCTGACAAACACTGCCCTGTACATGTTGAAACTAAACCTGCTTCAATACGGGGCTGACAAACACTGCCCTGTACGTGTTGAAACTAAACATGCTTCAATACGGGGCTGACAAACACTGCCCTGTACGTGTTGAAACTAAACCTGCTTCAATACGGGGCTGACAAACACTGCCCTGTACGTGTTGAAACTAAACATGCTTCAATACGGGGCTGACAAACACTGCCCTGTACGTGTTGAAACGAAACCTGCTTCAATACGGGACTGACAAACACTGCCCTGTACGTGTTGAAACTAAACCTGCTTCAATACGGGGCTGACAAACACTGTCCTGTACGTGTTGAAACTAAACCTGCTTCAATACGGGGCTGACAAGCACTGCCCTGTACGTGTTGAAACTAAACATGCTTCAATACGGGGCTGACAAACACTGCCCTGTACGTGTTGAAACTAAACCTGCTTCAATCCGGGGCTGACAAGCACTGCCCTGTACGTGTTGAAACTAAACCTGCTTCAATACGGGGCTGACAAGCACTGCCCTGTACGTGTTGAAACTAAACCTGCTTCAATACGGGGCTGACAAACACTGTCCTGTACGTGTTGAAACTAAACCTGCTTCAATACGGGGCTGACAAACACTGCCCTGTACATGTTGAAACTAAACCTGCTTCAATACGGGGCTGACAAACACTGCCCTGTACGTGTTGGAACTAAACCTGCTTCAATAATCGGCTGACAAACACTGCCCTGTACGTGTTGAAACTAAACCTGCTTCAATACGGGGCTGACAAGCACTGCCCTGTACGTGTTGAAACTAAACCTGCTTCAATACGGGGCTGACAAACACTGTCCTGTACGTGTTGAAACTAAACCTGCTTCAATACGGGGCTGACAAACACTACCCTGTACGTGTTGAAACTAAACCTGCTTCAATACGGGGCTGACAAACACTGCCATGTACGTATTGAAACTAAACCTGCTTCAATACGGGGCTGACAAACACTGCCATGTACGTATTGAAACTAAACCTGCTTCAATACGGGGCTGACAAACACTGCCCTGTACGTGTTGAAACTAAACCTGCTTCAATACGGGGCTGACAAACACTGCCCTGTACGTGTTGAAACTAAACCTGCTTCAATAAGGGGCTGACAAACACTGTCCTGTACGTGTTGATACTAAACCTGCTTCAATACGGGCCTGACAAACACTGCCCTGTACGTGTTGAAACTAAACCTGCTTCAATACGGGGCTGACAAACACTGCCCTGTACGTGTTGAAACTAAACCTGCTTCAATACGGGGCTGACAAGCACTGCCCTGTACGTGTTGAAACTAAACCTGCTTCAATAATCGGCTGACAAACACTGCCCTGTACGTGTTGAAACTAAACCTGCTTCAATACGGGGCTGACAAGCACTGCCCTGTACATGTTGAAACTAAACATGCTTCAATACGGGGCTGACAAGCACTGCCCTGTACGTGTTGAAACTAAACCTGCTTCAATACGGGGGCTGACAAACACTACCCTGTACGTGTTGAAATTCAACCTGCTTCAATACGGGGCTGACAAACACTGCCATGTACGTGTTGAAACTAAACCTGCTTCAATACGGGGCTGACAAACGCTGTCCTGTACGTGTTGAAACTAAACCTGCTTCAATACGGGACTGACAAACACTGCCCTGTACGTGTTGAAACTAAACCTGCTTCAATACGGGGCTGACAAACACTGCCCTGTACGTGTTGAAACTAAACCTGCTTCAATACGGGGCTGACAAACACTGTCCTGTACGTGTTGAAACTAAACCTGCTTCAATACGGGGCTGACAAACACTGCCCTGTACGTGTTGAAACTAAACCTGCTTCAATACGGGGCTGACAAGCACTGCCCTGTACGTGTTGAAACTAAACCTGCTTCAATAATCGGCTGACAAACACTGCCCTGTACGTGTTGAAACTAAACCTGCTTCAATACGGGGCTGACAAGCACTGCCCTGTATGTGTTGAAACTAAACCTGCTTCAATACGGGACTGACAAACACTGCCGTGTACATGTTGAAACTAAACATGCGTCAATACGGGGCTGAGAAGCACTGCCCTGTACGTGTTGAAACTAAACCTGCTTCAATACGGGGCTGACAAACACTGCCATGTACGTATTGAAACTAAACCTGCTTCAAAACGGGGCTGACAAACACTGCCATTTACATATTGAAACTAAACCTGCTTCAATACGGGGCTGACAAACACTGCCCTGTACGTGTTGAAACTAAACCTGCTTCAAGACGGGGCTGACAAACACTGCCATGTACGTATTGAAACTAAACCTGCTTCAATACGGGGCTGACAAACACTGCCATTTACATATTGAAACTAAACCTGCTTCAATACGGGGCTGACAAACACTGCCCTGTACGTGTTGAAACTAAACCTGCTTCAATACGGGGCTGACAAACACTGCCCTGTACGTGTTGAAACTAAACCTGCTTCAATACGGGGCTGACAAACACTGTCCTGTACGTGTTGAAACTAAACCTGCTTCAATACGGGGCTGACAAACACTGCCCTGTACATGTTGAAACTAAACCTGCTTCAATACGGGGCTGACAAACACTGCCCTGTACGTGTTGAAACTAAACCTGCTTCAATACGGGACTGACAAACACTGCCCTGTACGTGTTGAAACTAAACCTGCTTCAATAAGGGACTGACAAACACTGCCATGTACGTGTTGATACTAAACCTGCTTCAATACGGGGCTGACAAACACTGCCCTGTACGTGTTGAAACTAAACCTGCTTCAATACGGGGCTGACAAACACTGCCCTGTACGTGTTGAAACTAAACATGCTTCAATACGGGGCTGACAAACACTGCCCTGTACGTGTTGAAACTAAACCTGCTTCAATACGGGGCTGACAAGCACTGCCCTGTACATGTTGAAACTAAACCTGCTTCAATACGGGGCTGACAAGCACTGCCCTGTACGTGTTGAAACTAAACCTGCTTCAATACGGGGGCTGACAAACACTACCCTGTACGTGTTGAAATTAAACCTGCTTCAATACGGGGCTGACAAACACTGCCATGTACGTGTTGAAACTAAACCTGCTTCAATACGGGGCTGACAAACGCTGTCCTGTACGTGTTGAAACTAAACCTGCTTCAATACGGGACTGACAAACACTGCCCTGTACGTGTTGAAACTAAACCTGCTTCAATACGGGGCTGACAAACACTGCCCTGTACGTGTTGAAACTAAACCTGCTTCAATACGGGGCTGACAAACACTGTCCTGTACGTGTTGAAACTAAACCTGCTTCAATACGGGGCTGACAAACACTGCCCTGTACGTGTTGAAACTAAACCTGATTCAATACGGGGCTGACAAGCACTGCCCTGTACGTGTTGAAACTAAACCTGCTTCAATAATCGGCTGACAAACACTGCCCTGTACGTGTTGAAACTAAACCTGATTCAATACGGGGCTGACAAACACTGCCATGTACGTGTTGAAACTAAACCTGCTTCAATACGGGGCTGACAAACGCTGTCCTGTACGTGTTGAAACTAAACCTGCTTCAATACGGGACTGACAAACACTGCCCTGTACGTGTTGAAACTAAACCTGCTTCAATACGGGGCTGACAAACACTGCCCTGTACGTGTTGAAACTAAACCTGCTTCAATACGGGGCTGACAAACACTGTTCTGTACGTGTTGAAACTAAACCTGCTTCAATACGGGGCTGACAAACACTGCCCTGTACGTGTTGAAACTAAACCTGCTTCAATACGGGGCTGACAAACACTGCCCTGTACGTGTTGAAACTAAACCTGCTTCAATACGGGGCTGACAAACACTGTCCTGTACGTGTTGAAACTAAACCTGCTTCAATACGGGGCTGACAAACACTGCCCTGTACATGTTGAAACTAAACCTGCTTCAATACGGGGCTGACAAACACTGCCCTGTACGTGTTGAAACTAAACCTGCTTCAATACGGGACTGACAAACACTGCCCTGTACGTGTTGAAACTAAACCTGCTTCAATAAGGGACTGACAAACACTGCCATGTACGTGTTGATACTAAACCTGCTTCAATACGGGGCTGACAAACACTGCCCTGTACGTGTTGAAACTAAACCTGCTTCAATACGGGGCTGACAAACACTGCCCTGTACGTGTTGAAACTAAACATGCTTCAATACGGGGCTGACAAACACTGCCCTGTACGTGTTGAAACTAAACCTGCTTCAATACGGGGCTGACAAGCACTGCCCTGTACATGTTGAAACTAAACATGCTTCAATACGGGGCTGACAAGCACTGCCCTGTACGTGTTGAAACTAAACCTGCTTCAATACGGGGGCTGACAAACACTACCCTGTACGTGTTGAAATTAAACCTGCTTCAATACGGGGCTGACAAACACTGCCATGTACGTGTTGAAACTAAACCTGCTTCAATACGGGGCTGACAAACGCTGTCCTGTACGTGTTGAAACTAAACCTGCTTCAATACGGGACTGACAAACACTGCCCTGTACGTGTTGAAACTAAACCTGCTTCAATACGGGGCTGACAAACACTGCCCTGTACGTGTTGAAACTAAACCTGCTTCAATACGGGGCTGACAAACACTGATCTGTACGTGTTGAAACTAAACCTGCTTCAATACGGGGCTGACAAACACTGCCCTGTACGTGTTGAAACTAAACCTGATTCAATACGGGGCTGACAAGCACTGCCCTGTACGTGTTGAAACTAAACCTGCTTCAATAATCGGCTGACAAACACTGCCCTGTACGTGTTGAAACTAAACCTGATTCAATACGGGGCTGACAAACACTGCCCTGTACGTGTTGAAACTAAACCTGCTTCAATACGGGGCTGACAAACGCTGTCCTGTACGTGTTGAAACTAAACCTGCTTCAATACGGGACTGACAAACACTGCCCTGTACGTGTTGAAACTAAACCTGCTTCAATACGGGGCTGACAAACACTGCCCTGTACGTGTTGAAACTAAACCTGCTTCAATACGGGGCTGACAAACACTGTTCTGTACGTGTTGAAACTAAACCTGCTTCAATACGGGGCTGACAAACACTGCCCTGTACGTGTTGAAACTAAACCTGCTTCAATACGGGGCTGACAAGCACTGCCCTGTATGTGTTGAAACTAAACCTGCTTCAATACGGGACTGACAAACACTGCCTTGTACATGTTGAAACTAAACATGCGTCAATACGGGGCTGACAAGCACTGCCCTGTACGTGTTGAAACTAAACCTGCTTCAATACGGGGGCTGACAAACACTACCCTGTACGTGTTGAAACTAAACCTGCTTCAATACGGGGCTGATAAACACTGCCATGTACGTATTGAAACTAAACCTGCTTCAATACGGGGCTGACAAACACTGCCATTTACATATTGAAACTAAACCTGCTTCAATACGGGGCTGACAAACACTGCCCTGTACGTGTTGAAACTAAACCTGCTTCAATACGGGGCTGACAAACACTTCCCTGTACGTGTTGAAACTAAACCTGCTTCAATACGGGGCTGACAAACACTGTCCTGTACGTGTTGAAACTAAACCTGCTTCAATACGGGGCTGACAAACACTGCCCTGTACATGTTGAAACTAAACCTGCTTCAATACGGGGCTGACAAACACTGCCCTGTACGTGTTGAAACTAAACCTGCTTCAATACGGGACTGACAAACACTGCCCTGTACGTGTTGAAACTAAACCTGCTTCAATACGGGACTGACAAACACTGCCCTGTACGTGTTGATACTAAACCTGCTTCAATACGGGGCTGACAAACACTGCCCTGTACGTGTTGAAACTAAACCTGCTTCAATACGGGGCTGACAAACACTGCCCTGTACGTGTTGAAACTAAACATGCTTCAATACGGGGCTGACAAGCACTGCCCTGTACGTGTTGAAACTAAACCTGCTTCAATAATCGGCTGACAAACACTGCCCTGTACGTGTTGAAACTAAACCTGCTTCAATACGGGGCTGACAAGCACTGCCCTGTACATGTTGAAACTAAACATGCTTCAATACGGGGCTGACAAGCACTGCCCTGTACGTGTTGAAACTAAACCTGCTTCAATACGGGGGCTGACAAACACTACCCTGTACGTGTTGAAACTAAACCTGCTTCAATACGGGGCTGACAAACACTGCCATGCACGTGTTGAAACTAAACCTGCTTCAATACGGGGCTGACAAACGCTGTCCTGTACGTGTTGCAACTAAACCTGCTTCAATACGGGGCTGACAAACACTGTCCTGTACGTGTTGAAACTAAACCTGCTTCAATACGGGGCTGACAAACACTGCCCTGTACGTGTTAAAACTAAACCTAATTCAATACGGGGCTGACAAGCACTGCCCTGTACGTGTTGAAACTAAACCTGCTTCAATAATCGACTGACAAACACTGCCCTGTACGTGTTGAAACTAAACCTGCTTCAATACGGGGCTGACAAGCACTGCCCTGTACATGTTGAAACTTAACATGCTTCAATACGGGGCTGTCAAGCACTGCCCTGTACGTGTTGAAACTAAACCTGCTTCAATACGGGGGCTGACAAACACTACCCTGTACGTGTTGAAACTAAACCTGCTTCAATACGGGGCTGACAAACACTGCCATGTACGTATTGAAACTAAACCTGCTTCAATACGGGGCTGACAAACAATGCCCTGTACGTGTTGAAACTAAACTTGCTTCAATACGGGACTGACAAACACTGCCCTGTACGTGTTGATACTAAACCTGCTTCAAGACGGGGCTGACAAACACTGCCCTGTACGTGTTGAAACTAAACCTGCTTCAATACGGGGCTGACAAACACTGCCCTGTACGTGTTGAAACTAAACCTGCTTCGATACGGGGCTGACAAGCACTGCCCTGTACGTGTTGAAACTAAACCTGCTTCAATAATCGGCTGACAAACACTGCCCTGTACGTGTTGAAACTAAACCTGCTTCAATACGGGGCTGACAAGCACTGCCCTGTACATGTTGAAACTAAACATGCTTCAATACGGGACTGACAAACACTGCCCTTTACGTTTTGAAACTAAACCTGCTTTAATACGGGGCTGACAAACACTGCCCTGTACGTGTTGAAACTAAACCTGCTTCAATACGGGGCTGACAAACACTGCCCTGTACGTGTTGAAACTAAACCTGCTTCAATACGGGGCTGACAAACACTGTCCTGTACGTGTTGAAACTAAACCTGCTTCAATACGGGGCTGACAAACACTGCCCTGTACGTGTTGAAACTAAACATGCTTCAATACGGGGCTGACAAATACTGCCCTGTACGTGTTGAAACTAAACCTGCTTCAATCCGGGGCTGACAAGCACTGCCTTGTACGTGTTGAAACTAAACATGCTTCAATACGGGGCTGACAGACACTGCCCTGTACATGTTGAAACTAAACCTGCTTCAATACGGGGCTGACAAGCACTGCCCTGTACGTGTTGAAACTAAACCTGCTTCAATACGGGGCTGACAAACACTACCCTGTACGTGTTGAAACTAAACCTGCTTCAATACGGGGCTGACAAACACTGCCCTGTACGTGTTGAAACTAAACCTGCTTCAATACGGGGCTGACAAACACTGCCCTGTACGTGTCGAAACTAAACCTGCTTCAATACGGGGCTGACAAACACTGCCCTGTACGTGTTGAAACTAAACCTGCTTCAATACGGGGCTGACAAACACTACCCTGTACGTGTTGAAACTAAACCTGCTTCAATACGGGGCTGACAAACACTGCCATGTACGTGTTGAAACTAAACCTGCTTCAATACGGGGCTGACAAACGCTGTCCTGTACGTGTTGAAACTAAACCTGCTTCAATACGGGACTGACAGACACTGCCCTGTACGTGTTGAAACTAAACCTGCTTCAATACGGGGCTGACAAACACTGTCCTGTACGTGTTGAAACTAAACCTGCTTCAATACGGGGCTGACAAACACTGTCCTGTACGTGTTGAAACTAAACCTGCTTCAATACGGGGCTGACAAACAGTGCCCTTTACGTGTTGAAACTAAACATGCTTCAATACGGGGCTGACAAACACTGCCCTGTACATGTTGAAACTAAACCTGCTTCAATACGGGGCTGACAAACACTGCCCTGTACGTGTTGAAACTAAACCTGCTTCAATACGGGGCTGACAAACACTGCCCTGTACGTGTAGAAACTAAACCTGCTTCAATACGGGGCTGACAAACACTGCCCTGTACGTGTTGAAACTAAACCTGCTTCAATACGGGGCTGACAAACACTGCCCTGTACGTGTTGAAACTAAACCTGCTTCAATACGGGGCTGACAAACACTGCCCTTTACGTTTTGAAACTAAACCTGCTTTAATACGGGGCTGACAAACACTGCCCTGTACGTGTTGAAACTAAACCTGCTTCAATACGGGGCTGACAAACACTACCCTGTACGTGTTGAAACTAAACCTGCTTCAATACGGGGCTGACAAACACTGCCCTGTACGTGTTGAAACTAAACCTGCTTCAATACGGGGCTGACAAACACTGCCCTGTACGTGTCGAAACTAAACCTGCTTCAATACGGGGCTGACAAACACTGCCCTGTACGTGTTGAAACTAAACCTGCTTCAATACGGGGCTGACAAACACTGTCCTGTACTTGTTGAAACTAAACCTGCTTCAATACGGGGCTGACAAACACTGCCCTGTACGTGTTGAAACTAAACCTGCTTCAATACGGGGCTGACAAACACTGCCCTGTACGTGTTGAAACTAAACCTGCTTCAATACGGGGCTGACAAACACTGCCCTTTACGTTTTGAAACTAAACCTGCTTCAATACGGGGCTGACAAACACTGCCCTGTACGTGTTGAAACTAAACCTGCTTCAATACGGGGCTGACAAACACTACCCTGTACGTGTTGAAACTAAACCTGCTTCAATACGGGGCTGACAAACACTGCCCTGTACGTGTTGAAACTAAACCTGCTTCAATACGGGGCTGACAAACACTGCCCTGTACGTGTCGAAACTAAACCTGCTTCAATACGGGGCTGACAAACACTGCCCTGTACGTGTTGAAACTAAACCTGCTTCAATACGGGGCTGACAAACACTGCCCTTTACGTGTTGAAACTAAACCTGCTTCAATACGGGGTTGACAAACACTGCCCTTTACGTGTTGAAACTAAACCTGCTTCAATACGGGGCTGACAAACACTGCCCTTTACGTGTTGAAACTAAACCTGCTTCAATACGGGGCTGACAAACACTGCCCTGTACGTGTTGAAACTAAACATGCTTCAATACGGGGCTGACAAACACTGCCCTGTACGTGTTGAAACTAAACCTGCTTCAATACGGGGCTGACAAACACTGCCCTGTACGTGTTGAAACTAAACCTGCTTCAATACGGGGCTGACAAACACTGTCCTGTACGAGTTGAAACTAAACCTGCTTCAATACGGGGCTGACAAGCACTGCCCTGTACGTGTTGAAACTAAACCTGCTTCAATCCGGGGCTGACAAGCACTGCCTTGTACGTGTTGAAACTAAACATGCTTCAATACGGGGCTGACAGACACTGCCCTGTACATGTTGAAACTAAACCTGCTTCAATACGGGGCTGACAAGCACTGCCCTGTACGTGTTGAAACTAAACCTGCTTCAATACGGGGCTGACAAACACTGCCCTGTACGTGTTGAAACTAAACCTGCTTCAATACGGGACTGACAAACACTGCCCTGTACGTGTTGAAACTAAACCTGCTTCAATACGGGGCTGACAAACACTGCCCTGTACGTGTTGAAACTAAACCTGCTTCAATACGGGGCTGACAAACACTGCCCTGTACGTGTTGAAACTAAACCTGCTTCAATACGGGGATGACAAGCACTGCGTTGTACGTGTTGAAACTAAACCTGCTTCAATACGGGGCTGACATGCAAGCACTGCCCTGTACGTGTTGAAACTAAACCTGCTTCAATACGGGGCTGACAAACACTGCCCTGTACGTGTTGAAACTAAACCTGCTTCAATACGGGGCTGACAAACACTGCCCTGTACGTGTCGAAACTAAACCTGCTTCAATACGGGGCTGACAAACACTGCCCTGTACGTGTTGAAACTAAACCTGCTTCAATACGGGGCTGACAAACACTGCCCTGTACGTGTTGAAACTAAACCTGCTTCAATACGGGGCTGACAAACACTGCCCTTTACGTTTTGAAACTAAACCTGCTTTAATACGGGGCTGACAAACACTGCCCTGTACGTGTTGAAACTAAACCTGCTTCAATACGGGGCTGACAAACACTGCCCTGTACGTGTTGAAACTAAACCTGCTTCAATACGGGGCTGACAAACACTGACCTGTACGTGTTGAAACTAAACCTGCTTCAATACGGGGCTGACAAGCACTGCCCTGTACGTGTTGAAACTAAACATGCTTCAATACGGGGCTGACAAATACTGCCCTGTACGTGTTGAAACTAAACCTGCTTCAATCCGGGGCTGACAAACACTGCCATGTACGTGTTGAAACTAAACATGCTTCAATACGGGGCTGACAGACACTGCCCTGTACATGTTGAAACTAAACCTGCTTCAATACGGGGCTGACAAGCACTGCCCTGTACGTGTTGAAACTAAACCTGCTTCAATACGGGGCTGACAAACACTACCCTGTACGTGTTGAAACTAAACCTGCTTCAATACGGGGCTGACAAACACTGCCCTGTACGTGTTGAAACTAAACCTGCTTCAATACGGGGCTGACAAACACTGCCCTGTACGTGTCGAAACTAAACCTGCTTCAATCCGGGGCTGACAATCACTGCCCTGTACGTGTTGAAACTAAACCTGCTTCAATACGGGGCTGACAAACACTGCCCTGTACGTGTTGAAACTAAACCTGCTTCAATACGGGGCTGACAAACACTGCCCTTTACGTTTTGAAACTAAACCTGCTTTAATACGGGGCTGACAAACACTGCCCTGTACGTGTTGAAACTAAACCTGCTTCAATACGGGGCTGACAAACACTGCCCTGTACGTGTTGAAACTAAACCTGCTTCAATACGGGGCTGACAAACACTGTCCTGTACGTGTTGAAACTAAACCTGCTTCAATACGGGGCTGACAAGCACTGCCCTGTACGTGTTGAAACTAAACATGCTTCAATACGGGGCTGACAAAAACTGCCCTGTACGTGTTGAAACTAAACCTGCTTCAATCCGGGGCTGACAAGCACTGCCTTGTACGTGTTGAAACTAAACATGCTTCAATACGGGGCTGACAGACACTGCCCTGTACATGTTGAAACTAAACCTGCTTCAATACGGGGCTGACAAGCACTGCCCTGTACGTGTTGAAACTAAACCTGCTTCAATACGGGGCTGACAAACACTACCCTGTACGTGTTGAAACTAAACCTGCTTCAATACGGGGCTGACAAACACTGCCCTGTACGTGTTGAAACTAAACCTGCTTCAATACGGGGCTGACAAACACTGCCCTGTACGTGTTGAAACTAAACCTGCTTCAATACGGGGTTGACAAACACTGCCCTTTACGTGTTGAAACTAAACCTGCTTTAATACGGGGCTGACAAACACTGCCCTGTACGTGTTGAAACTAAACCTGCTTCAATACGGGGCTGACAAACACTGCCCTGTACGTGTTGAAACTAAACCTGCTTCAATACGGGGCTGACAAACACTGTCCTGTACGTGTTGAAACTAAACCTGCTTCAATACGGGGCTGACAAGCACTGCCCTGTACGTGTTGAAACTAAACATGCTTCAATACGGGGCTGACAAACACTGCCCTGTACGTGTTGAAACTAAACCTGCTTCAATACGGGGCTGACAAGCACTGCCTTGTACGTGTTGAAACTAAACATGCTTCAATACGGGGCTGACAGACACTGCCCTGTACATGTTGAAACTAAACCTGCTTCAATACGGGGCTGACAAGCACTGCCCTGTACGTGTTGAAACTAAACCTGCTTCAATACGGGGCTGACAAACACTACCCTGTACGTGTTGAAACTAAACCTGCTTCAATACGGGACTGACAAACACTGCCCTGTACGTGTTGAAACTAAACCTGCTTCAATACGGGGCTGACAAACACTGCCCTGTACGTGTTGAAACTAAACCTGCTTCAATACGGGGCTGACAAACACTGCCCTGTACGTGTTGAAACTAAACCTGCTTCAATACGGGGATGACAAGCACTGCGTTGTACGTGTTGAAACTAAACCTGCTTCAATACGGGGCTGACATGCAAGCACTGCCCTGTACGTGTTGAAACTAAACCTGCTTCAATACGGGGCTGACAAACACTGCCCTGTACGTGTTGAAACTAAACATGCTTCAATACGGGGCTGACAAACACTGCCATGTACGTGTTGAAACTAAACCTGCTTCAATACGGGGCTGACAAACGGTGTCCTGTACGTGTTGAAACTAAACCTGCTTCAATACGGGACTGACAGACACTGCCCTGTACGTGTTGAAACTAAACCTGCTTCAATACGGGGCTGACAAACACTGTCCTGTACGTGTTGAAACTAAACCTGCTTCAATACGGGGCTGACAAACACTGCCCTGTACGTGTTGAAACTAAACCTGCTTCAATACGGGGCTGACAAACACTGCCCTGTACGTGTTGAAACTAAACATGCTTCAATACGGGGCTGACAAACAATGCCTTGTACGTGTTGAAACTAAACCTGCTTCAATACGGGGCTGACAAACACTGCCCTGTACGTGTTGAAACTAAACCTGCTTCAATACGGGGCTGACAAACACTGCCCTGTATGTGTTGAAACTAAACATGCTTCAATACGGGGCTGACAAACACTGCCTTGTACGTGTTGAAACTAAACCTGCTTCAATACGGGGCTGACAAACACTGCCCTGTACGTGTTGAAACTAAACCTGCTTCAATACGGGGCTGACAAACACTGCCCTGTACGTGTTGAAACTAAACCTGCTTCAATACGGGGCTGACAAACACTGCCCTGTACGTGTTGAAACTAAACCTGCTTCAATACGGGGCTGACAAACACTGCCCTGTACGTGTTGAAACTAAACCTGCTTCAATACGGGGCTGACAAACACTGTCCTGTACGTGTTGAAACTAAACATGCTTTAATACGGGGCTGACAAACACTGCCCTGTACGTGTTGAAACTAAACCTGCTTCAATCCGGGGCTGACAAGCACTGCCTTGTACGTGTTGAAACTAAACATGCTTCAATACGGGGCTGACAGACACTGCCCTGTACATGTTGAAACTAAACCTGCTTCAATACGGGGCTGACAAGCACTGCCCTGTACGTGTTGAAACTAAACCTGCTTCAATACGGGGCTGACAAACACTACCCTGTACGTGTTGAAACTAAACCTGCTTCAATACGGGACTGACAAACACTGCCCTGTACGTGTTGAAACTAAACCTGCTTCAATACGGGGCTGACAAACACTGCCCTGTACGTGTTGAAACTAAACCTGCTTCAATACGGGGCTGACAAACACTGCCCTGTACGTGTTGAAACTAAACCTGCTTCAATACGGGGATGACAAGCACTGCGTTGTACGTGTTGAAACTAAACCTGCTTCAATACGGGGCTGACATGCAAGCACTGCCCTGTACGTGTTGAAACTAAACCTGCTTCAATACGGGGCTGACAAACACTGCCCTGTACGTGTTGAAACTAAACATGCTTCAATACGGGGCTGACAAACACTGCCCTGTACGTGTTGAAACTAAACCTGCTTCAATACGGGGCTGACAAACGCTGTCCTGTACGTGTTGAAACTAAACCTGCTTCAATACGGGACTGACAGACACTGCCCTGTACGTGTTGAAACTAAACCTGCTTCAATACGGGGCTGACAAACACTGTCCTGTACGTGTTGAAACTAAACCTGCTTCAATACGGGGCTGACAAACACTGCCCTGTACGTGTTGAAACTAAACCTGCTTCAATACGGGGCTGACAAACACTGTCCTGTACTTGTTGAAACTAAACCTGCTTCAATACGGGGCTGACAAACACTGCCCTGTACGTGTTGAAACTAAACATGCTTCAATACGGGGCTGACAAACACTGCCTTGTACGTGTTGAAACTAAACCTGCTTCAATACGGGGCTGACAAACACTGCCCTGTACGTGTTGAAACTAAACCTGCTTCAATACGGGGCTGACAAACACTGCCCTGTACGTGTTGAAACTAAACATGCTTCAATACGGGGCTGACAAACACTGCCTTGTACGTGTTGAAACTAAACCTGCTTCAATACGGGGCTGACAAACACTGCCCTGTACGTGTTGAAACTAAACCTGCTTCAATACGGGGCTGACAAACACTGCCCTGTACGTGTTGAAACTAAACCTGCTTCAATACGGGGCTGACAAACACTGCCCTGTACGTGTCGAAACTAAACCTGCTTCAATACGGGGCTGACAAACACTGCCCTGTACGTGTTGAAACTAAACCTGCTTCAATACGGGGCTGACAAACACTGCCCTGTACGTGTTGAAACTAAACCTGCTTCAATACGGGGTTGACAAACACTGCCCTTTACGTGTTGAAACTAAACCTGCTTTAATACGGGGCTGACAAACACTGCCCTGTACGTGTTGAAACTCAACCTGCTTCAATACGGGGCTGACAAACACTGCCCTGTACGTGTTGAAACTAAACCTGCTTCAATACGGGGCTGACAAACACTGTCCTGTACGTGTTGAAACTAAACCTGCTTCAATACGGGGCTGACAAGCACTGCCCTGTACGTGTTGAAACTAAACATGCTTCAATACGGGGCTGACAAACACTGCCCTGTACGTGTTGAAACTAAACCTGCTTCAATCCGGGGCTGACAAGCACTGCCTTGTACGTGTTGAAACTAAACATGCTTCAATACGGGGCTGACAGACACTGCCCTGTACATGTTGAAACTAAACCTGCTTCAATACGGGGCTGACAAGCACTGCCCTGTACGTGTTGAAACTAAACATGCTTCAATACGGGGCTGACAAACACTACCCTGTACGTGTTGAAACTAAACCTGCTTCAATACGGGACTGACAAACACTGCCCTGTACGTGTTGAAACTAAACCTGCTTCAATACGGGGCTGACAAACACTGCCCTGTACGTGTTGAAACTAAACCTGCTTCAATACGGGGCTGACAAACACTGCCCTGTACGTGTTGAAACTAAACCTGCTTCAATACGGGGATGACAAGCACTGCGTTGTACGTGTTGAAACTAAACCTGCTTCAATACGGGGCTGACATGCAAGCACTGCCCTGTACGTGTTGAAACTAAACCTGCTTCAATACGGGGCTGACAAACACTGCCCTGTACGTGTTGAAACTAAACATGCTTCAATACGGGGCTGACAAACACTGCCATGTACGTGTTGAAACTAAACCTGCTTCAATACGGGGCTGACAAACGGTGTCCTGTACGTGTTGAAACTAAACCTGCTTCAATACGGGACTGACAGACACTGCCCTGTACGTGTTGAAACTAAACCTGCTTCAATACGGGGCTGACAAACACTGTCCTGTACGTGTTGAAACTAAACCTGCTTCAATACGGGGCTGACAAACGGTGTCCTGTACGTGTTGAAACTAAACCTGCTTCAATACGGGACTGACAGACACTGCCCTGTACGTGTTGAAACTAAACCTGCTTCAATACGGGGCTGACAAACACTGTCCTGTACGTGTTGAAACTAAACCTGCTTCAATACGGGGCTGACAAACACTGCCCTGTACGTGTTGAAACTAAACCTGCTTCAATACGGGGCTGACAAACACTGCCCTGTACGTGTTGAAACTAAACATGCTTCAATACGGGGCTGACAAACAATGCCTTGTACGTGTTGAAACTAAACCTGCTTCAATACGGGGCTGACAAACACTGCCCTGTACGTGTTGAAACTAAACCTGCTTCAATACGGGGCTGACAAACACTGCCCTGTACGTGTTGAAACTAAACCTGCTTCAATACGGGGCTGACAAACACTGCCCTGTACGTGTTGAAACTAAACCTGCTTCAATACGGGGCTGACAAACACTGCCCTGTACGTGTCGAAACTAAACCTGCTTCAATACGGGGCTGACAAACACTGCCCTGTACGTGTTGAAACTAAACCTGCTTCAATACGGGGCTGACAAACACTGCCCTGTACGTGTTCAAACTAAACCTGCTTCAATACGGGGCTGACAAACATTGCCCTTTACGTGTTGAAACTAAACCTGCTTTAATACGGGGCTGACAAACACTGCCCTGTACATGTTGAAACTAAACCTGCTTTAATACGGGGCTGACAAGCACTGCCCTTTACGTGTTGAAACTAAACCTGCTTCAATACGGGGCTGACAAACACTGTCCTGTACTTGTTGAAACTAAACCTGCTTTAATACGGGGCTGACAGACACTGCCCTGTACATGTTGAAACTAAACCTGCTTTAATACGGGGCTGACAAGCACTGCCCTGTACGTGTTGAAACTAAACCTGCTTCAATACGGGGCTGACAAACACTACCCTGTACGTGTTGAAACTAAACCTGCTTCAATACGGGACTGACAAACACTGCCCTGTACGTGTTGAAACTAAACCTGCTTCAATACGGGGCTGACAAGCACTGCCCTGTACGTGTTGAAACTAAACCTGCTTCAATACGGGGCTGACAAACACTGCCCTGTACGTGTTGAAACTAAACCTGCTTCAATACGGGGCTGACAAACACTGCCCTGTACGTGTTGAAACTAAACCTGCTTCAATACGGGGCTGACATGCAAGCACTGCCCTGTACGTGTTGAAACTAAACCTGCTTCAATACGGGGCTGACAAACACTGCCCTGTACGTGTTGAAACTAAACATGCTTCAATACGGGGCTGACAAGCACTGCCCTGTACGTGTTGAAACTAAACCTGCTTCAATACGGGGCTGACAAACACTGCCCTGTACGTGTTGAAACTAAACCTGCTTCAATACGGGGCTGACAAACACTGCCCTGTACGTGTTGAAACTAAACATGCTTCAATACGGGGCTGACAAACACTGCCCTGTACGTGTTGAAACTAAACATGCTTCAATACGGGGCTGACAAACACTGCCCTGTACGTGTTGAAACTAAACCTGCTTCAATACGGGACTGACAAACACTGCCCTGTACGTGTTGAAACTAAACCTGCTTCAATACGGGGCTGACAATCACTGCCTTGTACGTGTTGAAACTAAACCTGCTTCAATACGGGGCTGACAAACACTGCCCTGTACGTGTTGAAACTAAACATGCTTCAATACGGGGCTGACAAACACTGCCCTGTACGTGTTGAAACTAAACCTGCTTCAATAATCGGCTGACAAACACTGCCTTGTACGTGTTGAAACTAAACCTGCTTCAATACGGGGCTGACAAACACTGACCTGTACGTGTTGAAACTAAACCTGCTTCAATACGGGGCTGACAAACACTGCCCTGTACGTGTTGAAACTAAACCTGCTTCAATACGGGGCTGACAAACACTGCCCTGTACGTGTTGAAACTAAACATGCTTCAATACGGGGCTGACAAACACTGCCCTGTACGTGTTGAAACTAAACCTGCTTCAATACGGGACTGACAAACACTGCCCTGTACGTGTTGAAACTAAACCTGCTTCAATACGGGGCTGACAAGCACTGCCTTGTACGTGTTCAAACTAAACCTGCTTCAATACGGGGCTGACAAACACTGCCCTGTACGTGTTGAAACTAAACCTGCTTCAATACGGGGATGACAAACACTGCCCTGTACGTGTTGAAACTAAACATGCTTCAATACGGGGCTGACAAACACTGCCCTGTACGTGTTGAAACTAAACCTGCTTCAATAATCGGCTGACAAACACTGCCTTGTACGTGTTGAAACTAAACCTGCTTCAATACGGGGCTGACAAACACTGACCTGTACGTGTTGAAACTAAACCTGCTTCAATACGGGGCTGACAAACACTGCCCTGTACGTGTTGAAACTAAACCTGCTTCAATACGGGGCTGACAAACACTGCCCTGTACGTGTTGAAACTAAACCTGCTTCAATACGGGGCTGACAAACACTGCCCTGTACGTGTTGAAACTAAACCTGCTTCAATACTGGACTGACAAACACTGCCCTGTACGTGTTGAAACTAAACCTGCTTCAATACGGGGCTGACAAGCACTGCCTTGTACGTGTTCAAACTAAACCTGCTTCAATACGGGGCTGACAAACACTGCCCTGTACGTGTTGAAACTAAACCTGCTTCAATACGGGGATGACAAGCACTGCCTTGTACGTGTTGAAACTAAACCTGCTTCAATACGGGGCTGACATGCAAGCACTGCCCTGTACGTGTTGAAACTAAACCTGCTTCAATACGGGGCTGACAAACACTGCCCTGTACGTGTTGAAACTAAACATGCTTCAATACGGGGCTGACAAACACTGCCCTGTACGTGTTGAAACTAAACCTGCTTCAATCCGGGGCTGACAAGCACTGCCCTGTACGTGTTGAAACTAAACATGCTTCAATACGGGGCTGACAAGCACTGCCCTGTACGTGTTGAAACTAAACATGCTTCAATACGGGGCTGACAAACACTGCCCTGTACGTGTTGAAACTAAACCTGCTTCAATACGGGACTGACAAACACTGCCCTGTACGTGTTGAAACTAAACCTGCTTCAATACGGGGCTGACAAGCACTGCCTTGTACGTGTTGAAACTAAACCTGCTTCAATACGGGGCTGACAAGCACTGCCCTGTACGTGTTGAAACTAAACCTGCTTCAATACGGGGCTGACAAGCACTGCCCTGTACGTGTTGAAACTAAACTTGCTTCAATACGGGGCTGACAAGCACTGCCTTGTACGTGTTGAAACTAAACCTGCTTCAATACGGGGCTGACAAACACTGCCCTGTACGTGTTGAAACTAAACCTGCTTCAATACGGGGCTGACAAGCACTGCCCTGTACGTGTTGAAACTAAACCTGCTTCAATACGGGGCTGACAAGCACTGCCTTGTACGTGTTGAAACTAAACCTGCTTCAACCCGGGGCTGACAAGCACTGCCCTGTACGTGTTGAAACTAAACCTGCTTCAATACGGGGCTGACAAGCACTGCCCTGTACGTATTGAAACTAAACATGCTTCAATACGGGGCTGATAAACACTGCCCTGTACGTGTTGAAACTAAACCTGCTTCAATACGGGACTGACAAACACTGCCCTGTACGTGTTGAAACTAAACCTGCTTCAATATGGGGGTGACAAGCACTGCCTTGTACGTGTTGAAACTAAACCTGCTTCAATACGGGGCTGACAAACACTGCCCTGTACGTGTTGAAACTAAACCTGCTTCAATACGGGGCTGACAAACACTGCCCTGTACGTGTTGAAACTAAACCTGCTTCAATACGGGACTGACAAACACTGCCCTGTACGTGTTGAAACTAAACCTGCTTCAATACGGGGCTGACAAGCACTGCCCTGTACGTGTTGAAACTAAACCTGCTTCAATACGGGGCTGACAAACACTGCCCTGTACGTGTTGAAACTAAACCTGCTTCAATACGGGGCTGACAAACACTGCCCTGTACGTGTTGAAACTAAACATGCTTCAATACGGGGCTGACAAACACTGCCCTGTACGTGTTGAAACTAAACCTGCTTCAATACGGGACTGATAAGCCCTTTTCTCTTTCAACGAGCTTATACCGCTTGAAATCAAACTGTTACCATTTCCGATTGTTGACTGACGTTATCGGTTTGTTTTATTTAAAGTAAACTCATTGAAGTAAACTTACGGAGTTCATAACTCCCATTTAATCAACAATTAGATGAAACGAGGCCTCTATCAGATACTACGCAAACGGTGATATAATGCGAAAACTGCGACTATCAATGTAGACAATATGTGGATATATAGCATCATGCATTCACGCGCCTGTTACAACAATAGTGTTAAAACATCGGTTTCTCGATAGCATGTGCGGATCAGATATGATTTCAAAATGTTACTTTAAACCTGTATTTACAACATAGTATCTATAATTAATTCGATACTACAAGACCTCATATATATCTTGAACACTCAATATCTGTTATTGAAGGAATACGACTATCGCATAGCCGCTGTTCTAGATACAAACATATCTATTGTGTTGAAGTGAGTCCGTGGCACGCCAGTCTCCATTACTGGCTGATTTAGGCCTTGCAGTATTTCCCTCGCTATGCCCAAGCACGGATATCTGAAGTTTCGGTTATTACTTTTACAGCATTATATAAGATACCCACGGCGATAAAACACAGGCGGTCAATGGGACCGACAGCGTCCTTTATGAGACAATAAAACATGCTCGTGATTTTAGACGTCAGTTAGAGCGTCGCTTAGAAAATGACGTCATATGTTACGTCACTTCGATTGTTCAATGCTAATGAATGTGTTCTACGACGGGAGGCATTAATATTTTCAAATTATAGTTTATACAAACAACATAATATCTCCACGGTTTTTATATAAAAGCGAGTAACTATTTAAGGGCATCTAATATAAGATGCGCCCTTCGTGTTTTATGATCCCTGCTATGTTTTATTCAACGATAAAGCACAACAACGAGTCTTCTATTTCTTAATTAAACATGGTAGGAGTCATAATAGTGTAGACTTCATTTCATACCCATGTCTACATTAAACAAAGATGTTTTAACTAAACATTAACCAGATTAACATTTCAAATATTGAATTAATCGAAACCAATCGAAGTGTGTACAAGTATTTTGTACTTCAGTGTTATGTGTAACCATATAACCATACCGGAACGATATTAACATAAGCTATAAGCTTGTTTACCAATCCGGTTCCTTTCATGGAAATAAATATGTTTAAATCACATAACCATATAACCATACAACGTCTGGTCAACAAATGCTGGTCTTTGGCTTCTCAGAAAATGTGCTTCTAAATTCCCCGTTCTTAGTTTTTCCGTTTACCAATATCATGTTTACCAAAACCCAGTCTGTTGTTAGATTGTAAAGGAAGAGATACCAGGATGGAACGCTCTAACGTTATTCCGCCTACTGTGACTAACGGTATTACATGTAAATTTCTTAAGAGTGTTATGGCTGCCACTTTTCCCAGTAGGCCGACACAACGAAAAAACACAAACCTACTTTTCCGTTGAATAGTTGATGGGAACGACGCACTCTCCGTCGCCTGACCCGGAAGTATGAACTAATGGCATTACATTTGACAAGTGTTAATATAGTGCACGCACCTGTCCACCCAGTCGTAACTGGATACCCGGGACGTCGTTATGGTAATGCGGACCATGAATCTTGTAACAGGTAACTTCGTGTGTGGATTCCCAAGCTGAGAAATTACTAGGATGCGTTATACTGATCAAGGTGTATCCGACAGGGACATGTTCCTTTATGCATATTGCACATTAAATTTAAGAGTAGTTGGTGCTTTGTTTATTATCCATGGTTTTCATATAAATAACACTGTGAGAACGTTCGCGAAGAAAAACACAATTGTGGTTGAAAACATCAGACTCGTAAATACTTAAGATCAACCTTCTGCCTTTAACTTAACACAACAAAAATTGTATTTATATATCAAGCAGTGTCAAAACATCGAGAGTTTAAGTCTACCTGGTAAATAATTTTACTCACAGGTTACCATGACAGTTTGAATCACATGCATGTTTATTTACCTAATATCCATCTTCACTGTTCCATACATGTCACTTGTGTAAGGGGATTGGAGAATTAACCAACTTAGTTTCACCCAGATGTGTCCAGCAGCCAGGCTATCGTGTGTATTCCAGCAGAAAAACCAACTCTTATATCCTACAGTAGGATAGACTCGCCCAACTGACGACATGAAGGCGAAAGAACGCGAGTTCGAATTAGCAGTCGAATTGTTAAAAATCTTTCATTTGAAAATCACTGTATTTGTAAACGTATTCAATTTTACATATATAGCAATATAAAGCACTAGAAGACAAGGTCAACTTTGAAGCTAATGATGTCGAACTTTTTAGCATAAAGAAATGGAGAATGACACTGTATGATAAAGAAGTTATGATGCTAGTTCATGTATATTGGGGATGGTAAATATCCTGCAATGGGAATAAACATTGTATGATAAAGAAGTTATGATGCTAGTTCATGTATATTGGGGATGGTAAATATCCTGCAATGGGAATAAACATTGTATGATAAAGAAGTTATGATGCTAGTTCATGTATATTGGGGATGGTAAATATCCTGCAATGGGAATAAACATTGTATGATAAAGAAGTTATGATGCTAGTTCATGTATATTGGGGATGGTAAATATCCTGCAATGGGAATAAACATTGTATGATAAAGAAGTTATGATGCTAGTTCATGTATATTGGGGATGGTAAATATCCTGCAATGGGAATAAACATTGTATGATAAAGAAGTTATGATGCTAGTTCATGTATATTGGGGATGGTAAATATCCTGCAATGGGAATAAACATTGTATGATAAAGAAGTTATGATGCTAGTTCATGTATATTGGGGATGGTAAATATCCTGCAATGGGAATAAACATTGTATGAAAAAGAAGTTATGATGCTAGTTCATGTATATTGGGGATGGTAAATATCCTGCAATGGGAATAAACATTGTATGATAAAGAAGTTATGATGCTAGTTCATGTATATTGGGGATGGTAAATATCCTGCATTGGGAATAAACATTGTATGATAAAGAAGTTATGATGCTAGTTCATGTATATTGGGGATGGTAAATATCCTGCAATGGGAATAAACACTGTATGATAAAGAAGTTATGATGCTAGTTCATGTATATTGGGGATGGTAAATATCCTGCAATGGGAATAAACATTGTATGATAAAGAAGTTATGATGCTAGTTCATGTATATTGGGGATGGTAAATATCCTGCAATGGGAATAAACATTGTATGATAAAGAAGTTATGATGCTAGTTCATGTATATTGGGGATGGTAAATATCCTGCATTGGGAATAAACATTGTATGATAAAGAAGTTATGATGCTAGTTCATGTATATTGGGGATGGTAAATATCCTGCAATGGGAATAAACACTGTATGATAAAGAAGTTATGATGCTAGTTCATGTATATTGGGGATGGTAAATATCCTGCAATGGGAATAAACATTGTATGATAAAGAAGTTATGATGCTAGTTCATGTATATTGGGGATGGTAAATATCCTGCAATGGGAATAAACATTGTATGATAAAGAAGTTATGATGCTAGTTCATGTATATTGGGGATGGTAAATATCCTGCAATGGGAATAAACATTGTATGATAAAGAAGTTATGATGCTAGTTCATGTATATTGGGGATGGTAAATATCCTGCAATGGGAATAAACATTGTATGATAAAGAAGTTATGATGCTAGTTCATGTATATTGGGGATGGTAAATATCCTGCATTGGGAATAAACATTGTATGATAAAGAAGTTATGATGCTAGTTCATGTATATTGGGGATGGTAAATATCCTGCAATGGGAATAAACACTGTATGATAAAGAAGTTATGATGCTAGTTCATGTATATTGGGGATGGTAAATATCCTGCATTGGGAATAAACATTGTATGATAAAGAAGTTATGATGCTAGTTCATGTATAATGGGGATGGTAAATATCCTGCAATGGGAATAAACATTGTATGATAAAGAAGTTATGATGCTAGTTCATGTATATTGGGGATGGTAAATATCCTGCAATGGGAATAAACATTGTATGATAAAGAAGTTATGATGCTAGTTCATGTATATTGGGGATGGTAAATATCCTTCAATGGGAATAAACATTGTATGATAAAGAAGTTATGATGCTAGTTCATGTATAATGGGGATGGTAAATATCCTGCAATGGGAATAAACATTGTATGATAAAGAAGTTATGATGCTAGTTCATGTATATTGGGGATGGTAAATATCCTGCATTGGGAATAAACATTGTATGATAAAGAAGTTATGATGCTAGTTCATGTATATTGGGGATGGTAAATATCCTGCAATGGGAATAAACATTGTATGATAAAGAAGTTATGATGCTAGTTCATGTATATTGGGGATGGTAAATATCCTGCAATGGGAATAAACATTGTATGATAAAGAAGTTATGATGCTAGTTCATGTATATTGGGGATGGTAAATATCCTGCAATGGGAATAAACATTGTATGATAAAGAAGTTATGATGCTAGTTCATGTATATTGGGGATGGTAAATATCCTGCATTGGGAATAAACATTGTATGATAAAGAAGTTATGATGCTAGTTCATGTATATTGGGGATGGTAAATATCCTGCAATGGGAATAAACATTGTATGATAAAGAAGTTATGATGCTAGTTCATGTATATTGGGGATGGTAAATATCCTGCAATGGGAATAAACATTGTATGATAAAGAAGTTATGATGCTAGTTCATGTATATTGGGGATGGTAAATATCCTGCAATGGGAATAAACACTGTATGATAAAGAAGTTATGATGCTAGTTCATGTATATTGGGGATGGTAAATATCCTGCAATGGGAATAAACATTGTATGATAAAGAAGTTATGATGCTAGTTCATGTATAATGGGGATGGTAAATATCCTGCAATGGGAATAAACATTGTATGATAAAGAAGTTATGATGCTAGTTCATGTATATTGGGGATGGTAAATATCCTGCAATGGGAATAAACATTGTATGATAAAGAAGTTATGATGCTAGTTCATGTATATTGGGGATGGTAAATATCCTGCAATGGGAATAAACATTGTATGATAAAGAAGTTATGATGCTAGTTCATGTATATTGGGGATGGTAAATATCCTGCAATGGGAATAAACATTGTATGATAAAGAAGTTATGATGCTAGTTCATGTATATTGGGGATGGTAAATATCCTGCATTGGGAATAAACATTGTATGATAAAGAAGTTATGATGCTAGTTCATGTATATTGGGGATGGTAAATATCCTGCAATGGGAATAAACATTGTATGATAAAGAAGTTATGATGCTAGTTCATGTATATTGGGGATGGTAAATATCCTGCAATGGGAATAAACACTGTATGATAAAGAAGTTATGATGCTAGTTCATGTATATTGGGGATGGTAAATATCCTGCAATGGGAATAAACATTGTATGGTAAAGAAGCTATGATGCTAGTTCATGTATATTGGGGATGGTAAATATCCTGCATTGGGAATAAACACTGTATGATAAAGAAGTTATGATGCTAGTTCATGTATATTGGGGATGGTAAATATCCTGCATTGGGAATAAACACTGTATAGGTAATCAACTTACCACGCCTCAATATACAATGTTTATTTATAATTCATGTAATACACTGACCATCCCAAAACACACTCGCGTAACCGCTTTCATCATATAATTGTCAACATCAACCATGGTTTTGCTTTGAGGCAGATGCAATGTTAGTCGCGGCAGTACACAATGGTGAATGCACCAGAGCACCCAAGCGTTATTCTCTTCCCACAGAGGTTACTCCCTTCAGATATCCGATCCTAACCTCTGTTGTTTTACGCGTGAAATCGGGGACAGAAAGGGAGTGTCCTGATTGGTTGCAATTGAATCTAGTTGTGCAATCAGCGACGCCGTTGTCAAAGTGACATTTGCCAATGACACGTCACAATGATAACATAAACGTAAGACAAACGTTTCCTCGTTTAATGTGGTTTCCTCGAAATATGCTTTTGATTTTGTGAAAACAGTTGATCATAACATGTTGATAAATAAAGAAGACCAAATCAGAGACAAATACCAAAAATAGTTAATTTGTATTATTTACATAAGACATATTCGAAGGACATATGCTAACGAGCAGGACCCAAAAGAGTCAAATGCCTAGATCTTTGAATCACTCGATCGACACGGCCACTGAAAGATGAAATTTAATTGGTTAGGAAGCAGTGATACATTATGAGGTTCTCCTTTCCCCGCTGGGGAGTTTTGCCGGCGTCTTGAAATTCAGGTCATGCAGAACAGAGGTTAGGATCGGAAAGCTGAAGGGAATAACCTCTATGGGAAGAGAATGGTGACCCCTAAGATAACTTTAATATCTCTTCAAACTAGGAAATCGACAACAAAAACCTCTCACGCAGTCGATACCCATTCGAACGATCTGATTGGTCCATCGAGCAGCCTCTGTAGTTCATATTCCAAAACTTCCCTCTCTTCAGGTTTTGAATTAATAGCGAAGTAATTTTCGAAACATCTTAAAGGGGCAGTTGCACGTTTTTTGCAAAATTTATTTTTTCAAATTTCCCATTTATAATGATAGTTAATGCCATTTAAATTAACTTTAAAGGGCAAACCATCTTATTATACAAACCAATTATCCAAAATGGTAAAAACGGTGTTGCGTATAAAGCAGAAATTGCATGGCGGCCATTTTATTGTGAACACAATTTATTATTTTGTATTTGAAAAAACGATTCCCATGGCTTTACCGAATTATGTATACTCATTTTAAACTTTATTTTCCGAAGAAAGAAGGGTGTTTTACTATTGGTGAAATTATTTTTCAAATACATTCCATCAACTTATTTGAGCGAAAAAACGTGCTACTGCCCCTTTAACGTCCTCACCATGCTGCCGTGTTTGTTTACCGATACTATGTAATAGCTCCGCTCAACGGACCAATCAGTTTGTATATATAAAATGATCGATTCTCACACGTTTCCTTGTTTCTTTTAACATATCACGATATATATTCGCCTCTATTGTGTCAACTAGGGTTGGGCCAACCACATTCGTCTTCTCATTTCACGGCTTCTTATTCTTATTCTTTTTCTGCAAACATCAATGGTCATGCTGTTCAACAGCAGAATCTTTGACTGTTGGAATTGGACTGACAAATTGTATACCCAGTCTCTGTAATAATCTTCAGGGATCGCTGAAGCATTGTTCAAGGGACGCAGAAGAGATAGAAATCGAAAACGATCGACTTTTCAATCGAGGCCCATAAGAATGGCGGAAACATCCGACTGAGGGGCGGTTTCAAAACCAGCTCAGTTATAAGGAAATTTCCATTATGATTCGTTGATTCTCTCGTGTGCTAGACAAGGAACATGTGAGTAATTAAATACGTAATGACGTACGTCTGGGACATATTAAATTACAACTAGTTTTAGCTAGATAGTTGTCAATTCTACAAGGATATAATTTTTGCATGTATTACCAGTACGAAGCTACATTTTCTATTTAAGGATTCAACCCTGTGGGCGGGGGTATATACATAATCTTAACAGTCATGGAATCCGAGTCATAGGTGTTTAAAATATATGAGTAACTATACAATGAGGAATAAAAAGGCTGGAGTCGGCTGGTCAATGAAGATGTGCAATACAAACATTCAAGAAAAAACGGTACTCGTTTTGATAATAGGGATAATGCACTGAGTACACACACGATCCCTTCACTCAAGACCTGGGCGTCTACAGTGTTAAATCAACAATGTAGGATTGTATGCTAAAGATGCAAGAAAAGTAACATCTCTATCATTGAAGATGAATTCCATGTACTTTTAAAATGTCCATCATATACAGAACTACGGAAAACTTACCTGAAACCACACTTACAGCAATATCCAACGAAATGTCTCAACACTATATTACAATCAACGAAAAAATTACCCTATACAATTTAAGTAAAAATTTTTTCTCAAGCTACACTCCTTACTATAAAGAAATGAAACATAATGCATGCTATGTAAACTCATACATGTTAAACTATGTATTTAGGCAAATGGCCTTATACTGAATAAAATATGTCTGTCTGTATGACTACAAAATGTACAAAAATACGAGATACTTAACACTTGATATGTCCCCATGTGTCCCCATGACTGGTTATCCTTGTGAATGCATTTTGGCTCAAATTAAGAAATAAATACTATTACACATACTGGTAGAACCACACATTTACAAATCCATTACGGTTTACAAGGCATTTGCATATTCACTGTGGATGAAAGGGTTGTTGCCCCTTGACCAATATCATGGATGTTCAACCAATTGATATACATGTGCTCAAACAACATAGATGTTCAACCAAATGACATACACGTGCTCAAAAACATGGACGTTAAAGCAAATGACATACACGTGGTCGCACAACATGGTCGTTAGCCCAAAATGACACACATTTGCTCAAACAACATGGACGTTAAACCAATAAGACATCAACGTTCTAAAACAACATGGGTGTTAGACCAATATGACATCAACATGCTCAAACAACATGGACGTTAGACCAATATGACATCAACGTGCTCAAATAACATGGACGTTAAACCAAACGACATCAACGTGCTCAAACAATATGAACGTTAGACCAAATGACATCAACGTGATCAATCAACATGGACGTTAGACCAAATGACATACATATGCTCAAACAGCATGGACGTTAAACCAAATGACATACATATGCTCAAACAACATGGACGTTAAACCAAATGACATACATATGCTCAAACAGCATGGACGTAAAACCAAATGACATACACGTGCTCAAACAGCATGGACGTTAAACCAAATGACACCAACGTATTCAAACAGCATGGACGTTAAACCAAATGACGTACATATGCTCAAACAACATTGACGTTAAACCAAATGACATACATATGCTCAAACAACATGATCGTTAAACCAAATGACATCAACGTGCTCAAACAGCAAAGACGTTAAACCAAATGACATACATATGCTCAAACAGCATGGACGTTAAACCAAATGACATACATGTGCTCAAACAGCATGGACGTTAAACCAAATGACATACATATGCTCAAACAGCATGGACGTTAAACCAAATGACATACATATGCTCAAACAGCATGGACGTTAAACCTAATGACACCAACGTGCTCAAACAACATAGACGTTAAACCAAATGACATACATATGCTCAAACAGCATGGACGTTAAACCAAATGACGTACATATGCTCAAACAACATTGACGTTAAACCAAATGACATACATATGCTCAAACAACATGATCGTTAAACCAAATGACATCAACGTGCTCAAACAGCAAAGACGTTAAACCAAATGACATACATATGCTCAAACAGCATGGACGTTAAACCAAATGACATACATGTGCTCAAACAGCATGGACGTTAAACCAAATGACATACATATGCTCAAACAGCATGGACGTTAAACCAAATGACATACATATGCTCAAACAGCATGGACGTTAAACCTAATGACACCAACGTGCTCAAACAACATAGACGTTAAACCAAATGACATACATATGCTCAAACAGCATGGACGTTAAACCAAATGACATACATGTGCTCAAACAGCATGGACGTTAAACCAAAGACATACATATGCTCAAACAGCATGGACGTTAAACCAAATGACATGCATATGCTCAAACAGCATGGACGTTAAACCTAATGACACCAACGTGCTCAAACAACATAGACGACAGACCAAATGAGATACATATGCTCAAACAGCATGGACGTTAAACCAAATGACATCAACGTGCTCAAACAGCATGGACGTTACACCAAATGACATAATATGCTCATACAACATAGACGTTAAACCAAATGACATCAACGTGCTCAAACAGCATGGACGTTAAACCAAATGACATACATATGCTCATACAACATGGATGCTAAACCAAATGGCATACATATGCTCAAACAGCATGGACGTTAAACCAAATGACATGCATATGCTCAAACAGCATGGACGTTAAACCAAATGACATACATATGCTCAAACAGCATGGACGTTAAACCTAATGACACCAACGTGCTCAAACAACATAGACGTTAGACCAAATGACATACATATGCTCAAACAGCATGGACGTTAAACCAAATGACATCAACGTGCTCAAACAGCATGGACGTTAAACCAAATGACATACATATGCTCAAACAGCATGGATGTTAAACCAAATGACATACATATGCTCAAACAGCATGGACGTTAAACCAAATGGCATACATATGCTCAAACAGCATGGACGTTAAACCAAATGACATACATATACTCAAACAGCATGGACGTTACACCAAATGACATAATATGCTCATACAACATAGACGTTAAACCAAATGACATCAACGTGCTCAAACAGCATGGACGTTAAACCAAATGACATACATATGCTCATACAACATGGATGCTAAACCAAATGGCATACATATGCTCAAACAGCATGGACGTTAAACCAAATGACATACATATGCTCAAACAGCATGGACGCTAAACCAAATGACATACATATACTCAAACAGCATGGACGTTAAACCAAATGACATACATATGCTCAAACAGCATGGACGTTAAACCAAATGACATACATATGCTCAAACAGCATGGACGTTAAACATAATGACAGCAACGTGCTCAAACAACATAGACGTTAGACCAAATGACATACATATGCTCAAACAGCATGGGCGTTAAACCAAATGACATCAACGTGCTCAAACAGCATGGACGTTAAACCAAATGACATACATATGCTCATACAACATAGACGTTAAATCAAATGACATCAACGTGCTCAAACAGCATTGACGTTAAACCAAATAACATACATATGCTCAAACAGCATGGACGTTAAACCAAATGACATATATATACTCAAAAAGCATGGACGTTAAACCAAATGACATACATATGCTCATACAACATAGACGTTAAATCAAATGACATCAACGTGCTCAAACAGCATTGACGTTAAACCAAATGGCATACATATGCTCAAACAGCATGGACGTTAAACCAAATGACATCAACGTGCTCAAACAACATGAACGTTAAACATAATGACATCAACGTGCTCAAACAACATGAGCGTTAGACCAAATGACATCAACGTGCTCAAACAGCATTGACGTTAAACCAAATGGCATACATATGCTCAAACAGCATGGACGTTAAACCAAATGACATCAACGTGCTCAAACAACATGGACGTTAAACCAAATGACATCAACGTGCTCAAACAACGTAGACGTTAAACCAAATGACATCAACGTGCTCAAACAACAAGAACGTTAGACCAAATGACATCAACGTGCTCAAACAACATGAACGTTAAACCAAATGACATCAACGTGCTCAAACAACATGGACGTTAGACCAAATGAGATACATATGCTCAAACAGCATGGACGTTAAACCAAATTGCATACATATGCTCAAACAGCATGGACGTTAAACCAAATGACATCAACGTGCTCAAAAAACATGGACGTTAGACCACATGACATACATATGCTCAAACAGCATGGACGTTAAACCAAATGACATCAACGTGCTCAAACAACATGGACGTTAAACCAAATGACATCAACGTGCTCAAACAACATGGACGTTAAAACCAAATGACATCAACATGCTCAAACAACATGAACATTAAAACCAAATGACATCAACGTGCTCAAACAACATGAACGTTAGACCAAATGACATCAACGTGCTCAAACAACATGGACGTTAAAACCAAATGACATCAACGTGCTCAAACAACATGGACGTTAAACCAAATGACATCAACGTGCTCAAACAACATGTACGTTAAAACCAAATGACATCAACGTGCTCAAACAACATGGACGTTAAAACCAAATGACATCAACGTGCTCAAACAACGTAGACGTTAAACCAAATGAGATACATATGCTCAAACAGCATGGACGTTAAACCAAATGGCATACATATGCTCAAACAGCATGAACGTTAAACCAAATGACATCAACGTGCCCAAACAACATGGACGTTAAAACCAAATGACATCAACGTGCTCAAACAACATGAGCGTTAGACCAAATGACATCAACGTGCTCAAACAACATGGACGTTAAACCAAATGAGATACATATGCTCAAACAGCATGGACGTTAAACCAAATGGCATACATATGCTCAAACAGCATGAACGTTAAACCAAATGACATAAACGTGCTCAAACAACATGGACGTTAGACCAAATGACATACATATGCTCAAACAGCATGGACGTTAAACTAAATGACATCAACGTGCTCAAACAATATGGACGTTAAACCAAATGACATCAACGTGCTCAAACAACATGAACGTTAGACCAAATGACATCAACGTGCTCAAACAACATGGACGTTAAAGCCAAATGACATCAACGTGCTCAAACAACATGGACGTTAAACCAAATGACATCAACGTGATCAAACAACATGAACGTTAAACCAAATGACATCAACGTGCTCAAACAACATGGACGTTAGCCAAGATGACATCAACGTGCTCATACAACATGGATGTTAACTACTTTTCACCTTCTACTTAACTAGTACCCACTCAACATTGTTGAAGCGTCTCATTTCCCTATTTTAGCTTAGACTGTTATTTTACGTTGAACAAGTTGTATCAACAGTCAATTAATGGATAAATCTTTATTTAGCCTTTTACTAGATTAGATTTGGTTATAACTTTGCCCTCGAAATCAATCTTTAAACTAAGAGCAATCAACGTTGCTCTTTCAGTGCATGTCCTTTATATTTTTCTTTTACATAGTGTTTCTTAATTACAACTTCGATCCTCAAACCTTTTTAATTATGCCCCTAATGCGTTTAATTCTATATTATTGATTAACAGGTTAAAAAAACACTGTCGATTTTGTAACCGTTGGTTTGTGCATTGACTTTGAGAATTTATATTTCCTTGATGAACCTATTCCAGCGTAACATAATAACAGTTGGTCTGTCGATGCGATTCTATAGAATTGAGAGTAATACTTGAAATATAGTGGGAATGCTTATGACAACGATAATAGCAATGGTAACGGTGACTGATAATGATAATTATGATGAGTGTAAAGATAGTGTTAATGGTAATAAAGATGAAATTCATAATTAATCATAATTAATCATGACAATGCTGTTGAAAATGACAACGGATATGCTAATGATAGTAAAAAATCAAGTACTGGCAATCGATCTAGTAAATAATTATGAACATAACCAATGGCAATGTTAATTGTAATGATACATTGTATGGTAACTATATTTATATCATCGATACGAAGACAGTGGCCATCCTGTCATCCTCGGTTACCCAAGGTTTTATATATGCTCCGTTACTCTCCACTATATCACCCCTGGGAAACTTTATCGGAGAAACCTGTACTCAAATTACCCGCCCTTGGTCGAATTAGAATCAAGTTATGAAAGTATTTATCGAATTAGAATCAAGTTCTGAAAGTATTGATCGAATAAGAATCAAGTTCTGAAAGTATTGATCGAATTAGAATCAAATTCTGAAAGTATGGCACTTGAATCTGTAGTTAACTTCGTGCCAATAACATGTTTAATGCTGCGAGTTGGTCAATTAAATTTGATTACGCTGTTGATGTTTCCCTTTATTTTGTAAGTCTCACTATTGAGACTTAGTACACGTAGTTTAAATATGATAATAATGTATACAGCGTTTCCACACCAATATGTCCCTTGCTTTACTGCATCCCAACAGTAACTTAAGTTGATGGCTTATTGCGTAGTTCGGAAGAAATGTGAGAACAAATCCAACCCACGTGTATTAGTATAGGAACAAATAACTAACGGTATTTAATACAATTTATTTATAAACCCAATTGTTAACCTAAATTGTTGTGTATCGTAAACCACTTCGAAAACAATTTGATATGTTAAATCCAAATAACGAGCCAACCAGCTATTCAAACAAAGGTCATGTTCTTTATCAATAAATTGGAATTTAAAACATTTACCACAAAAGTGACGATCACATGATACATCACTTGAGAAATATATTATATAAACATTGACTTGTTTGTTTCAACAACGCGGCAGCGTAATCGAACTGGTGCATATTATTACAGAAAAACTAACATTAACATTTAACATTGCCAATGCCAATGATGAATAGACGGTTGAGACGTAATTGTACATGTATTGTGATTTGCAAAAACAAATGCACAAAAGTCATACAGTACCCAGACACAAACAAAGGTAAGCATGAATTAACTACAGACTGAAGAAATGCATGGCGCTACCTGTCTCTGAGGACGTGGTTCATTGTATTGATCAAAGTATGTATGTAGACATTCAGTGTTTAGACTGCTGAGCTCCGACTCTGGGATGTAGTTGAAATACGTTCTGTGAGTCACAGTGTCAACCATTTGAAGAGGGAGACATTTCGGAGCTGGAGTAACTTTAAGTCCAAGGCGTTTGGAGTTTGACATGTTGAGACACTTTGAGTTGAGGTGACTTTGAAGTCTAGTGACAATTGGAGTTGAGGTGAAATTGAAGTTTGGAGACAATTGGAGTTGAGGTGACTTTGAAGTTTGGAGACAATTGTAGTTGGAGTGACTTTGCAATTTGGAAAGAAATATAATTGATGTTACTTGTGTTTGGAAAAAATGTAGTTGGGGTGACTTTGAAGATTTGAGACGTTTGCTGGTTTGGAAGTTTGTTTGCATTTGAATTATCTGACTGCTTCTGTGACAGTGCGGGACAAGGTAGCGATTCTGTTCTAAGAAAGAGATCTTAAACCATTCGGGCGACGTTATTTGTAGCCCAAGACGTTGGCGTACAGTCACTTGGAACTGACACCGCGTCACTAAGTCACATGGGGTCTAGAAAATTTGAATTCGAAGTTGCTGCAATTGAGTGAATGTAGGAGAAAGGAGGATACACCACGTAAAGACACTGAAAGACATCTAAAAGTCAGGTGTGTGGCCTCGGTTGGAGGGAGGAAGGCCTCAGAAGCAAATATGGAAGGAATGTTCTCTTGTCTTGTACTTGTATCCCTGATTTTAACAGTTGCAACGAGCTCTTTCGAAGGTATATATATTTTGTGTTTATATTTCTGTAAAGTGTCACTTTTGATGTGTCAGTTCATAAATGTTATGTTATAGAGAATAGAGATTATTGTATTACTCTTATGTCTTCTAGCGGAGTGAATAAGGGAAATATTTACTAGTGGCCTAACCCCGTGTAAGATTCACTCTACAAATAGTTATCTCAGTTAATCCGGGTGTTAATGTTTCATATATATCATCACGGTTCCTGGGGTTCACGGTTCTTAACTGTCATATATACAAACGAAATGATACAAAAGTTTCAAAAAAAAAAATCTGCTGTCAGATTAAGTTGGTTTTGAATGTATATGGTAATAATTATAAGGATAAGTCATGATACCGAGGACCCAGGTTTTCCCTGACTATCAGGGTCTACAGCCTTATCATATCCGAGGTAGAATGGCTTATCTATATCATCAACCGTTTTTAAGTGTAAAACAGGCTTTATATCGCGTTATATTGAGGATCCCTGGTGTTATATTGAGGATCCCTGGGTGATGTCAGCCTGTTAACAGCCGCGCTATATGAGTTTCCTTTGTACAGTGAAATTTCGTCTGCCCCCTTAGCGCAGTAGTCTAAGGTGTTGACTCAGTAACTACAGGTGATAGTGGATACGGGTTCGAGACGCACTTTCTGCAAAACATTTGCTGTACATATTCTATCGTAAATTTCATAATTTTTTCAAAATAAGTCTAAGTTAGTTTCTTCAAATCTTTACTTTCAAGTCGTCATCTTAACAAATATATCAGGGTTTACAATCATTATAATTCCTTCTAACAGGGTTTACAACTGTCTGTGTAAACCCTCCTGGGGGGACTTACAATGTTGTAAGTCCCTCGTACCGGGTGATACGGTTTAGAAAGGTCGTTTCAAGTATCACGTTATATGGCTGGTAGGTTGATAAATGGGTTGTAAAGAAGACTACACACTTTCAGTCGTCATGGTAGATACTGTTTCAAAATCCTCAAATTGTAAATAGGTTTCAGTCTTATATATCACTCATGGATTTAAATATCTTGGGTGTGTTTGGTATCGTTTCTTCCTAATGGCCGTTCAGAATTCATCCTGAAGAGAACATGTTGTGTGAGGTACTTTAGATACTGATTTGATAAACATCACATTCTGAACGGCTTACTTAAATCTTATTTTAAAAAGTTATCAATGTTTCAAAACACAAGAAATTCACAAATATTGTTTTCCCGAAACGTCAGATCTTTTGACTTTTGAGAGATAGCCACAACACCAAGTAACCATCTGACACAATACTTAGTTTTCATAACTAAAATATAAAAAGCTGAGAACTCAGAGATAGATATCGAATTGTCCGTAAAAATAATGATAATGACATTGTGCTGTGTATCGCATAAACTCGTGTTATCGACACTCGTCATGGTGATCGTTAGATTGTACTTTCTAGAGCGGTGCACATGCCGCACGTCTCGCTAAACTTTTGTCAATTACCTCATTACTTGCACCAGGGATAGCGCAGTGGTTAGCGCGTTTGGCTTCGGATCAAGAGGTCCGTGGGTCGAATCCCGCCAGGGGCACGGAAACTTTGTCTGCAGTAGAGAACTGTTCTACACGCAGTAAGGTTTGGGTGCAATGCTACACTGAATTTCAGTGCAGTACCACCAATGGTTCGCTAGTTCCAGTCGATGCTCGCAGGTTTCACTGCAATGCATAGCCACATGCGGGTTTTCTCCCTGCCATAATACTAGAAGCCGCGATATAAGTGAAATACTCTTGAAAGCGGCGTTAAACCCCAACTCACCTCACCACGAACACCTCGACCTGACGGCTTCGGCGTTCATGGCTCATCTGAATTGAACACTTCGGTAAGCCGGCAACTGTTGCTGTATTCGACAAAGCTAATGTCTTTTCATTACTTTATTTTTATAGGGAGGGAGGGAGGGAGGGAAACGCTTCTAAATACTTGAATTTACCGAAACCTTTATCATATCTCACTTTACCGGTTTTTCATCTCAGGTTAATAATGGATGATATTGTCACTGAAGTTTAAAATGAGATTTTTATGATATGACGAGCACTGAAATGACGGGATTTATCAGTGCTAAAAACTGTCTATCAAGCTTCAGTGAAGATATATCATAGTATCACTGTGACCAGTGACTGATATAATATATCACCACCGAAAGGTTAAAGTTCAAGAGTTTGACGTTATAAAACAATGATCTGATGTTACGAATTCTCTTATGACGTCATATTGTTACTGTTGTGACGGGCTCTTTCGTACGGTCGCTCAACGAAGGAAAACGACCCTGTCCCGATGTAAATACAAGGATAACATCATATAATGAATAGAATATCTGTCACTTCTTGACAAATAACATGTTTATCTCGTCTCTTGAGGTAGAAAGTTTTAAGTTCAATTATGGCTACGCTACTCGTGAAACTATAACCTTTCTACTTCACTCGATGAGATAGTAAACCTATAAGTCAAGGAAAGCGGACACCCCTTTGTATTATCATTTGATCATTAAATGATTACTTGGTATGAATGAGAACGGTTTATGTTGCCTCACAGTAAATAAGGTTCTCTGCTGTTCAGGTTACAAGTCCCAGGTCCTCTATATTGGATACTGCATAGCGGTGGCTTATATACCATTGCCATCTTCAAGAGAGATTTAAAAGTAATCGCTCAATTAGCGATTACTTTTAAACCCCTCTTGAACGCGATTGCTCAATATAGCGCTACGTAGCAATGCTAGTAAACCTCGAGGAATCGCACCGTGTCGTTCAAGAGAGAATGCGCTACTTTGAGCGCTACATTGAGCGATCAATGTAAGGGCTCGCTGTTATGGAACGGAGCCGTGATGTACATATATGATATCACTCACATTCTCCGTAAATCATGCAATTAGACGTTTCTTCTCTGTCTCCTTTGTAGAACCATTGGCAGTTTTTTGGCTATCAACATGCCTATAACCAACTTCCAAACGCAAGGCATAACTCTTGCCAGTCTGCATTACTGGCTGATTTAACCCTTGCGGTATTTCCCTCGCTTTCTTGTGTCGAGGCAGTGAATCGCTGCACTGGAAATGCTTAGCGGGCCTGGATTTCTAAACACAGATTTCTTAAGGAAATACTGCAAGGCCTAAATCAGCCAGTAATGGAGACTGGCAAGAGTTATGCCTTGCATTGGGAAGTTGGCCTATAACTTAAATTAGACTACTCAAGTAAACCGACATGCTTCAGTGATTACAATTTGCATATGTTCAGATTCGGTAAATAATTCTGAAAATTAGGCATTACGGTTTCATTTAGCATACGAACCGAACGGACTAAACAGCTCTACACCGGAAAATATTTACAATTTATTTCATCAAGCATCTTATATTTTATCTGCAATATAGCAAATTACAATATATATATCATTAAACATCCTATATTTTATCTGCAATATAGCAAATTACAATATAATTCATCAAACATATTATATTTATTTGCAATGCAGCAAATTACAATATATTGCATCAAACATTTTACATTTTATTTGCAACACAGCACATTACAATATATTTCAGTGGAAAGCATTAATAGACGAATGCATGTCAACAGGTACAGTGTGTAAAAGTTTAGTAATGAGAGACTTCGTCCGTGCCCAATTGTGAAACTATTGGTGCTTGTTGGTATATTCGTGTATGCGTATTGGCATTGATTATAAACAAATGCAAATATACTATACAGATCATGGTTTATCCTATTTATTATTTATGCTTAATTTTGGTACATGCATCCATCGGATATGTATACAATTAGTTTACACTACCTCTAATAAGTGTGTATAGCTCAATAATCAACTTAAATGTATCGATATTATCTTCGAATGATGTATCTTAATGCCGTGTTAAAGCTAACGATGTTTGACTGAACTATTTGAACATTGACATTATTTCCCTACTCAAACTTACCGTGCCTGTTGCGCATGCGCATGATCAGCTAATTATATGTCTGTAGTTTTAACTTTATTCATAATGAGATTGAATACAAAACTGAAATAAATATTTACCCATGGCAACCAAACGCGGTCAATATTCACATGATGTATTCAAACAATACGGGCACGTTTAAGCCATGTTTCAGCTGTTAACCCTGTACATATGTAAATATGCTCTTAGTAGTAAATATACACAAGGGGAGGCGCTAAGTATTTTCATAGGCGTTTAATAACTCAAAAGCAAAACGGTGTTTCAATTCCTTTTGTGTAGATAGTTACCCTTTGTATAGCCCTGTCTTTACGGCGAGCGTATGCATATGAGTAAATAATCACAAATACAGTTACTAATGGCAGTAAGACATGTACTCACGGCAGTAAGACATGTACTCACGGTAGTAAAACATTTACTTAAGGCAGAAAGACATTTATTTACGGTGGTAAGACATTTAATCACGGCAGTAAGACATTTACGCACGGTAGTAAGACATTTACTCACGGTAGTAAAACATTTACTCACGACAGTAAGACATTTACTCACAAGAGTAAGGCATTTACTCACGACAGTAATTCAAGACATTTACTCGCGGCAGTAATATTTTTACTCACGGTCGTAAAACATTAACTCACGGTCGTAAGACAATTCGTCACGACAGTAAAACATCTACTTACGACAGTAAGACATTTACTCAGGGTCGTAAGACAATTACTCAGGGTCGCACTCACAGGAATAAGAAAATTACTCACGGTAGTAATACATTTACTCACGGTGGTAAAACATTTACTCAAGGTAGTAAAACATTAACTCACTGTCGTAAGACATTTAATCACTGTAGTAAGACATTTACGCACGACAGTAAAACATCTACTTACGACAGTAAGACATTTACTCACGGTAGTAAGACATTTACTCAGGGTCGTAAGACATTAACTCACTGCAGTAAAACATTTACTCAGGGTCGTACTCACAGGAGTAAGAAAATTACTCACGGTAGTAATACATTTACTCACGGTGGTAAAACATTTACTCAAGGTAGTAAAACATTAACTCACGGTCGTAAGACATTTAATCACGGCAGTAAGACATTTACGCACGACAGTAAAACATCTACTTACGACAGTAAGACATTTACTCACGGTAGTAAGACATTTACTCACGGTAGTAAGACATTTAATCACGGTAGTAAGACATTTACTCTCGGTAGTAAGACATTTAATCACGGTAGTAAGACATTTACTCACGGTCGTAAGACATGTACTCACGGTAGTAAAACATTTACTTCAGGTAGAAAGACATTTATTTACGGTGGTAAGACATTTAATCACGGTAGTAAAACATTAACTCAAGGTCGTAAGACATTTAATCACGGTAGTAAGACATTTACGCACGACAGTAAAACATCTACTTACGACAGTAAGACATTTACTCACGGTAGTAAGACATTTACTCAGGGTCGTAAGACATTTAATCACGGTAGTAAGACATTTACTCACGACAGTAAAACATCTACTTACGACAGTAAGACATTTACTCACGGTAGTAAGACATTTACGCACGACAGTAAAACATCTACTTACGACAGTAAGACATTTACTCACGGTAGTAAGACATTTACTCAGGGTCGTAAGACATTTAATCACGGTAGTAAGACATTTACTCACGACAGTAAAACATCTACTTACGACAGTAAGACATTTACTCACGGTAGTAAGACATTTACTCACGGTCGTAAGACATTATCTCACTGCAGTAAGACATTTACTCAGGGTCGTACTCACAGGAGAAAGAAAATTACTCACGGTAGTAATACATTTACTCACGGTGGTAAAACATTAACTCAAGGTAGTAAAACATTAACTCACGGTCGTAAGACATTTACTCAGGGTCGTACTCACAGGAGTAAGAAAATTACTCACGGTAGTAAAACACATACTCACGGTGGTAAAACATTTACTCAAGGTAGTAAAACATTAACTCACGGTCGTAAGACATTTAATCACGGCAGTAAGACATTTACGCACGACAGTAAAACATCTACTTACGACAGTAAGACATTTACTCACGGTAGTAAGACATTAAATCACGGTAGTAAGACATTTAATCACGGTAGTAAGACATTTACTCACGGTCGTAAGACATGTACTCACGGTAGTAAAACATTTACTTAAGGCAGAAAGACATTTATTTACGGTGGTAAGACATTTAATCACGGTAGTAAAACATTAACTCACGGTCGTAAGACATTTAATCACGGTAGTAAGACATTTACTCACGACAGTAAAACATCTACTTACGACAGTAAGACATTTACTCAGGGTAGTAAGACATTTACTCAGGGTCGTAAGACATTAACTCACTGCAGTAAAACATTTACTCAGGGTCGTACTCACAGGAGTAAGAAAATTACTCACGGTAGTAATACATTTACTCACGGTGGTAAAACATTTACTCAGGGTCGTAAGACATTAACTCACTGCAGTAAGACATTTACTCAGGGTAGTAAGACATTTACTCACGGTAGTAAAACATTTACTCACGGTGGTAAAACATTAACTCAAGGTAGTAAAACATTAACTCACGGTCGTAAGACATTTAATCACGACAGTAAGACATTTACGCACGACAGTAAGACATTTACTCACGGCAGTAAGACATTTACTCACGGTAGTAAGACATTTAATCACGGTAGTAAGACATTTACTCACTGCAGTAAACATATACTCACGGTAGTACTCACGACAGTAAGACATTTACTCACGCAATAAACCATTTACTCACGGTAGTAAGACATTGACTCACGGTAGTAAAACATTTACCCACGGTGGTAAGACATTTATTCAGGGCTGTAAGACATTTAATCACGGCAGTAAGAAATTTACTCATGGCAGTAAGACATTAACTCACGGTCGTAAGACATTTCGTCACGGTAGTAATACATTTCGTCACGGTAGTAACACATTTACTCACGGTCGTAAGTCATTTACTCGAGGTGGCAAGACATTCACTCACGGCAGTAAGACATTTACTCACGACAGTAAGACATTTACTCACAGGAGTAAAGCATTTACTCACGGTCGGAAAACATTAACTCACTGCTCGTAAGACATTTCGTCACGGTAGTAAGACATTGACTCACGACAGTAAAAAATTAACTCACGGTCGTTAGACATTTACTCACGGTAGTAAGACATTTACTCAATGTAGTAAGACATTTACTCACGGTAGTAAGAAATTTACTCACGACAGAAAGAAATTTACGCATGGTTGTAAGACATTAACTCACGGTCGTAAGACATTTCGTCACGGAAGTAAGACATTGACTCACGGTAGTAAAACATTTACTCACGGTGATGTGTCATTGACTCACTGCAGTAAAACATTTACTCACGGTCGTACTCACAGGAGTAAGACATTTACTCACGCAATAAACCATTTACTCACGGTGGTAAGACATTTACTCACGGCTGTAAGACATTTACTCACGACAGTAAGACATTTACTCACGCAATAAACCATTTACTCACGTTGGTAAGACATTTACTCACGGCTGTAAGACATTTACTCACGGCAGTAAGAAATTTACCCATTATAGGAAGACATTATCTCACGGTCGTAAGGCAATTCGTCACGGTAGTAAGACATTGACTCACGGGTGTAAAACATTTACTCACAGTCGTAAGTCATTTACTCACTGCAGTAAAAATTTTACTCACGTTCGTAAGACATTTCGTCACGCAGGGAAGACATTTACTCACAGGAGTAAGACATTTACTCACGGAAGTAATATATTTACATTTACTCACGACAGTAAGGCATTTACTCACGACAGTAATTTAAGACATTCACTCAAGGCAGTAAGATTTTTACTCACGGTCGTAAAACATAAACTCACGATAGTAAGACATTTGGTCACGGTAGTAAGACATTTACTCCATCGAGTAAGACATTTACTCACGACAGTAAAACATTTCGTCAGGGTAGTAAGACATTACTCACGGTAGTAAGACATTTACTCACGACAGTAAAACATTTCGTCACAGTAGTAAGACATTAACTCACGGTAGTAAGACATTTCGTCACGGTAGTAAGACATTAACTCACGGTAGTAAAACATTTCGTCACGGTGGTAAGACATTTACTCACGGCAGTAAGACATTTATTCACGGTAGTAAAACATTTTCTCACGGTGGTGAGACATTTACTCACGGCAGTAACATTTGCTCACGGTAGTAAGACATTGACTCACGGTAGTAAGACATTGACTCACGGTAGTAAGACATTGACTCACGGTAGTAAGACATTGACTCACGGTAGTAAGACATTGACTCACGGTGGTAAGACATTAACTCACGGTAGTAAGACATTGACTCACGGTAGTAAGACATTGACTCACGGTGGTAAGACATTAACTCACGGTAGTAACATTTGCTCACGGTAGTAAGACATTTACTCCCCGTAGTAAGACATTGACTCACGGTAGTAAGACATTGACTCACGGTGGTAAGACATTAACTCACGGTAGTAAGACATTGACTCACGGTGGTAAGACATTAACTCACGGTAGTAAGACATTAACTCACGGTGGTAAGACATTGACTCACGGTAGTAAGACATTAACTCACGGTAGTAAGACATTGACTCACGGTAGTAAGACATTGACTCACGGTAGTAAGACATTAACTCACGGTAGTAAGACATTAACTCACGGTAGTAAGACATTGACTCACGGTAGTAAGACATTAACTCACGGTGGTAAGACATTAACTCACGGCAGTAACATTTGCTCACGGTAGTAAGACATGGACTCACGGTAGTAAGACATTGACTCACGGTGGTAAGACATTAACTCACGGTAGTAAGACATTGACTCACGGTGGTAAGACATTGACTCACGGTAGTAAGACATTAACTCACGGTAGTAAGACATTGACTCACGGTGGTAAGACATTAACTCACGGTAGTAAGACATTGACTCACGGTGGTAAGACATTTACTCACGGCAGTAAGACATTTAATCACGGTAGTAAGATATTTACTCCCCGTAGTAAGACATCTGCACCTGCTCACGGCGCTAGGTGAACTATCTGCCTAGGATTCATCTTAACTCTTGTTTTAACATCATTTATAACTTTTGGAACATTATCCGATTATCTTTCTAAAAATATCCCTATATCCAGGTGTATATCTTGAGATCTAACAAATGTGTCTATGATTTTATTGGCGCTTCGATACTGTGCACGTTGTATGCTTTGTATAATGGGCCTGTTGCCCCTTTACTGAAAAAAACCTCTCTCCCTCCCTAGAGGGTTGGATGATAGTTGTACCATGTGTAAAGTTGATTATCGACGATGTTTGGTCACTACAGAAAGGCATTTTCTTCCGGTTCATCGGTGACATTTTCCTTTTATATATATTTTTATTTTATAGTTTCCACTACCATGGTCTGGTCAGATATATTCGGATTGGATAATACAATTTCCCAACTGTGAAATGTTCTAGGGTTAGAAAAAGGGTTAGAAAAAGATGTCAGAAGAAGAAAGGCGTGAGAGGAATCAATAATCTTTACACGCGATTGATCGATGAAACGTTTTGCGTCAACTATATGCGTCAGATAGTTTTCTGAATAACCCATTATGGAACTAAAGTACATATAAGTCTAGTTTACAGGACATACCATTCAGTCGCGAATGGTCAGCTAGTTCGTTTAAGTTAAATATGCTATATCAACAATGTCTAGTCAGCCCATGGGTATATCTATTTGTCTGGGATAAATGTACTGTTGTGCGTACCACCATTGTTCCCCAGATAGAACTGACGAGGGACTACATTGTATGCCATAAATACCGTCTCTTTTCCCAGGGTGGCATAGATGAGTAATGTATCGATGCCTGGGTGAGAAAAGAAATGCCCCAATAAATAATAAATAAATATTGTTGACAACACTCAGACTCTGAAAAAAATGGAAAAAATATTGAAAAGGGGTCTCTTATTACAGACTGAAAATTCCATTTCTTTTCCTTTTCAATACTTGATAAAAAATGGAAAAAAATATTGAAAAGGGGTCTCTTATTACAGACTGAAAATTCCATTTCTTTTCCTTTTCAATACTTGATAAAATGGTGATATTTTCAGAATGAATAATGTTTTCAGAGTCTGAGTGTAAGACAACACAATTACACCTGCGCGTTTGTAGCTGTCCTCTGCTCTTCAACATTGAAGCATCTCGTTACACATAGGTGGGAAAAGGTGGACACAATAGGATATAGCTGGGAGTGTGCAGTGAACAGCCAATAAGTAAATTATTAAATAATACTTGACTGTTAGACTTGCGCTTTCACTTTGTTACATGTTTGATGCATTGAGATGGGCAAAAATCACAAACATCAAGACTCCATGTAAATAGAGAATTGCTGAAGGTTGAGAAGAACTGAGAAGTGTTGCATACCGCATGTATTTCCTCGAATAGACGCCATAGCTCGTATAGAAGCTGGGGAATGACCGTTTAAAAGAAATAGACGCCGGGTTTCTGTAGGCGCCGGGTGATTAGATGAGCACATTAAAGAAATGCTATAAATATATGTTCACGTATGCCTCTTAAGGAGAGATTAGACGATGAAATGAAATATTTTAGAATTCGCTTATATTTTATAAAATAGCAAGTTTATCGAAAAAAGGAAGAAAATTTGGGTCACCGAATGATTTAAAAAAATATCGTATTAATAGTAACACACATGTCAGCAATTTTTTTTTTTTACCAATTTCATTTTTGAAAAAACATTCAGCAGTTTATAAATAAAAACGGCATTGTTATCATCGTTTTTCGCATACTCTACAGGCTTTTTCGCTGACACACACATTTTAGATATTGCTAAAACTGTAATATGATGTGCACAGTTGAATACACAATCGAATTCAGAAATAATAATCGGGGGTCACCCAACGTTTTTCATCACTAAAACGTTATTTTTTAGATTACCTACATAAACGTAAAAACCTGACGTCACGGCAGTTTTGATCAATTCAACAAATTTACCGCGAATATAGGTGACGGTAAATTTAAGCGTTTTTCGTGAGTCTATTGATAAATCTATGCTCCAAAGAATGTAATGCATATATTTTTAGACTTATCCACAACAATAAATTATTGTCGCAAAACGTTACCGTAAGTGAGTTCGATTTCTTCGTCCCATTTCTCCTAGAAGAAGATACTGTCAACGTTCTATAATGAAAGGTTATTTGATACGTTGGGAATGATATGGTAATCGATCTAAGAACTGTAAGATAACATTAAGGAACTCCAGTCCAGTGATCAAGTTAAGACTGAAATAACATAGATATGCCATTAAAACAATCGATGCCGTCGTCTTCAATTTCCATATTTGGCTGGAGAGTTTTAAAAATCGACGACTACGTGTCAGTACATTTCTTATCCAGTCACAGTGCACATTTACACTCATCCTCGATAATCCAGCGCTATTGTTCCGATAAATCTACACACAAGCGCTGGAAAACAGTAAGGGTATTTATCCCTAACCTAGTTACCTCCCTTGGGTCCATGTTATCCAATCAGAAACGAAACGCAGACACTATCTGCGTAAACAACTCGACCAATCAAAACGCATCACTACCGTTGTTTATAGAAACAAACATGGCTCACTCACTCGATTACGATAAAATTTGTAACAAATTCAGCGTAGAAAACCTGACAGAAACTCAAAAGAAAGTTTTAAGAAGTCTGTACGTGAGAAGGGTGTATTCATGTCCATCAAAACGGGTGGACGTAAATGATTAAAATCCCTGTGCTGTGCTGTGCTACTGCGAAAGCCAAGATCCTGACACGAGAGTGCTTGTTATTTCACCCTTGATTTCAAGTGATCTCATTGGTTGTTAGAAAGCAAGCGTTTCGCTGAGTCATTGCGAAGGGAGGTAACTAGGTTAGGGATAAATACCCTTACTGTTTTCCAGCGCTTGTGTGTAGATTTATCGGAACAATAGCGCTGGATTATCGAGGATGATTTACACTGGGTCAATCTGAAATGAAATGAAAATGAACTGGGTTATATAAGTTGTTTTCACAATATTGTAACTGTTTCTTCACATTGACTAGTCGAAGTGCTGCCGCTGCATTGTGGAACATCAACAAATAAAATTACATTGAAACTAAAATTTTCAAAATATTATTCATCTGGTCCGGGGAACCGGATATCGTTTAGCACAATGGCGGATATGGTGTCATCGTACATGTACCATATGACTAAGAATTTAAAGCAAAGTGTGAACTGAATATAAAGTAGTAATTCTTTTCAGAATGCTGATCCGGATACCAGGATTTGGCCCATCGGGTCAAGCATAATGATGTATATGGTAACAGGATATGGTCCATCGGGTCAAGCATAATGATGTATATGGTAACAGGATATGGTCCACCGGGTCAAGCATAATGATGTATATGGTAACAGGATATGGTCCATCGGGTCAAGCATAATGATGTATATGGTAACAGGATATGGCCCATCGGGTCAAGAAAATTGATGTACATGGTAACAGGATATGGTCCATCGGGTCAAGTATAATGATGTATATGGTAACAGGATATGATCCATCGGGTCAAGTATAATGATGTATATGGTAACAGGATATGGTCCATCGGGTCAAGCATAATGATGTATATGGTAACAGGATTTGGCCCATCGGGTCAAGCATAATGATGTATATGGTAACAGGATATGGTCCATCGGGTCATGCATAATGATGTATATGGTAACAGGATATGGTCCATCGGGTCAAGCATAACGATGTATATGGTAACAGGATATGGCCCATCGGGTCAAGCATAATGATGTATATTGTAACAGGATTTCGCCCATCGGGTCAAGCATAATGATGTATATGGTAACAGAATATGGTCCATCGGGTCAAGCATAATGATGTATATGGTAACAGGATATGATCCATCGGGTCAAGCATAATGATGTATATGGTAACAGGATATGGTCCATCGGGTCAAGCATAATGATGTATATGGTAACAGGATATGGTCAATCAGGTCAAGTATAATGATGTATATGGTAACAGGATATGGTTCATCGGGTCAAGCATAATGATGTATATGGTAACAGGATATGGTCCATCGGGTCAAGTATAATGATGTATATGGTAACAGGATATGGTCCATCGGGTCAAGCATAATGATGTATATGGTAACAGGATATGGTTCATCGGGTCAAGCATAATGATGTATATGGTAACAGGATATGGTCAATCGGATCAGGCATAATTATGTTTATGGTAACAGGATATGGTTCATCGGGTCAAGCATAATGATGTATATGGTAACAGGATATAGTCCATCGGGTCAAGCATAATGATGTATATTGTAACAGGAAATTGTCCATCGGGTCAAGTATAATGATGTATATGGTAACAGGATATGGTCCATCGGGTCAAGTATAATGATGTATATGGTAACAGGATATGGTCCATCGGGTCAAGCATAATTATGTTTATGGTAACATGATATGGTCCATCGGGTCATGCATAATGATGTATATGGTAACAGGATATAGTCCATCGGGCCAAGTATAATGATGTATATGGTAACAGGATATGGTCCATCGGGTCAAGCATAATGATGTATATGGTAACAGGATATGGTCAATCAGGTCAAGTATAATGATGTATATGGTAACAGGATATGGTTCATCGGGTCAAGCATAATGATGTATATGGTAACATGATATGATCCATCGGGTCAAGCATAATGATGTATATGGTAACAGGATATGGTCCATCGGGTCAAGTATAATGATGTATATGGTAACAGGATATGGTCCATCGGGTCAAGCATAATTATGTTTATGGTAACATGATATGGTCCATCGGGTCATGCATAATGATGTATATGGTAACAGGATATAGTCCATCGGGCCAAGTATAATGATGTATATGGTAACAGGATATGGTCCATCAGGTCAAGCATAATGATGTATATGGTAACAGGATATGGTTCATCGGGTCAAGCATAATGATGTATATGGTAACAGGATATGGTCCATCGGATCAGGCATAATTATGTTTATGGTAACAGGATATGGTTCATCGGGTCAAGCATAATGATGTATATGGTAACATGATATGATCCATCGGGTCAAGCATAATGATGTATATGGTAACAGGATTTGGCCCATCGGGTCAAGCATAATGATGTATATTGTAACAGGAAATTGTCCATCGGGTCAAGTATAATGATGTATATGGTAACAGGATATGGTCCATCGGGTCAAGCATAATGATGTATATGGTAACAGGATATGATCCATCGGGTCAAGCATAATGATGTATATGGTAACAGGATATGGTCCATCGGGTCAAGCATAATGATGTATATGGTAACAGGATTTGGCCCATCGGGTCAAGCATAATGATGTATATTGTAACAGGAAATTGTCCATCGGGTCAAGTATAATGATGTATATGGTAACAGGATATGGTCCATCGGGTCAAGCATAATGATGTATATGGTAACAGTATATGATCCATCGGGTCAAGCATAATGATGTATATGGTAACAGGATATGGTCCATCGGGTCAAGCATAATGATGTATATGGTAACAGGATTTGGCCCATCGGGTCAAGCATTATGATGTATATGGTAACAGGATATGGTCCATCGGGTCATGCATAATGATGTATATGGTAACAGGATATGGTCCATCGGGTCAAGCATAATGATGTATATGGTAACAGGATATGGTCCATCGGGTCAAGTATAATGATGTATATGGTAACAGGATATGGTCCATCGGGTCAAGCATAATGATGTATATGGTAACAGGATATGGTTCATCGGGTCAAGTATAATGATGTATATGGTAACAGGATATGGTCCATCGGGTCAAGCATAATGATGTATATGGTAACAGTATATGATCCATCGGGTCAAGCATAATGATGTATATGGTAACAGGATATGGTCCATCGGGTCAAGCATAATGATGTATATGGTAACAGGATTTGGCCCATCGGGTCAAGCATAATGATGTATATGGTAACAGGATATGGTCCATCGGGTCATGCATAATGATGTATATGGTAACAGGATATGACCCATCGGGTCAAGCATAATGATAAATATGGTAACAGGATATGACCCATCGGGTCAAGCATAATGATGTATATGGTAACAGGATATGGTCCATCAGGTCAAGCATAACGATGTATATGATAACAGGATATGGCCCATCGGGTCAAGCATAATGATGTATATGGTAACAGGATATGGTCCATCGGGTCAAGCATAATGATGTATATTGTAACAGGAAATTGTCCATCGGGTCAAGTATAATGATGTATATGGTAACAGGATATGGTCCATCGGGTCAAGCATAATGATGTATATGGTAACAGGATATGGTCCATCGGGTCAAGCATAATGATAAATATGGTAACAGGATATGACCCATCGGGTCAAGCATAATGATGTATATGGTAACAGGATATGGTCCATCGGGTCAAGCATAATGATGTATATGGTAACAGGATATGGTCCATCGGGTCAAGTATAATGATGTATATGGTAACAGGATATGGTCCATCAGGTCAAGCATAACGATGTATATGGTAACAGGATATGGCCCATCGGGTCAAGCATAATGATGTAAATCGTAACAGGATATGGTCCATCGGGTCAAGCATAATGATGTATATGGTAACAGGATATGATCCATCGGGTCAAGTATAATGTATATGGTAACAGGATATGATCCATCGGGTCAAGTATAATGATGTATATGGTAACAGGATATGGTCCATCGGGTCAAGCATAATTATGTATATTGTAACAGGATATGATCCATCGGGTCAAGTATAATGATGTATATGGTAACAGGATATGATCCATCGGGTCAAGTATAATGATGTATATGGTAACAGGATATGATCCATCGGGTCAAGTATAATGTATATGGTAACAGGATATGGTCCATCGGGTCAAGCATAATGTAAATGGCAGCATCAGACCAGGGTGCCGTTGCACAAAACAGTAATGTTACCTTAAATCACTAAGGTAACCTTAATGCAACGTTAGAGAATGGCACTAAGGTTAACCTTAGTGTTCAGGTTGTTTTGTGCAACGACCTCCTGCTTACTAAGGACAGACTTTGACTGAATCTGATGTCCTCTTCCAGAATGCTGGTCCGGGGAACAAGACATCGTGATGATCATTGACGGATCGGGCAGCATCGGGCCCACCAACTACGAACTGGTCCGAGCCTACATCAAGGACTACATTAGCAAAGTAAGCGTCGATGATGGAAAGGTCAGAATTGGAATCGTCCTCTTCTCCTATAGGTCAGAAGTCGTCTTCAAAATGAACACTTTCGACAAGGCATCAGATATGCTGGAGGCAGTCGATGACATGCGCTACCCCCAGAGTATGACCAACACAGCCGCTGGTCTCCGTCTCGCCCGGGAGGAGCTCCTCCTGGAGGCTGCAGGCGACCGTCCGGACGTCCCAAACATTGCACTCCTCATTGTGGACGGGAATTCTAACATGGATGTTGCTGACACTATTCCAGAAGCTGATCTGCTGAAGGATACCGGATGTCGGGTCGTTGGCGTCAGTATTGGTGACGTAGCAAAGGAGGAACTAGACAAAATGGCGTCACTTCCGCTAAGTGAGAATCGGATCGATGTGGATAATTTTTCTAAACTTCCGAATATCGTACCGAACACGTTGACGGCTTCGTGTGTTGGTAAGTGTTTTTTTTTTACAAGGATTGTTTTCTCTATGGTGACATGTAGAGTGTTACATATTATATTTTTATAGAGTCATTTTACGTCTTCTTCAAAGTGAGATAAATGTTTTTCATAAAGTATCAAATACTAGTGGATGGGAGCTCAGCTTATCATTTGAACTTATATCCCCCATGAGCAAATGAATCCTTTTCAAGTGTCATAAATTTATTTACACGATTATTTGATTAAAACTTAAACAACTTCATGGTGCACCAGTGAACCTACACTTCCTCCCTACTCAACACCGGAATCAGACATAAAATAAAATATAAACTGCCAGGCAAAAGAAAGTATAAACCTCCGTTGGTTTCGATTAATTCAACATTAAAAAGAAATCAGATGCATTTGACTATGGCATGATACAATAATACTATTCTGCAGTAGTTTGAATGAATTAATTGGTGACTGTTGTTGAATTTAAGTTAAAATGTCTTTGTTAAATGAAGACAGCTCTAAGTAAGAACTAAAATTAACACCAACATGACCCCTACAATGTTTAAAATGTTGTAAATGGTGAAGAATCAGGCATTTATTATTAATTTTCACATATAATATGTCTTATATGTCGATGAACAGTTGTGGCTCATCAAAAATAATTTTTGAAGCAATTTCATATGTCAAATTTAATTTTGTTTCAAACTTTAAAAAAAACATGTAAAAGTATTCTTTGACTGCTGACTAAACACCTGTATTTTCAGTTTAAGATAATGGCATCGAAAACTTGAGATATTTGCAATTGAAAATCATACATATATGATAAAGTCATGTGAGTACTTTGCCTGGCAGTTTTATACATATTTCCCCAGCCTGTCTGAACTACCCTGTGGATCTAGCCTTCCTCATCGACTCCTCCTTCAGTGTGGGAAAGGATAATTTCCAACATATACTCGACTATGTCGTGAGCGTCACCAACATGGCGGACACGTCTGACGGCAATGTCAAGGTCGCCGCCGTCACCTACAGTACGTCTGCTACCGTCCATCACTCTTTGAGCGACACGTCCTCCTCCATGTCCCTCCTTTCGTCCCTGGCAACGATCCCTTACATCCCCGGCTGGTCTAACCTCGCCGCGGGTCTCAAAACTACCAGGACAGAGGTCTTCACTTCGAAAAGTAAGTAGACTGTAATTTCCCCAAAGGCCTCAGTGGCAAACAAAGAGCACATACTATAAGTAAACTACAACAATCACCAGGTCCAAAAGGCCCCGCGTCATTGCTAGGCCTGGATAGTTTCTGTGGCGGTGTTTAGCAATGAAGGGACTCAACATTAATAATGTCGTCTTCTTCAGTACTATATTCAATTTTCGCAAGTTTGAATTGTAAATGAAATGAGTTAGCTTGAAACTTAAGCATGAAGTATTTGAAAACATATTAAATATAATATGAGGTTATATTCAAAATTTTACATAATATGCTATTTTCAGTATTAAATATTCTGTACTTCATTAGACCGGAGCTTGAAGCATATGTGGATGCACGTAACACAAAGTTAAACAAAATTCAGAGAAAGGCGACGTTTTTGAAAATTGTTCGTTATTACAGGGAGTGAGCAATGTGTCCGTTGCACATACACCGACAGATGTACGTCCTCTATTGAACGATAGCTCACGTGTATCACCATGTATTTTCTACTCACTCCAGATGGGGATCGTGCAGAGGTCGTGAACGTGGCTCTACTGATCTCAGACGGGAGGTACAACATCTTCAGTGAGGAGACGATTGAGGAGGCGAGGAAGCTGAGAGCTGAGGGGGTGTACGTCCTCATGGTAGGTGTCGGGATGGAGTCGCCTGAGACAGCCCGGGACGTCGTTACCCACCCTATGAAGGAGCACGGCTTCACCGTGTCGTCCTTTGAGAGTCTCCTCGGCTTCTCGGAGGTCATGTTTCCCTTCTTCTGTGAAGGTCAGCCCCAATAGAATGTTACTTTTATAGAATACTTTTTTGTTAGCTCATCACATTAAACCCAACATTGTTTAAAAGTTTAACGTCACTGGACCTTTAATAACGTTTCAAATTAGGTGGCTAAAACCTGAGTACCTTTTCATGTTATAATCGCGTAATGTATGCATACTTTTCTAGGGTATGTAAAGGTGGAAATATTCATTCACATTCAGAACGTATATATACTATTTGACTGAAATGAGGGTTAAATCTATGAATAGAATATTTGTTTCAGAGCAAGGACCTCCGCGTAAGTATAATTTCTCACTTGTTAATTTCACAATGCTCTGTCTCTCATAATCAGCACTGAATGTTTGAAGTTCATATAAAGAATAGTAAATAGGACGATTATCTCATTTGTTTCTTTCTCACGATCAATGTTTGAGAGGGTATCGTAATGGTAAATGGAAAGGATAGATCTTTTATCTAAATTAGTATTTACACACATATAATTGACATAATGTATACAATATAGACAGAATAGAATAAATAAAAGGGAACACTGGACCATTTGCAATAATTCACAGAAAGGTGTCGTTGACAACTGTTATTCAATGGAAGAGTATTAGGTTTTCCCTGATGCAGAATCAATAATGATTTACTAAATGTTGACAGTTCAAAACGGTGGTTTCCACCACACCTTGAGTGAAACAACCAACCGAAGACGTCGGTTCATGTGTTGATGAGGTTTATTGCAGCTTCTTCTGTAGTTACCGCTAATAAAGGTAAAAAGTTGTGTTAAATTGTTAGCCGTTCAGGTGTTTGGTATATTTTTTAATGACAGCCAACGACACAACAACAACGACCAGTACAAATGAACCATCAACAACAACGTCAGCAACATCAACGACATCAACAACAACAAAGACAACGACAACACCAACAACAACGTCAACCGCTGCAGCGATAACGACAGGTGGGCTATGGCACGTTTGATGACTTTTGGGGTGGTCAGCATAGTTAAACGATTTCTCTCTCATGCGTTACTCAAGTCATAACTTCTCACATAAACTATGTTACAATACGTCACCGGTTATCAAATTCACCCCTAGGAGGTATAGTTACACACCGTCCTTATCCTCATTCAGTTAAACGTCGAGGCGTGTTAGAACGTGGCATTAGTTCCTACATGTATACTCAACTGCGGAGGAAACGTACGCCATACAATTTAAACTGAAGTACAAAAGGAAGTTTATACCTCAGTGGGTTTAGATTAATTCAATATTTTAAAAGAAATGAGATGCATTTTGATTATAGCACGATACAGAATGAATTGGTGACTGGTTAATTATTAGTTAGAATGTATTTGTTTAATGTAGACAGGCGCAAGAAATGAAATGTTCACCAACACGACCCCAGCCATGTTTATACTGTTGTAAATATGTGTAGAATGATGCATATATGTTGATTTTAACATAGAAGATGTTTTATATGTCGATGAACAGTAACTTGTGATTGATCCAATTTAATTTTAGAAGAATTTGAAAATTTCATTTTGTCCCTAAAAAATTAAAAACCACTTAAAAGTATTCATGGATGTTGACTAAACACCTGCACTTTTCAGTTTTAGAGTACGACGTCGAAAACATATTGTAATTGAAAATCAAACATATGATGAAAACAACTTTCTTTTGTACTTCAGTTTACAATATATTTAAATCCACAAGTGATACATGCGACCGAAACGGTGTCTTCAGAAGCCAACTGAATTTTCAGAACATTATCTTTTCATATGTCTTAAGGACATGCGTACATCCATTGTGTTGATGGGGGTCATATATTCTAAACGTTATAAATGGTGTTACTTTATTGAGGAGTACCGACTGTTACCTAAAACGACCATTTTGATGATAGTCGACTTAGTATATTGACGATATGAAGAAAAAAGTAGTGATTTATTATCGAAAACCGGACATTGCATCGCGATTAGCGCGCGCCATTGAGTCAAACGTGATTTTGGAATCTTATTTATAACAGACAAAATGATAAATTTGGGTTGATCATGTTTAATAGGTTATATAACTACTGTTCATATAAATGGGACGTTCAGTTTCGGTTTCTGCACATGCATAATGATATATTTGATAATCGGGGATGAATATGCAAGCCGAGTGAATTTATTTGCACTGTAAACAGCACATATGGTGAGTCGAAATAACGAATAAAGCCAAATAACATTTTAAGAAATACAAAGGATGCACCTTTGAAAATTCGTTGTTTTGAATCTCCTTATATCTAAACGAGGTAGGAGAATAAAGAAAGCCTTTTTTGCTTTGTAACGCCCTATAGTAATAAAGCGTCATTATATCTTAGTTCAAGAAGATTATTTATGTCAGCTATACCATTACAATCTACGTTTTATAATTCTTTGACGTACATGCCAACGTTTCTGGCCAAAAATCATTGTTGAGAATGTGATATCAACACCACAAGTGTATTTGAACTAACAGAAGAATAAAAGCATCATACTATGGTGTGTGAAATGGATTGGACGTCCTCAGACAACATGTGTCTATCAAACACATTCAAAATTGACTTTCTCAGACAATTCCATTTCGTTGTTTACTCTGTTGAAAATGAAGTGATGGCTAACTTTTATCGCCAACATAAATTAAAGACAGATGTTTTATTTCAGCACCTCACATATACTATAGTAAAAAGTATATACATATAAAATTGAACATTAAAGAACTACACTAAATATTGATGTAAACAATGCATACTATATACAAAAACAGATTAAAATTCATCCATATGAAATATGTTTTCTTCTTTGTAAGATATAAAAGCACGTTTTGGCGGTAAAATATGCATGGTGTTTAAAAAGTAGAACTAATTTATCGATATCACTAAGATCTACGAAGTTGGGATAGCTAAAACAAAAATTTTCTTACAAACTCTCGCGCAAATCATTATATAAAGGGCAATGTAAAAAGTACATGTCTTTCATCCTCAACACTGTCACTACACTGTAAACACACTCTCTCATTCACATTCTTATTTGTATATATGCCGGTTTCTAAATGCAGAGGAGCAGTACCTCATCTGAATTTGGAAAGGGCAGAGCGGTATGAACGGGGCATACTCATACTCACGTAACTTTCACAACCATTCACATCCTTAAACATTTAATACTTTCTTAGTTTATAACCTCCCGTTCTACCCCTTGACTGACGTAATAAACTGACCACATAAAATCACACTTATTTATTCTTAAGGCATCTTAATAATACGACAATATTGTCTAAAAATACACATCCATTGTCTATCAATTGAAGGAATCCATCCATCTCCATTTATAGCAACATTTGGAGCATATTTACCCCCCCCCCCCCCCCCCCCCCCCCCAAAAAAAATCTCAAAGCACGATGGTGTACAACATTTACAACGGAAACCTCCTTATAACCCCAGATAGATGCCCCATAGCTTAGAACTGACCACACCATTGTATCATATAATTTTGCATAAGTTGTGGATTGCATTCACCCAAGAGCCTTATCAAATAAGAAGGCCTAAAGCTCTACCAACAGATTTAACTGCTGCCTTAGCAAGGTGTTCTGCGAGCAATAGGGCGAGATAATTATTTGATTGACTGGAACATAAGTCACCTCGCGAAGGTATACGCTGCCTTGTAGCCTAATGTAGAAGTATTGGCACATTAATCGGCACTAGTCCATTTTTACTTGAGGTAATGACCATGTGCAGTGGACCCTGAACTGTGTTGTTTTAGTCTGTAGAAGTTTTGGCATGTAGAAGTTTTGGGAGGTTACCGCTGCCGTTGCACCCAATGTATGAAAGTTGCATTAGCGTACGTTCTGCCTTGAGAAAGGATGAGTCTGCAGAAGCCTCGTTGAAAGCTGGTTCTCTACCCGAGGTTATGTTGGAATCTATATTGGCAAATAATATTTAATTGGAACGTTAGATCTGATCGCGATGGCTTAACATTTTATTAAAATGTAAAGTCGAGTATGAACAAAATGTAAAAAGGTTAAATGGTCCGTATTTTCGATTATATTTCGTGAAGAGTTGATTAAACTAGGGACCGAACAACCAGGTTTGTGTATTTTTTTTATATCAAGTCGAGAAAGTAGTCGCGATAACCAGAATAACATCCAACGTGACATGTTCACATCTATGGTGTTTTACTATATATATTACTAGGGTGAATGCATAAGTCAATCAATCAATCAATCAACCAACCAACCAACCAACCAACCAACCAACCAACCAACCAACCAAACAACCAATGCAACCAATCAATCAATCAATCAATCAAGTACGCGTATCCTATCGACTTTTACCTCCACATCATATCTCAGAAACTAGTCTGATTTATCCAGTGGGCGGTTTATTTTCCCGAAGTTTGATCTTTTCGCAATGATAGTTTAATATGTATTGGGAAACCGTGACTTATCAGTGACGTCAAAAAACTACCACCAGTAGTTTTCTCTCTATTGTAGCTGAGTTATATTTGATTTTTTTTAAAAAAGATTCGTTAAAACGGTAGTTGCCAATCCTCTCTCATGTTCAGGAAATACTGATTTGAGATTTTTACACTCAGGTAAAAAGTAAGAGAGGGTCATTTTACTACTTTTTACCGATACGCAATGCTTCTTAAGAGCTCTCTGATATGTCACATCCATTCATGTACACCCTTGTGGTCTCTTAACATACAAACCGTTTATACGTATATCTTTCAGAGGAAACGTTCGACGAAACAACAGAGGTAACCTTCCAAGGATCAACGGAAGTGACGTCAGTCTTCACCACGACCGTGACCTTAACTCGCACAGATATATGTCACGCTTGGTGTAAGGTCAAGGACACGATAGACCCGGATGACAACTTTGAGGAAACTCTTCAGGATCTTCGTCTGCCCAAGAGGGTGATGTCAAAATGGCGCCGGGCAAAAAGCAGTGTACCCGACGAGAGCCGCGAGGCGATGGGCGGAGTCATCAGCTTCGTCTGTCTCCTTCCTCTCCTGTTCTTCGTGGGGTGGGACGTGCTCGATGCTGTGCGTTATATCAGTGGGGATTACAGGAGGGGCGGCGGTTATTAGGGTGCTAAGAATCGGGCATGGCCATTTAAAGGCACTGTAACACGATTTCATACTGAAATAAAGTGCTCTCACACTTAAATACGTAAATACGTGTTACCAAAAGTTACGTAATATCCCCAAATCAATAAAATAAATATACATCGTTCGGTAAAGCCAAGCGAGTCCATTTCCCGTGTTCACATTAAAATGGCCGCTCGAAGGTAGTTCAAGTGGTCTGACTGACACATTTTATTATTTCGAATGACAAACACGATTCCCATGGCTTTACGGAACACTGTACACTCATTTGTTAACTTGATTTTCCGAAGAGAGAAGGGTGTTTTACTATTAGTGACATTATTTTTCAAATACAGTTCATCGACTTATTTCAGCGAAAACACGTGCTACTGGCCCTTTAATACAGCTACACTCCGAAAGAGTGTTAACCTACCTGTGCTTCTTAGTGCAAATCTCATGCAATAAGGGATGTTTTTGAAACATCGTATCAACGCGGAAACAAAAGCTTACTTAGAAAAAGTCGGTTGAATGTTCGGTGACATACTCTAATTTTATACCTCAATGGAACCGTAACAGTTTTGGCAGCTTTTGGGAGTGACCAGGGGCCGAAAATAAAAAGATTATAGTTTTTGTTTTCTTCTGTAAAATACACAGTAAGTGATCCACTGCGTCACACATGTATTTCCTCTAAATCTCATTCAATGTACTTCTGATAATTTTTGCCTCATTTAATCGGCATGGAAACCTTGATTAAAAAATTAAAAATGTGACCCCTTTCATATTTTTTATCATAACAAAGTTCGACAACTGATGTGACGATGACACGGTATGTTTGTGAATGATTATTGCACACAAGGATATAACATTATTCTTTGTCATTCTAATTGATGCAATTTAATGGAAGCTATTTTACAAGGTAACAGGGTGAACAAAGTTATCGGGTGTCGCTCTAGTTCGGATAAAGCAGGACGAGCCACACTTGTTCATCCTTTTCCAACAGAGGTTACTCACTACAGATTTCCGATCCTAACCTCTGTTCTTTTTCGAATGCAATCAAGAGCAGAAGCAAACTCTTCTAGCGGAAGAAAGCGGAACCTCATACTCTATCACTGCTTCTTAACCTAAATAATTTTTCAGTGACCAAGTCGACCGAGTGACTGCAAAGATCTAGGCATTTGACTCTTAAGGGTCCTGCTCATTAGTATATATCGTTCGAATATGTCTGATGTAAATAACACAAATGAAACATTTTCGGTATTTGTCTCTGATTTGGTCTTCTTTATTCATAAGCATGTTTATGATCAATAGTTTTTACAAAATGAAAAAAAGTATTTCAAGGAAAACACATTAAAGGAGAAAACTTTATCTTACGTTTATTTTATTATAATGAAGTGTCATTGGCAATGTCAACGACGTCGCTGACAACTAGATTCAAATGCAACCAATTAGGACACTCCCTTTCTGCCCTCGGTTTCAAGCGAAAAATAACAGAGGTTAGGATATGAAATCTGAAGGGATTAACCTCTGTGGGAAGAGAATGAACTTGTTAGGAATAGATAAACAAACATATTAGGAAATAATTATGGTTTTCATTTCATGGTGATTGAACCGAAACAGGTAAAACACAATCGAGTGGTCCTTCACTAGAACACCCATCGTTATACGGAATTACAACATTTTGAAGCGAATTTAGGAATTATAGAAGTTATAATGAAAAAAAACCCAACAACGCTCATAAAACAAATAAAGTTTATTCTTGATTTATTTTCGCTCTAAAACCATCCATAATATATTGAAAAGGCATTTGCTATAATATCAGATTTTTTTCTTCTTCTCGAATATTGTTTTGTAACGTAGAAGTCAGTCAATATGGACATAAGTAAAATAACAATTCAGTTATTGATTTATTTATAAGTTAATTGCTGTTCCTCGCTTTATATCTAACACTGTTATAATGTTTCATGATTAAAAGTCAATGCATGCGTTGCATTTTGTCCTTGATTTATCAGTAATAACAGTTATGTTTACACTCGCACTATCTTCCTTCTGATTGCAGGTGAAATACCGGGATCTATCAATGAAAATAAATAGAGGTTATCATGAGAGTGTGTTTTGGGATGGTCAATATCCTGCATTAGGAATAAACATTGTATTTTGCGAGCCTTGGCGAGCTAAATACATTGTGTTTATTCCTAATGCAGGATATTTACCATCCCAAAACACACGAGCATGATAACTTCTTTATCATACAATGTCATTCTTCATTCATTTTGTGCAAAACAGCATGACAACATTAATTTCAAAGTTGAACTTTACTGTAAATACGCGTATTGATATATGCAAATGAACTGCGTGCTATTCTTACAGTAAAATGACACAAATTAACGCCTCCTAAATTATGCTTTCAGTGAAAGTAATTGTTATTTTTGGCATGATCTTAATTTTCAATGTTTTAATACGTTTTAAAATACGTTTTTCAAATGAAAAATAATTAAGGTGAGGACAGCGAATTCGAACTCGCGTCCTTTCGTGTCATCATGAGTGTAGGGGAGTCCATCTTGAAGGGGCGAGAGTTGCTTCCCTTCCGCCCGGTTGCAAATGGCGACGCACACATCACACGGAGAGCTAAACTGAATGTTAGGCAGCGAATTCTAAAATCTCCTTTACAAAAGTCACATTATGGAAGAGTGAAGATTAACGTTCGATAAATGCATATGTAACTCAAACTGCCTTTGTTACCTGTGAGTATTTATAAAGTGTTTACTCTGTAGTTTTCGACTCGCGATGAACATGTTTTTACACTGCTTGATCATAATAATTGTTTCCGTAATATACATTGCACTATGTTTGTTTTTGTCATTTCTCAAATTAATGTAGATCTATATTAAATGAAGACTGAAGTATGTCTATTTACATGAAGCTATTACGCTATTAATTACAACTGTTTCGGTTATTACAGGCGTTCGAAATGTTAATGCTTGTGACGTCATTTTCAAAAGAAGTTCCGTCACTTGACCTCTGTAATTTGCATCTTTATCCGTATATGACCCCAACGGATACCGAAAATATCCGTTGCCTTTATCCTGCCGAGAACACCATCCATTGTATGATAAACTGTGTTATCAGTCACTAGTGAACATAACAATGGAACGTGTTATCAGTCACTAGTGACTGATATAACAATGACCTGACGTCATAAAACAATGCTTCGACGTCATGACACGTTCATGACGTCACATTGTTGCTGAGACAACAGGCTCATTCTGGAGCCGACTTAACGTAAATTCAAGTCGATTTCGGTGAATATGCAACGATTTGGTCATAGAATGAATATAAAATTTTTCTTTTCTTGACAAGTACCATGTTTATCTCATCTCGTGAGGTAGAAAAGTTATATATTTTAACTTGTGAAATATAACCTTTCTACCTCACTCGATGAGATAAACATGGTACTAGTCAAGAAAAGCCAACAATCCTCTAATTATTATATGGCGAGCAGTGAAATACTGGGATTTATCAGTGAAATAAACTGTCTATCAAGCTACAGTGAAAATAACTTCTATTTTCACTGCGAACGGTGACTGATATAAATTGACGTCATAAAACAATGGTCTCACGCGGCGAATTGGCTTATGACGTCACAGCGTTACTGTGGTGATGGGCTGTTCCAAGCGGCCGCTCGGCGTGAAAATGACCCTTTTCGGACGTAATTACATGGATAGTATCATATAATAAATAGAATACCTTTCAATTCTTGACAAATACCATGTTTATCTCATTCCGTGAGGTAGAAAAGTTATATATTTTCACTCGTGGCTGACAAACATGGTCAATTATTAACTCTTGAAAGCGGATTTTGTTCGTCTATATTCTTTCTATACAGAAATATCTGAATTCAAATCCAGCCAGAATCTCAGAAACTGTATCAACTATTGACATCTTTTCTTTAGTCATTACGATGTTCAGCATTTTAACCTTGATATTTACCGGTAATTTGCTTATTAGCAGAGGAGATAATCTGACATGCCGTCACTTCGGGTTAAACACAAACAGGACTGGTGTAGACAGGGCGGTATGGGTACTCTACAGTTACCACTATTGCATAGGCAAAGTGTTGTTGTCCAAAATTGTGTTCCACGAGAGGAAACATCATTCACAATGGTACGACTACATACAAGTTTACTTGATACGTCACAATGCTATGACATCATACACGTTTACTTAATACGTCATAGTGCTACAACATCATACACGTTTACTTGATAGGTCACAGTGCTATGACATACTACGCGTCTACTTGACACGTCACATACTTACAAGTGTCCCTTGTTAATAACTTGACTATAAATGTTTTCAACTGGAGCAATATACCTTTATTCAGAAACGCGAGTGTAAAATCCGTAACATCCGTAAATATTTCAATATGACATGTTTCCATGTAAACAGCAAATGAAAAATCGCGTTGCTTGCCTATTTAGCCAAACCAGGGACCTTATATATATATATATATATAATGTATATAAGGTCCCTAGCCAAACAGAGCATTCCATCACATTGTTGAGGCACATTCCTTTGGTGCGGTGTGTTTAACAGCAGAGTCCGTTCACTTATCGTGTGAGTTGTAGAAACCTTGACTTCAGGACGTTGTGTAGTGCTGCGAGTAACCTAAGGTCATTGCACAAAACTCAATACTCCACACCAAGGTTAATTTTAGTGTCATCTTCTAACATCGCCCGGCGTCTACCTGGTTGATATAAGGTCACGGCGGCTACCTGGTTGATATAAGGTCACGGCGGCTACCTGGTTGATATATATATATAATGTCACGGCGGCTACCTGGTTGATATATATATATAATGTCACGGCGGCTACCTGGTTGATATATATAATGTCACGGCGGCTACCTGGTTGATATATATACTGTCACGGCGGCTACCTGGTTGATATAATGTAATGGCGGCTACCTGGTTGGTATATATAGTGTCACGGTGGCTACCTGGTTGATATATATAATGTCACGGCGGCTACATTATTGATCTATATATATATATATACTGTCACGGCGGCTACCTGGTTGTTATAATGTCACGGCGGCTACCTGGTTGATATAATGTCACGGCGGCTACCTGGTTGATATATATAATGTCACGGCGGCTACCTGGTTGATATATATAATGTCACGGCGGCTACCTGGTTGATATATATACTGTCACGGCGGCTACCTGGTTGATATATATAATGTCACGGCGGCTACCTGGTTGGTATATATAGTGTCACGGTGGCTACCTGGTTGATATATATAATGTCACGGCGGCTACATTATTGATCTATATATATATATACTGTCACGGCGGCTACCTGGTTGTTATAATGTCACGGCGGCTACCTGGTTGATATAATGTCACGGCGGCTACCTGGTTGATATATATAATGTCACGGCGGCTACCTGGTTGATATATATAATGTCAGGGCGGCTACCTGGTTGATATAATGTCACGGCGGCTACCTGGTTGATATATATACTGTCACGGCGGCTACCTGTTGTTATAATGTCACGGCGGCTACCTGGTTGATATATATAATGTCAGGGCGGCTACCTGGTTGATATATATATAATGTCAGGGCGGCTACCTGGTTGATATAATGTCACGGCGGCTACCTGGTTGATATAATGTAATGGCAGCTACCCGGTTGATATATATATAATGTCACGGCGGCTACCTGGTTGATATAATGTCAAGGCGGCTACCTGGTTGATATATATAATGTCAGGGAGGCTACCTGGTTGATATAATGTCACGGCGGCTACCTGGTTGGTATATATAATGTCACGGCGGCTACCTGGTTGATATATATAATGTCAAGGCGGCTACCTGGTTGATATATATAATGTCACGGCGGCTACCTGGTTGGTATATATAATGTCAGGGCGGCTACCTGGTCGGTATATATAATGTCAGGGCGGCTACCTGGTTGATATATATAATGTCACGGCGGCTACCTGGTTGATATATATAATGTCACGGCGGCTACCTGGTTGATATAATGTCACGGCGGCTACCTGGTTGACATATATAATGTCACGGCGGCTACCTGGTTGATATAATGTCACGGCGGCTACCTGGTTGATATAATGTAATGGCAGCTACCCGGTTGATATATATATAATGTCACGGTGGCTACCTGGTTGATATATATAATGTCAGGGCGGCTACCTGGTTGATATATATAATGTCAGGGCGGCTACCTGGTTGATATATATATAATGTCACGGCGGCTACCTGGTGGATATATATAATGTCAGGGCGGCTACCTGGTTGATATATATATAATGTCACGGCGGCTACCTGGTTGATATATATAATGTCAGGGCGGCTACCTGGTTGATATATATAATGTAATGGCGGTTACCTGGTTGGTATATATAATGTCACGGCGGCTACCTGGTTGATATATATAATGTCAGGGCGGCTACCTGGTTGATATATATAATGTCAGGGCGGCTACCTGGTTGATATAATGTCACGGCGGCTACCTGGTTGATATAATGTAATGGCGGCTACATGGTTGATATAATGTAATGGCGGCTACCTGGTTGATATATATAATGTCACGGCGGCTACCTGGTTGATATATATAATGTCACGGCGGCTACCTGGTTGACATATATAATTTCACGGCGGCTACCTGGTTGATATAATGTCACGGCGGCTACCTGGTTGATATAATGTAATGGCAGCTACCCGGTTGATATATATATAATGTCACGGCGGCTACCTGGTTGATATAATGTCACGGCGGCTACCTGGTTGACATATATAATGTCACGGCGGCTACCTGGTTGATATTAAACAATTATTGACTTCAAGTGAGGTTGATCCAATGATTTATCGACCTTGGACACGTGATATTCACCGAGGCGAAGCGTGTCACGTGTCCAAGGTCGATAAATCATTGGATCAACCGAGTCTGAAGTCTATAATTGTTTTATTATATGAACAATGTCTTAACTTGCTATTCTGCTGTGAAATATAACAGGTGTGAGGTGAACGATTTCATCATGATACATCAATATTCAATGAAAACAAATCGAGCTTAAATTCAATTGTTTAATGTTAGAATGAATGTGTACAGTAAAAAATATTTCAACAATTTCAAAATATCACTGTCGAAAATATTTGAAATAAGTCATTTAATTTCCTTGTCATGGCTACGATATAGGCCTACGTACCGTTTTACCGTCGACTTCGATATTGTTGATACGAAAGGGACGTTACTCTTATTCAGCACGGTCACAGAGACGAAGCGATGCCTATCGCTTGATTTACAGTACAACACGCGAAGTACGGAGTTCAAGACCGGGATCTCTCAAAGCTATTTTTAGCCACCGTAGGTGTCCGGATTGTTATATCAACCTCTCGCGCGTCACACAGGTTGACATCGCTTGGCGTCAGTGCTGTCATGTGACCAAGTAGACCAATCAGAAAGACGGAAATAATCCATTCATAAAATAAAATGTAATGGCGGCTACCTGGTTGATATATATAATGTAACGCAGGCGCTTTGTTCAACACAATCTAATTATCATCGACCATATTGGGCACTCTAAGTAAACTTAGCGTCAAAATACTCGCTATATACACTTATTGTAGGTAGCGAGCATTACTGAGGCTTACTATAGTTAGAGTCCCCTCTTCGAAGTAATAAGCGATGCAAAATTTTATGTAATACTAACATGTTATTTTTAACCATATGGGTAATAAGGAAATTATTACACTCGAAACTGTGTCATGACTTTGACGAAACTCGTGCAAATTTGTGTATAACCCTCGCTCTCACTTGGAAGATAGAAAAATTCACACTCGTATCGTAAAAGTCATATGACACACTTCCTCGAGTAGTAATCTTTATGTATTACCCATATGGTTAAATATAACAGGTTAATATTACATGTGCACATATCAAGTTTGCCTTGCAACCATTGTTTCACTGCGACTTCCTGAAGCTTACATAGCTTACAGAAACGTATTGAACTCTCCTCATTTACCTAACAGAGGCAAGACGAATGTCGCTTTTTTGTAACAGATTTCTCCAGGGCACGACAAACTACAGTGTTTCTTTTACATCTTTATTTCTCTTCAGCTGTCTTGTGTTGTGCTCCTGAAACATAAAAGGCATTTGGTTATCATAATTTTGGGATGCAATATCATTCCAATTTTGCAACAGGGTAATAGGTTTAACATTTGTTTAGTAACAGTTACAAAAATAAACTAACAAGCGTGGGGCTTGGGAAACTGGGAGAGGGGAGGGGAGGGGAGGGGAGGGGAGGGGGAAGGTCGATGAGTGTTCTGCGTCTTGGCGTATTGGTCTTTGATACCTGAAGTCATGTGAAATGGTTTTACAAACAGGCCATATACATCTGAGTATCGTATGAATGTGAAGATTACGTTCCAGGGCGCAGTGTATGAGTGCAACAAGCAAGTCTGATTTAAAGTATTTCTTATTCGAACATCAGAAGACGGTGAAGGGTACGCACCAGTTTACACGATGAGTGGAGCCCAGTCGATGAGCGCACTGTTGTCGCAGCCGCATAGTGGACAGCCGTTACTGTCGTGAGCCATCTTGCCGGAGGGGCACCTGATGTCACAGAGGGCGAGCACATTGTAGTTACAGTGCGCCAGGAGCCCTCTGCGGGCATCACTGGGGGCTTGGGTGGTGGGCCCTGCAGATAGTCGTGTTATCTTTCAAAACTACGCCATTCGGGAGATATCCCGTGTATCACTTTAACCAGTAAAATGTTTTGATAAAATATAATGTTCTAGCTTTAACAACGAGACGAAAATTCAAGGCTTTTAATTCATGATTTACATAAGCCACTATATTCTGTGACGTCATAAAAATGATGACGTCACGATGTCACGACCTTACTGAAGAATAATTGTTGGATATGAATTATATTTTCATCCTCTTGTCCTCTGATAACAATGATATCAACACTCTGTGTAAGTAAGTAGCTGTTATCAACTTGTGTCGATTATTGATATAACAACGATACACGAGAAGACACTTTTTACTGGTATAAAATTTAAAACGTATGTTAAAAGAATGAGCTTGGTACGCGGTTAAGATAGATTGTGGTCTGCGTTGACCGAGTCAGCATACTGGTATACCTACAGTTGCAGCTGCATGTAGGACACCCTTGAGAGTTCAAAACGTTGCCAAATGGACAATAGATCATGCAAACTGGACCACAGAATTGTCGTTTGGCAGGAGAGGCTTAAACAAAATGGCATACATTTAGATTATTGAAGTTAAATGAAACTATAGAATTTACAGCGCATCGTTATACAGAAAACATTCATGTACAGTTGAATAGGTAAGTAAAATTTCTGGCTGCGAATCAAAACAATTATTAATGGAATTCACTACATGTTTTAAATACAGTATTTGGAAACGTACAAGAAACGTGGAAATAATTCGTATATTATACGTTACCATATGCCAATGCAATACCGAGACAGACCAACAGTAGAACTTTCATCTTGAAGATTTGAACAATAACTAGAAATAAAAAGATAAGGCTGTAACATGGAAGCTTTATACAATTTGGAACAAAAGTAAGTATGTTGTTTCTCAAATAAGTTCAAGGAAGTAAGAGGAAGGGAACACGTAATTTCAACCATGTACATTAGAAATAAATATTCTGAAAGAAGTGTTCATTATCAATGAGGTGCAGTACTTAGAAACAGAACATCTGACACAAGTTCAATAAACGTGCATTGCATTATTAAGTCAATATAATTAGGTATATATAGGGTGTTACACAATTATAGACTGGTGACTACAGTCCGAGTCCGACCTAAAGCCGTATTGACTTGAGTGACGTCAAACGAGTGTTGCATGACGTCATTCTATTGTTGCATGACGTCATTCTATTGTTGCAAGACGTCATTCTATTGTTAATATGACGTCATCTGACCGTAGTCCCAGCTGATTAAACCAAATTACATGTTTGACTGTTTTCATTGTTTTCATGTCGCTTCTGTATTAAATACATAATAAAACAATTATGGACTGGTGAATTCGGTCAATACCTGTTTTTATGGACCCGAAAAAACAATATTGACCGCGTACTCCGTTCATGGTCAATATTGTTTTCTCGGGTCCATAAACACTGGTGTTAACCTCATCACCAGTCTATAATTGTATACTGTCGACTTTCACGTGATCGCCACTCGACCAATCAGATCGCTTTAAAAATATGCTCACATAATAATATATTCTATGGACATAGATAGGGCACATAAGAAATTTACTATTTTACCACTGAGGTCTACTTGTTTAGTGGAGGTAATATATGCCTACAAATATTATGTTTCATGACAAATACGTGAACTTGGTCCGATGTACTTTCTTTTGCTTCTGACTGTACCAACTGTAGCAGCTTCGTAGTTCACACCGCTCCTAGCATGGCAATGATAAGAAGGGACATATTCCAGGTAGTGTGACCCACCTCAATTGTAGACGCTGTTAAGAACAGATAATGATATAGGAAATGAATTTGCGTTACACCTGAATAACTTGTTTATTTTTTAACATTAATAATATTTTTCAGATATTAATGCACCTTTAATTACGAGGTCTTATTGAAAACAACAACATGGTTCTAGTATTCATATCTTACAATGTATGCAATAACACGACATGACACATTTTATGTTCTTGATTTAAATTACATTTTCGATGTCATTCTGTTGCTCTCTGGCCCGTTATGTTCCAGTAATGGACAGTTACACACTACACCAAGCTAAGTCTTAAGCGGGAAATTTCAGTTTTTTAAACTTTAAAAGGTACAGTTGTTTAAAAAGCAATACTTTCGGACCTTGGTTCTATTATTTTTAAGTTTGGAGATTAACCTTTACGGAATGCTAACTGTGGGATGGGATGGTACGTGTACGTGTGTTACCAAATCAACATGTACCGAGTAATTTGAAGTGAATTCATGTTCCCTCCATAACATAACATAAACAGATAACCCTAAGTAATGTGTATCGACTGGGCTATAATAACATATATGTATTAACAAGAGCGATTTGCAAAATTAAATCAATGTTATTTCAAAGTAGCAACTTCATTATGTCTTTTAAAGGGGCAGTAGTACGTTTTTTCGCTGAAATAAGTCGATGAAATATATTTGAAAAATAATGTCACCAATAGTGAAACACCTTTCTCTCTACGGAAAATCAAGTAAAAAAATGAGTGTACACGGTTCCGTAAAGCTATGGGAATGGTGTTAGTCATTCAAAATAATAAATTGTGTTCACAATAAAATGGCCGCCATGCAGTTTTTGCATTATAGGCAACATTGTTATTATCACTGCGGATAATTGGTTTGTGTAATAAGATGTTTTATCCTCTAAAGTAAATATAAATGACATAAACTATCATTATAAATGGGAAATTTGTAAAAATAACATTTGCCAAAAAACGTGCTACTGCCCCTTTAAACCTTAACGTCAATGAATTGGAAAAACATGACACACTGTTCGGAGTATAAGAGGGCCTTAGTTATAACAAGAAATTACATGCCGGTTACAAGTTAGAGAAATCCTCAAACTTACTGATACAAAAAACATCACACATAAAACACAAGAAACCCTCATTGCAAGCTAGCATGCATTAAAAGTTCACAATGCTAAAGCCAATGCAAATTAAAAAGGTAGAACTAATAATGAATTAAAATGGAAATATGAGAAAGTAAAGGTGGCGTCAGGGGCGGTGGTGGGATTTGTGTTTTGACGTGACGCTCACGTCAGCCATGCCTCTTTGTTAAATGCCGGAGAAATATAGGGGAAGTAACTCTTCCTGGAATAAAGCAATTTAATATAACCCTATAGGTAAAGGGAGATACTCTGACTTGTTTTAAATACATTTCAATATGAAATACACTTAAATAAACCTTAACGTCAGTGAATAGGACAAACATGACACACTGTTTGGAGTATAAGAGGGTCTTATTTATTACAAGAAATAACATGACGGTTACAAGTTAGAGAACTCTCCTCCCAAAATACCACTCTTCTAAGACCCAAACAGTGTGAAAGAGAAAATTTTTAGAAAATAAAAATAGTTAATAAATTTACATTGAAAACCTATTGAACAAGCAAAAAAGTGAAGTGAAGAAGACATGTGCCAAATTTGAAGAGGATGGGATGAATAGTTTTTCTGTTATCGATCGGTAAAAAATGCTCAGAATTTAATTTAAGTTAAAAGTTAAAATAAAAGATCGTCAACAATTAAAAAAATCACCAAGTCGGTTTACCTTTCGCAATGCACCTCTCCTAGTGGTGAAGAAAACGTGCATCCAATTTGAAAAGGATGAGATGAATAGTTTTTCTGTCGATCGGACAAAAAAATGTCTTCTTGATCCGCAGTAGAACATCACAATTGAGTTTATAATGACCTCTATGTAACCAAAACAATAAAAGGTACACATACGCAATAAATCCTAAGCACTTTTCAAATGGCGTTAATATATATATACGACCAAAAGCCTATTGAGTTGAGTTACTAAATATAGATTTGATGTCGTCAAACAGTTGATTTACGACGTCATGTTATTGTTATTATGACGTCATTTGCCCCTAGTCCTAACTGTTCCGTCCGTACTGTACCTTTTCTGACTATTTCTGTTTTCCTTTAGTTTCTGTATTAAATACATATTATAACACATATGGACTGGTGAAATCGGTCAATACAAAATTTTACAAGACAATATTGAACTCGGACTTCGTATGGTACACTATGATATGGTAAAGTATGGTATGGTATAGTATGGTTTAGTGCAGTATGGTATGGTAGGTATGGTAAAGTATGGTATATTAAAGTATGGTATAGTATTGTATAGTATGGTAAAGTATGGTATAGTATGGTATAGTATTGTATGGTAAAGTATGGTATTGTATAGTATGGTATGGTGTGGTATAGTATCATGGTATAATAAAGTATGGTATAGTTTGGTAAAGTACAGTATGGTAAAGTGTGGTATAGTATACTATGGTATAGTATAGCATGGTAAAGTATGGTACGGTATAGTATGGTAAAGTCTGGTATAGTATGGTAAAGTATAATATAGTATGGTATGGTGAGGTATACTATGGTAAAGTATGGTTAAGTATGGAATAATATAGTATGGTATAGTATGGTAAAGTATGGTATGGTATAGTATAATAAGCTAATGTATGGTATAGTATGTTTTAGAATGGCCTGGTATTGTATGTTTTAGATTGCCTGGTATTGTATGTTTTAGAATGGCCTGGTATTGTATGTTTTAGAATGGCCTGGTATAGTATGTTTTAGAATGGCCTGGTATAGTATGTTTTAGAATGGCGTGGTATTGTATGTTTTAGAATGGCCTGGTATTGTATGTTTTAGAATGGCCTGGTATAGTATGTTTTAGAATGGCGTGGTATTGTATGTTTTAGAATGGCCTTGTATTGTATGTTTTAGAATGGCCTGGTATAGTGTGTTTTAGAATGGCCTGGTATTGTATGTTTTAGAATGGCCTGGTATTGTATGTTTTAGAATGGCCTGGTATAGTATGTTTTAGAATGGCGTGGTATTGTATGTTTTAGAATGGCCTTGTATTGTATGTTTTAGAATGGCCTGGTATAGTATGTTTTAGAATGGCCTGGTATTGTATGTTTTAGAATGGCCTGGTATTGTATGTTTTAGAATGGCGTGGTATTGTATGTTTTAGAATGGCCTGGTATTGTATGTTTTAGAATGGCCTGGTATTGTATGTTTTAGAATGGCGTGGTATTGTATGTTTTAGAATGGCCTGGTATTGTATGTTTTAGAATGGCCTGGTATAGTATGTTTTAGAATGGCGTGGTATTGTATGTTTTAGAATGGCCTTGTATTGTATGTTTTAGAATGGCCTGGTATTGTATGTTTTAGAATGGCCTGGTATTGTATGTTTTAGAATGGCCTGGTATTGTATGTTTTAGAATGGCCTGGTATTGTATGTTTTAGAATGGCCTGGTATTGTATGTTTTAGAATGGCCTGGTATAGTATGTTTTAGAATGGCGTGGTATTGTATGTTTTAGAATGGCCTTGTATTGTATGTTTTAGAATGGCCTGGTATAGTATGTTTTAGAATGGCCTGGTATTGTATGTTTTAGAATGGCCTGGTATTGTATGTTTTAGAATGGCCTGGTGTAGTATGTTTTAGAATGGCCTGGTATTTTATGTCTTAGATTGGCCTGGTATTGTATGTTTTAGAATGGCCTGGTATTGTATGTTTTAGAATGGCCTGGTATTGTATGTTTTAGAATGGCCTGGTATTGTATGTTTTAGAATGGCGTGGTATTGTATGTTTTAGAATGGCCTGGTATTGTATGTTTTAGAATGTCCTGGTATTGTATGTTTTAGAATGGCCTGGTATATCAACGAGTGATGATCCCGACTTTAACATATCTATACCATCTTTCTAGAAGCCAACTAAACTTCATTTTAACTTTAGAAACATTATCAGTTCAAAGTGCTTTATTAAAACGAAATTAACTGAAATTGCAGTTCCATTTTTAAAATTTATCTTTTAAGTTGTTAAAAGAAAATTGCTTTCACAAATCAAGTTTTTGTAAAATATATCTTATAGTCTTCTTTTGAATCTGGTAAGAGGGGATATATATGTGGTCTGCACTCAACGCGTCTTATCCCACGTATCACACGACAGTAAACCTTATGTAAACGTGGTTTGTGTTTAATGTAAATATATTATGTTGTTGGTTTATACAACATTTCACCATAATAGAATTTACACCAGCATCTTCGTGTCCAGCTGAAGGGCTAGGCGTATAAATAATATACCTTAAAGGGTAGTTTTTTATTTTGTTTGTAAACCAGCTTTGACAAGATGAATGAAAAACGCTTCGTAATGAGTTTTAGTGGAATAACTCAAGTGTCAGGTTATGAATAATATTAGTTATTTTAAAATATTTGAATATTGTGACCTTTTTGAAACACATGGAGCTGTATATGATTGTAGTGTCATTTCACATTACGAACATTGTGTACTAAGTTGCTACTAAGTTGTCTATTACGTCAATGTTTATATATGAATTGTGGGAGATGCATTCTACATGTTTGTAGTAAAGTGAAGACCTGGGTATTCACTATTGATATAGTATTATTCAGTTTTACCCAACTCGCCTTACAGCTCGTTTGAGGAACCCGAACGTTGGACTTATAATTCACTTTGTTCACTTCACTGAATGTTATTACTGATTGTATTTAATTAGGGTAAATCAGAAATCCTGTAATACACCAATAGGCGTGACGTGTTAACGGACTATCTAAAGTATATTTTGGTGAAAAATACTTTCAAACCCCTAGAACAGAATAGGCCCTGATTATAGCTTAAGTCGACCTGTAATTTAACCCCTTCTTCGTCACCAGCCCACTCAGAGGTTATTCCTTCACAAGTTAACCTCTTTTGCAAGTGGTTCATAGTAAAATTTTCTAGGTTGTCTAGTAAAATCACCCAGAAAAATATACCAAAAATTGTCTCCCAACTTTCAATCCAATGAAATCCAGACGTGGCGTTACATCGACTAGGTCACTTTGGCTGAAAAAGATACACACATATACGAATATGTCTAATACAAGTTATGTACATACTATTTTCAGTTTCTGTCTTGGGTTTGGTCTGCTCTGTTGACTCACAAGGTTACAGCTTAATAAATTTCCAAACAGCAACACATACACCGAGGAACAGACATTAAAAGAGAAAACGTTATTAAAATAGATATAGAAATAGAATAGAAAAATAGAATCACAATAGCAAATGATCTACTTTAAAACGATCTCTGTTTGTACAATTAACTGTGATTCCAACAATTCAGTACACTCCTTACCTAGCCATGAAAGCGCTCCACTTGTACAAGAGATTATATGAGAAGAAATGACTTGAGTAAGCTCAGTGGGAGAGAATACATCTGCCCTCCAAGGGATAACACGCATCAATCATTGACAGTGGTCCTACACGAATGATATCACCCACCTCTCTCTAAACAACTGTCTAAGAGGCATTTCAGAAGTTGGTCTGACGAGGAAGACATGGATCTATATGGATGATAAACTTCTTTATCATCCAAAACTGTGTTCCACAGGAGATATCGCTTGTGTGAGATCAAGCGATATCTCCTAGGAGATATCGTTTTGACAGTAGATTTTGCACAATGCCCTGTCACCATCAACTATATGACATCACAATTCTATGACGTCATAAACATGATGACGTCACAATACTATGACATCATTGCATTGCAAGTCAAATGGCAGATCTGTGCTCAGAGATGTATACTATTTTCACTGACACGTAATAAGAATGATTTGGATGATAAATATAATCTCACCTTCGTGTCTTCTGATATCAAATATATCAACACTCTTTGATAAAAGTAAAAATATCTAACTTTTATCAACTCGTGTTGATATATTTGATATCAGAAGACACTTGGGTGATATTCTCTATCTATTTAACAATGGCAACGTTTCGGTATATATATTTATACCGTTATCAATATGACATTTTTTAGATTCTTGAAATGATTCTTGATGTGTAAAATTAGCAATAGTTTGAGTGTAAATCAACTGGGTGAATGTCCTGCTAAATATCGTTCAAAACTCGACGTTCATCTGCATTTCGAAAACTATAATAGTTTATGGCAAACATTTTGATTGGTGTTATTCTTTTCCTTCATCAGGATACACTCACGGAATACAAAAATATTTATTTTCCTACAAATATCTTTAATTAAGAAAGTGTGAACGGATCGGAAACTTTCGTAAAATGCATAGTCGTAAATTGTAGTAAAAGTATTAAATTGTCTTGTGGATTTATATAGTATTCTGAAATTGCAATTCTTTTACAAATGAAAGAACAAAAGACACTTCTGATGCCACCTGAACATTTATCGATCTTATAAATATGTATATGGCGGTGTACGTACTTTAATGTTTAAATTGACGAAGGACAACTAAAAGGTTCAAGCAGTTGTTTCGTCAATGGATATTTGACTCGTATGATTATATTGCATTAAAGTTTCATTGCAAGGTGCACCATCATAACTTTGACCTCGGCATTTAGTAATAACAACGTCTTGGTCTTTACACGACTACTAGCCTCTGCAATATGCTCACCAAATGAACGTCGTCGAAAAAATGTCTCTTCTATTGGCGATGACTTTTGATTAACATATCTCACAAGAACCTTCACGTTCAGAAAGGTTGCAGTTACTTCATCGGCAATCAAAGAAAACCTAGCTCCTTCTGCCGGAAGTTGACTCACCACCTTTCAACGAATGTAGTTCAATTTGAACTGTTTTGCTTGCATTATGGCCGGTTTTCTTGCCAGACTATATAATGATGTAGTTCGTCATCTCTTTCTGTCAGCCTTGTCTGCCGCAACGAATCACAGTGTCATCTATTTGTTTCATAATGTGTCACTTATGTGTCACTTATATCAATCAACCAACCGTAATTCTTAAAACGTATTTGCAACAAACAAAAAGACAAAAATGGGTTAATAAAGTTCAATAGGACATATAACGAATGTGCACGCAAGTTTCGGTTTCCTCACATGTATAATGATGTTGTATTTTTTCTTTTGAAACTAGTAATTATGATATATTTGGCGATTGGGGATAAATATGCAAGTTGAAATCAGCACATACAGTATTTTGGCACGTATAAAAGCCAAATAAAATATGATGAAACACAATAGATGCCCATTTAAATAATGACGTTACAACGTACATACATAATGGTTTAATACTAATAAAGCTATGTATAAGAGATTATACAATAAACATAAAAGAAAATCAAGTGCAAGGTCATATGAAATATTCAACTGACGACAATGATGAGCACGTGGCGCACATCCGTGTCAGAAAGCAGGTTCAGGTCACGTGACAGGCCGTGCAAGAAGTAGACCTCAACACATCCTCGTTATATGAGGGGCAGAATAGGGAACATAGTTGCCTTGTCTTGTAATTAATATGTTATGGAGACAACGCTTCAACAATACCTGCCACTATGAGAACATCTTTCATCCTCCGCTTCAGTCTAGCTATAGTTACAGGTACACGTATACCTTCATCTTCTATATATATGTATACTTATATACAACACGTAGTGTGCTTATCAGGTCAATATCAGAGGTTAACTATTTCATATAACCAGGCGTGCGATGATTATAATGTATTACCGTACCTCTGCTCTTCAAATCCAGGTTGCGTTTGGTGAATATGCTCTCGGTTTGTTACCGAAACAAGCTCGGCTTCGCCTCACTTGTTTCCCGTATCGAAAGAACTTTTAAACACTGTGTTTTAAGGTACCTAAAGTTCCCAACACCTTGAAATGTTGAGTTTGAAATGAAAAATTACTTTGAAGTAACACATGTTTAATGATGATTGATGTTTTGATGTATTTTGTACAATATTGAGAGTACAGTTTACGAAATGAACAGATTTCAAATGTGTGTCAGTAGTCCGGTTTCCTTCGATTCTCTGGAGTATCTGAAATATGTTGAAAACATAACCATATTTAACAGAACTTTTGGACCTGGAATATCATGATATAAACATGGAAACTCTAAATATAATCAACCTTGTTTGGAAAAATATATTTCAATTTTGCTTTGTCAAACGTATTTCAGGTGATTGAGATATATTTCAAAATAGAAACCAACAAATCCAACATATAAAACCTCATCTTTGGATTCATTCAAACGATATCAATTACAATGATCAAAACGATAAAATAACATATATGGTATGATGTAATGTTTTGTATATTATCTGCATGTAATCAAGTAAGACAATAAATAGTATGATGTCAACGTTTCAAGAACACCAATGGGATATTGTTTAACCTACTTGATTCAAATCGTTTTGAAATTAAAAAATCTAATATTCGGTGGCATATTTGGAAATATGTTTGTACTTATTGGGTTTGAGGCAACGATTGGGAGATAAGAAACACAGACATAAACTACAATTAACCTCATAATACGAAAACAACGGGTAAGTTGTAAATCTAAAACAGGAGGTGAAATAGACATACGATCTTTTTCATAACGCTCTTATGTCCTACCTTGACAAATCTACTGCTATATCCATGCACGAATGTGGTTCGTTATGTTCAGTTTCTCCATTCCAGCTGCAACCCAAGATGTTGGACAATTGCCCCCGAAACCACACGAGCTGCCACAGCTTCACCCGAATCCTACAGTCCAGCCAAGCCCAGATGTTCTCATAAAGGCATTGCGGGATCAGGGGCTCCAAACTCAAGTTCAACTAAACTCATATGATCCTGAAACTTCTCAAACGGGCTCAAATCCATCTACTGAAAATGTGTTCCGGTCTGCACCAAATTCCGATGTAGTCTCTGAGGCCCTGTCAAACCCTCCAGAACAGAACGGAAGTCCTCCAGACAGGTCGAAGTTCCCAGTCGGTCCTAGTCAAGGACCAGAGGTCCTGCAAGAGGCGGGGATCATTGATGTCCTGATACCGTTTCTAAAACCAAAGAGTTTGCAATTCGAGGCCCTCCTAAAACCTACCAGACCGCAGTCAGAGATACCCGTACAACCTATACCTAATTACGAACTACAGGTTTCCCACACCATTAAGAACCCAAACATCAAACTACTATATTCACTGGCCAATCCGATGCCAGATATTAGTCCACAGGAATCACAAGCTATTCCAGTTTCAAACGATTCACCACAAGAATCACAACCAAATACACAGCCATCAGAGGTAATAATCATACCAAATATCACGCCTCAGCAATCACAAGCAATTCTAATTCCAAACATCAGGCCACAGTCATCATATGTAATTCCAGCCCGAAATAAGGATTCACAACCCGTTTCAGTAACAGATAATGAGCCACAGGCATCTCAAGATAGTTCAACATCAACCATAAAACCACAACAATCTCAAACAGACAGCCATGGCACCACACTAAAGGAAGAGCAGGTTCAAGGACTACAATCGAGTTCGTGCACAGAACCAACCTGTTCAACGAGGTGCAGATATGGAACTGAAATTGCGAAAAACGCAATCGGTTGCGATGAATGCATGTGCAAGTCGAGACCAAGTTGTTCCCCGGATCCAGCGTGTGTCAGCACTGCATCTTGTCCCTATGGCATTAAGAGAATAAACGGCTGCCTTTCCCCTGCCTGTGAGTGCAATTCAAATATGTGTCCGCCATTGTCCTGCAACGCGAAGAGTTGCACCCGAGGTTTTGCTAAAGACGAGCGCGGCTTTGGATGTCCAACCTGCGAATGTAAAAGTAAGTTTAACAGAACATGTCCAACCTGCGAATGTAAAAGTAAGTACATCAGAGCATGTCCAACCTGCGAATGTAAAAGTAAGTATATCAGAACATGTCCAACCTGCGAATGTAAAAGTAAGTATATCAGAGCATGTCCAACCTGCGAATGTAAAAGTAAGTATATCAGAACATGTCCATCAAGGCTCTAGGTAAATCACACCCCGCACATTCTTTCAGCCTATTTTCGAAGATATATGGATAACAACTATTTTAATGAGATCCACATATATAGCAAAACTTTAACCTGTTTACATTCCCTAAAGTCATCTTCGGCCACGGGGCAGAACTTAAGATTTCAGTAGACAGAAATTGGTACGTGACTAGATAGTGTTCACACGAATACGTGCAAAACCTTGGACAAAATACTGTGACTAAGTGTGCCTGTAAGGTGTACTCGTAAAAATATAAGGATGATCACATTGATTGAAAGTTGTGCACCTAGTGGCTACAAAAGTACATTATCCAAAGTGGATTTAACTCAGAAACGTAGTGCGTGTTCACAATAAAAAAGTTGTTTTTTCTTATGTATTCCATTTTAAAATTCCCCCAAGACGTTGGCGTCTTTTCTATTCAAACAAATTATGGGTAACATTGTAGTACTTCTGGCAGCAGTCCTGCACAGCAGCACTGTTCTTGAGTACAACATGAAAGTCAAGTGCCTGGCGCAAAACCTTGCCGCTGGTATAATGAAGCTACATGTACATGTGGTCAACTATTGAATATTTAATTCAAGAGGTATACCTGTTTGCTCATCTGTGTACTGAAATATGTTTCAATTGATAATTGAAATGGAATACAATCAGACCTCGATTAAACGGACCCCGTATATCCGGACACTCGGTCATCCGCATGGTAGTATTTCAAATCTTCTCTATGCACTTCTATGTAAATGATTATTCGTTTAACCGACTTGCTATCAGGACGATTTGTTTAACTGTAACCAAATTGTGCGGATAAACAGAGTCTGACTGTATACACATTTTCACCTCTATTTAATGGGCTGTCCAAAATGTTTTGAAATAAACCTCGTTATGGCACATGTCATCATCCTGTTGAAAGGGGAATATGAATGGATCAATTTGGAAACTACGCTTCTGCGAAGTTGTAACGACACCTCATTGTACATTAGATGTGCCCTTCAGCATACTTCTTTGAGATATATGATATTATTAGCTTTCCTTCTTTTGAACTCATTACAAATGTAATACCTCACATGACATACACTTTACGTTCTTTTGCAGGGCAAACCAGCTCTTTAGCATGCCGACAACTCGCTTGCTTGTCCACATTGACTTGCCCTCTCGGATCAATGGTCGACAAGGTCAGAGGTTGCCCTATTTGCAGATGTACCGCAGCTGTGGTTTGTGCACAGCTTACCTGCACAGGAAGTCCCTGTCTCAATGGAAACGTAGAGTCAGGAGGATGCCCCACCTGTGAATGTCAGCCAGCTCCGGTTGTCTGTCCGGTTGTACATTGTCAGCGTGAACAGTGTACAGAAGGCTTTGCGGCTGATAGCAGGGGGTGCCCAACATGTGCCTGCCGTGGTAAGTAAGTCAGTGGTGTGCAAAATTAAATACAGGGTTTAGCGGATTTTTTGCTTTTATTTCGCGCAGGCGGTGTCATTATTTTTGCACAGCAATGAACCTTACTCTCAATTAATATTTGCAAATATTAAAGTTTATAAAGACTAGCGCATTTAAAACGCAATGGTTTGCTGAAAGAGCTTCCTCGACACAGTCAAAATTCATTTAAGGAGAGATGGGACCCAGAAATCGAACCCGATTACGGTATCATTTTGCGACAACAATTTATTGTTGCGAATAAGTCTCAAAATATATGAATTACGTTGTTTTGGTCATAGGCTTATCTGTACACTAACGGGGAGCGCTTAAATTTACCGTAAAGCCTTTATAACGGTCATTTTACGACATGCCGCATAACGGTACCGTCACCTATATTCGCGGTAAATATGTTACTACGTGTATTATTCGAATTACATGCGTATCTCAAGTTAGTGGCGAATTTAAATAAACTCACGGGCAAAAGAAACGTCACCATACAAAATACAAGTTATTTCAATCATCGGGCGATAAATGCGACTGAAACAGCGTTACACCATGTCTTCAGAACCCAACAATACTAAATATGAATTTTCAAAACATTATCTATTCATAACTCTGAGAAACACAAGTTTTAAGAAATGGTCGTTTTGGAATCTCCTTAACTAGACGAGATAGAAGCCTCAAAAAGCCAGTTTTGGCTTGTTTTGAGACGTCCTACAGTAAAGACGCGTCAACAAATTTAAATCAAAGAAGGTTATTTATGTCGAGGATATCTTAAGTTAATTAAATTTCTACTTTTTCAATGTTTTAAACTTAAATACTAAATATTGTGGGCCAAAAACATCTTTAAAAAACGATTTTAGCACCCCATGTCAATTTGAACAGATGTAAAAATAAAAATTGCATACTCTGATGTATGAAATTGTGAATATTTCTTAAGAAAACATGTGGCTACCAAATACATACAAAATCTATTTTCTCCGGCATCAATATTTCATTTTATACTGTTTTAAAAATGTGGTGACGTTTCTTTTGCCCGTGAGTTTAGTCTGGCATAATCAACTGATAGTTATTCTTTCACCAGGCATTCTTGGATTGAAAATATGTTCAATAATGATTACAAGGTAGGCCGTCAAAGTTACACTTGAATCATCAAACTACCGTGACGTCAGGTGTTTACGTTTATGTTGGTAATTAAAAAAATGACGTTAAAGTGATGAAAAACGTTCGGTGACCCCTATTATTATTTCTGAATTCGTTTGTTCAGATAACTGCGCACGTCATATTAAAGTTTTAGCAATATCTAAAATATGTGTGTCAGTGACAAATCCTGTTGAACTTGCGAAACACGATGATAAAAATGCCGTTTTTAATCAAAAAGTGCCTAATTAAATTTTGTTTCTCTTTCCAGCATCATTAAATTTCAAAATATAGATTTGCTATACATCCCCGTATGTGATTGAATTGTATCTGAAAGGATTCAGAGTTTATTCGTTGAAAGCGAGCGCCTTACTTTAATACACCAAATCAGTCAAAAATGACGTAATTTGCCGACGGGTATTATTATTAATGCCGATAGCTCTTTAAATCGTTCGGTGACCCCAAACTTTTCTTACATTTTTGGATTAAAGACATAATGAACTTGCTATTTTGAAAAATGAAACGAATTCTAAAATATTTGATTTTATCGTCCCATCTCTCCTTAAATGGTTAATTGACGGAACTATGATGGTTTCTGGATGACAATTGCATGGCTGAAACAGCAATGAAAATAACCTAGTAAAGATGTACGCTGGAACAGTCCATGGTTAGCAACATGTGTCCAAACTAAAATTCTTATGGCATTATACCTGATGTGCCATCTTCATAATGGGTGATAGAGAGGTCGAGGGATTGAAAATGTGAGATTTCAAACACTGAGGTTGTAGGTTGATGTCTGTTTTTGCATATTTTGATTACAATTCAGATTATTTAATATTGGACATCTTGAAAATAACAATTAAATTGAATTTGATTTCTTGAAATTACATCTAGAGTAAGAGTCATCTCTCCAGCTACGAGCATGCGCACACGTTAAATAACCACATTATGGTTGGCTTTGTGTTTGCGATATGATGACGAGGGTTCAGTTTGAGACTTATTGCCCTTATTGACTTTACGATGTAATGTCGAGTGGAGGCGGTGAACAGCTAAATCTTAACCATCGGAATTGCGTCCGCAGCTCCTTCACAGATAGCATCAAGACGACAAGCATCAAGACGACAATCATCAAGACGACAACCATCAAGACGACAATCATCAAGAGGGCGGTCATCAAGAGGGCGATCATTGACACCATAATAGCGTCCTCCATGCTTTAAAGGGGCTGTAGTACGTTTTTGCAAATTTTATTTTTAAAAATTTTCCATTTATAATGATAGTTTATGTCATTTATATTTACTTAGAGGATAAACATCTCATTACACAAACCAATTATACGCAGGAGTTGTAGTAATAATAACTGTGTTGCATATAAAGCAAAAATTGCATGACGGCCATTTCAATATGAACACATTTTATTATTTCGAATTACCAAAACGATTCCCATGGCTTTACCGAACCAATGTATAAGCATGTTTTAACTTGATGTTAAGAAAAGAGAAGGGTCTTTACTATTAGTGAAATTATTTTTCAAATACATTTAATCAACTTATTCGAGCGAAAAAGACGTGCTACTGCCCCTTTACAATTTGATTGTGATTTGTAAATGGACTCGCGTAGCGTATAGACGAAGAACACGTATATCGGGGAGTCCCCGACAAGAACTTTTTGATAGAATAAAACAATGTTCCCAATCGATACCAGAAAAGGGGGAACATGTTTCATTGATTAAGGCTACATACAGGTATCCTAAACGTACGTATTGCAATTTCTGACTTTATTTGTTAATTGCAATATGTAGCACTATCATATATTGCCTAGATAGTGTGTTTCACCAATGATTTGTAAACAGAGCAATCTGTCAGTAACGAGGTTACTGCCAAGGTAGGAGAGACAAGAATTACGTTAACAAGAGTTATGTTTTTTTATTTGAAAATCTCCAATATGGACCAGATTTGTGTTTAAGAATATTCTTATGTGCCATTCATTGAGAAAATAAATATTGATCGACTCAAGAGTTTCGGACTAAGAAAACGTTGTACTAGAAAATCCTATTTTGATTGTCTTGTCACACATTGATGTACAGATACTATTGCCCAGGGGCCCTTTGGATACAGTTCAACGGCGACTCTAACACATTAGGCAAACATGGCCCTCTCTCCACCTCTCTCTCTCTAGCAACTTACAACATAAAAATTACAATTTACTTGCTCTGTAAACTTTTGGTTTGCGTCCAAGGGTGCCTTGATTCAATAAAAGCATAAATCGAACATATGCAGAGACTTTGTCTTTTATTGAAGAAGAAGACTCCCTACCAACACCTCTATCGGGGGTTTAGAAGGTTATCCTGACTGGAGTTATTACACGCGTGGTGGTCACGTGACACCAGCATCGAGTATTCTCCTAGCCCTTACAACACAATACAACAAATAACTTAACACCACATTGGAAGGCTATGCTATGCACCACCGCTAATCAGTAGCCACGCCCCATCTCTATACATATCAGTCTTTGATTTTTCAATAAAAACCATCATATATGCCTCATAGATTAGAATGTCAGAACGTCTCAAATTCAACAACTCTGCTGATCTGAGAAAACCTGCATAGGCAAGCAAACACATTGACACGATACGAACATTCTTCACACAATCTGAATCAGAATAAGAATCAATCAAGCTTTCTAAAATTTCAATAGTAACAGGCTCTTTTCTACACACTGGTTTCGCTAATTTGCGCTTTGCAGCCTCTAACACATTTTTAACTAAAAAGCTCTCGGTTGGACTGGGTAAGCCTATAATGCTATGAGCATGACGAGTGCTATAAAAAGCTGTTTGTACAGGCGAAAAGGAGTGACTTAGCTGCATGACAGAAACTAGGTAAATGGCACAATGCAAGGGTTTAATAGGAACATTAATAGGCATATCATTACTTCTAGCCCACTTTAACTAATCATCTTTGGAAACCATAGTTATATTTTTTATTTGTAGAATCAGCTCGCGCAAACCGCAACAGTTCTGGAATGGTACTAACCAAAGCTCGTGCTGTGCCTGAAAGGTCTTGTATGTCATCAGCATAGGCAATCTCAAAGACATCTGTAAACAGAACAAACCCATCAATATATCATATTGATAGCTAACATGTCAAAAGCTAAATCCCTCTCACCGAACATACCCCCTGGCATTCGGCTGGGTACATACGCTTCTTTATCTCTTGTTAAGCACACAAAATCAAGTACTACAGGAACGAACGTTCCTTTAGGACACAACAGCGGCCAATAACTCGCTGAATACCATGCAGGTACAACTAATGTACCTTTAGCTTTGCAAACTCTCATATGAGCCAGCACTCTACACACAAGATAAACAGGAGGCACAATCCAGTTGTTTATTCCACCCCAGTGTTCTGTGAACGCATCTATAGCAACACAACCTTGATCCCAGAATCTTGAGCAAAACGTTGACACTTTGGTATTGTAATGTGATGCAAATCTGTCGATGTCATATTTCCCCCACATCCTTTCCAGCTTCCTAAAAATATGAAGTGAAATTCCCCAATCATCGTGATCAACTATCTTACTCAGGAAATCAGCCTTTTCATTGAGAGATCTGGGTATCCACTGCATCTCCAAATGGACAGAATGAGATAAACACACCTCAAATATCGATCTGGCAATGGTTTGTAAGTCTGACTTCATACTGCCTTTAGAGACAATAGATTCAACATTGGTATTGTCAGTAAACCATTTTACACGCTGTGACCTTAACTGTCCACACAAGTTTTGTAAAACCACTTTTACCGCCATCAGTTCTCGCCATGTTGAACTCTTATTCGCGTCTTCAGAAGACCAAAGCCCATTTATCTCGCTCTTGCCGACCTGAACACAGTATCCACCATACCCACTGGCACTGGCATCACTATATACCACTTTAGAAACCACAGATTGCTCTAACAGCATACAGCTCTTATGTTTCTGCATATTGTCCTTCCAAAAACGCAACTGCTCTGGACCAAGTTAACTCTTTTTCAGCTTTCAACTTCTGGAGTTCGTTAGAAGTTTTATCAAACCTTTCTCTAACACTCTCAAGACTAGCTTCGATTCTAGAATCGATTGTACGTTCCAGATCCGCCTGAGAAGAGTCCATGCGCTTCAATATAGCATCGAGTTTTTCATTTATAGGATTTGACTTTTCGGAAGTTGCCATGTCGCAATGTATACTAGTGGTGCATAACAAGCGAAAATGAACATTCAAATGACTTAGCCCTTATATACCCCCATTAAGCGCCACCTACAATCATATTGCCTAGATAGTGTGTTTCACCAATGATTTGTAAACAGAGCAATCTGTCAGTAACGAGGTTACTGCCAAGGTAAGAGAGACAAGAATTACGTTAACAAGAGTTATGTTTTTTTATTTGAAAATCTCCAATATGGACCAGATTTGTGTTTAAGAATATTCTTATGTGCCATTCATTGAGAAAATAAATATTGATCGACTCAAGAGTTTCGGACTAAGAAAACGTTGTACTAGAAAATCCTATTTTGATTGTCTTGTCACACATTGATGTACAGATACTATTGCCCAGGGGCCCTTTGGATACAGTTCAACGGCGACCCTAACACATTAGGCAAACATGGCCCTCTCTCCCCCTCTCTCTCTCTAGCAACTTACAACATACAACTTACAATTTACTTGCTCTGTAAACTTTTGGTTTGCGTCCAAGGGTGCCTTGATTCAATAAAAGCATAAATCGAACATATGCAGAGACTTTGTCTTTTATTGAAGAAGAAGACTCCCTACCAACACCTCTATCGGGGGTTTAGAAGGTATCCTGACTGGAGTTACTACACGCGTGGAGATCACGTGACACCAGCATCGAGTATTCTCTTCCAAGCAGGTGAGGGAGTAGTCCGCACAAACTCAGTAAACTTGCTTTTCGCATTTCTGATGCTTCAAATACAATATTAATACAGTTAGGCAAAACGCTGCTATATACTTTAAAGGTAAGTGTGTATTGAAGCTAATGTTGCCTAAGTCTTCAAAACCTTTCTTGAAGTAAGTCTTTGACTGGATATGGCTTAGAATTCCGATATTTGAAACAAACCGTTTCATTGGAATATCACATTGTACTACAATAAGAAATGTAACCAAGTACATATAGAGGATCCCTACATGCATTAAAAATCAAAACAGGTAATAATTCTCTGAACGATTTAACATGTTCGTACTGTTCTTCAGGCCAAACTGAAGATGGATATCACATTTTTTTTTTAATAGTTTTTTTATTCACTTCATTTGGATACACTCATCAATAATAAGTACAATACATAGGAAAAATTGATATAGGACATCGTGCATAATAAAATTGGCATTTTCGTTACAAACAACAGTGGAATAAAACAGTACATGGAAAAGAGATGTATCAATCTTGGGTCACCTCATCGAGAAATATGATTTTCAATAATGTTGAATGATATCCTTAATAATCTCCCATTTCCTCTCAAAAGAGTTCATGTTGAGATTTTTTCGAGAAATATATTTCTCAATGTCGAAAACATCTTTTAAAATTCTTATATACAGTGTTAAACGTGGTTTTAAACCTTTGATATTCATGATAAAGATATGGCGTTTGGCTAATAATATCATGTGGTTAAGCATATTGTTATTGTTTGAACAGAATAATATATCTTAATGAAGTCAGTGAATTCTTTCCAGAATTTGATAACAGTTGGACATTCCACATATACATGATAAATACTCTCGCATGAACCACACGATGAACATAAATCATTATCAACCAGTTTCATTTTTAACAGTTCTTTTTTTGTATAGATAGCTCTATGAATAAATTTGTATTGGAAATCCAAAAGCTTTGTGTCTTTGGTGGCTTGTCTATATTTTAAAAATATGGTTTTCCAATGGATATGGTCATTTAGTTCAGTATCCCATTTGTAACATACTTTAGGAAGTTTGTCTGTAGAGTCAGATATGAGATTATCATAAAATGATCTTGACCCCTTTAAATGTGTATAAAGATCATTCCAGGGGGAACGTGTTGGCTGATTTCGTATGGGTGAAAGGTCAAAACTTCGGATGAGGTCTTTCCATTTTTGGGGGATATTGAGCATCAAACGATTTAGGTCAAGCACTGTGCCCTTAACATCATATTTTGATTTAATTTCTGCAAATGTTAGAAAATCATGATCCTTGCAAATATCCTTAATGTAAATTATTCCTCGTTTGAGCCAGTTGTTGATTATTAAATCTTGATTACCACATCGGTGATTTAACCAGAGTGGTTGCATACGAATATCATTTATATTATCATTCACTTCATAGCCTTTAATATATCTATGCCAAGCATCAAGTGCATCCTTCCAAAATGGATTGATGAGTTTGTATTTTTTGTTTATATTCGCCCCTAACATACGAATATGTTCAATAAGAAAACCAGCAAGGCTATAGCATTTTGTTTTTGAGACGTACCTCTTTAAACAAGAAATTTTCAATGAATCAATAAATGTTTTGACATCAACCATTCTAAGACCACCGTCTTCATACTTTCGCATTAAATTCGTTCGTTTTATTTTGTCTCTCTTACCATTCCATATAAAGTTGAAAAATATGCTGTTCAGTTTTGTTATAAAGTCTTTAGGGGGATTTGGAAGAGAAGAAAGAATGTGGATATCACATTTTGTTCATCTGTGGAGCCTTTTTCGAATGCAGGAATAAGTGTATAAATGGGTTAGTGTTAACCAACAGACGATCTACAATCTAAATGCTAATAATATCTAATTTGTTGCCAAAATTATAAAACAATTAAAGTCGCGTGACTAAATTGCTTAGATATATATCTAACTGTACTAATGGCCACTGAGCCTAACGTGTGGAATAAACATGTATGTCTATCTGTCTGTTTGTCTGTTTGTGTGAAAAAGTTGCAGATAACCTGTCATGCCACATGGTACATGCAAACACGCTGTAATATACATGGGAATAAAAATGATTGATGAATGAAAAGTACGTCAAACTTCCATGAGAATTAAACACTTAAAACACTCACTACACAGTGAGTGCAAGCTAAGGGCGAATCGTGCAGCGCAATGTAGATAACTGTGCTATAACTCATCTCCAACATGAAAGGAATATTCATTCGACTGTTTTTATGAATGTGGTGTCTCGCATTATGTGCATTATTCAGGTGACTGTTATAAGTGTAGTTAAGCAGTAAAGGGCTTAGGCTGTCAGCGAGTGGGTTAACAGTTCCAAGGCTAGTAATCTGGGTGTTACCAGTCCCAAGGCTAGTAATCTGGGTGTTACCAGTTCCAAGGCTAGTAATCTGGGTGTTACCAGTTCCAAGGCTAGTAATCTGGGTGTTACCAGTTCCAAGGCTAGTAATCTGGGTGTTTGATGGGGCTCTATCCTTTCGTCACATTGATGGTATTCACAAAGTGCATCTGTTCATCAAGCAGTAAGATGTTGTACCTGTTGTGGAAGCAGAGTAAATGTAAAATAACATTCTTACGCTTCATCTGATGGTTTAGGTTGAATGATTCTCAAGGTACTGAACTCCAAGGAGGTTGATTGATTCTCAAGGTACTGAACTCCAAGGAGGTTGAATGATTCTCAAGGTACTGAACTCCAAGGAGGTTGAATGATTCTCAAGGTACTGAACTCCAAGGAGGTTGAATGATTCTCAAGGTATAATGCATTTTAGTATACTAGGGTGATGAACATGTATAATCATGATTCGTAAAGTGAATATTATAGTTTTAAATACGTATATATGTACATCAAAATATGTGACTGTTCATGACGTCTAAGGAAAGATGTGTTTTGACATCATTGGCTAAAATATATCTATTTCTAACGTGAAAAATACATTATAAATCTACATGTAGCAACGTCTCCAGACTTATACAAAGTATGGCAACATGAAGGCGTTATTAGAAATATATTCAGATTACCTTATATTACCTGCCCAACACTGAGATATAAGTTGAGATCATTGTGACGTCAGCTGGAGCAAGATACTGTACTTGAAATGTTCCGCTTTTCAACCAGCAATACAACTGGTTACCCGGCACGGACGTGAAGGCATTATGAATAAAAAATCAAGTACCCTGTCATCAATATCTCGGCGTTTTGTCCACTTAAGATTTTGTTCATCTGAAATTTTTCCCAGAATGATTTAAATATGCGGATTATTTATTCTTAAGCCCTTGAACATTAACTTGTTAGCTATGCAGGGTAATGCCAGGACCCAGTTGCAAGTAACTGGGCAAAGAGAGGCTTCTTCTCAGCTTCTGGGGGTAAATATATTCCGATTACAACACATATCAAGAGATTAACGGTGACAATTAAATGCGTTCATTCTCTTCATTCTGAACATTGACTAATTATTGACAAACAAGTAATAAGTAATAATTATTGACAAACAACCAATAAGTAATAATTATTGACAATCAAGTAATAACTCATAATTATTGACAAACAAGTAATAAGAAATAATTATTGACAAACAAGTAATACATACTACTTATTGACAAACAAGGAATAACTAATAATTATTGACAAAAAGGTAACAACTAATAATTCACCAACATATATCCTGTGATAAACATTTATTCAAATTTATGGGGTAGTGACACAATGGCGAAGAAACGATTGGTTTCATATTCAGTATTTTGAATCTTAAATGTTACATTGAATATATAACATACAACAAAATATACCCTTTATATGGTAATTACATTTAGATTACCCGTTAAAAAATTTATTAACGATATTTGACATTTCTTGTCGAATACAATGAAATTCTTATCGAGTGAAGCAGAAACGCATATTTTCACGATTTTAATTTTTAATTTTACCATTTCTAATTCATGAGATGAGCTTTATATGTTATTTGACGAGAAATATCAAATGTTCTGATTATAAGATTGAACAAATTATACATAGTTCGTATACGACTTTCTTTTTTACTTGACTTGAGCATCCATGATCGCTTTGCGTCATACAGTTAACATTATTTGTTTTCATTGAGCAGAATAACATTTTATTTCACTCATTGAAAACACGTTTTTTTTCTAATCGATAAATGCCCTATTCCACAATCTGAAAATGAAATCGCAATTATTATTTAGATTTCGCCCCGACTTGAATGCCTACAGAATTACATGGCTATATATTTATAGCGTGGTAATACAAATGCCGCAAGGGTATATGGCTTAAAATACTTATTTTGTAGCATGCAAGCGAATGTGTAATTCATGTCCTCTGTGTTGTCTAACATACAACTTGAAGAGTATTACTCTGAAGGACATATGGCGATGAGATGAAACCAGTGAAGAGACATGATGCCTGTTGTTGGAGTCATATATGACACACTAATGGTGTTATGTTATTGGAAAGAATTGAATATCAATGCAAGTTTTCATTTATTTTTTACCTGTTGATATGAAAACAAAAGAAGAAGAAGAAGAAGAAGAAGAACGAGGAGAAGAAAAAAAAGAAGAAGAAGATATAAAGCGATAAAGACATACACGTATATCGATACAATATCGCCCGGCGTGGGTTATTACAATGATATGATAAAATCACTTTAAGTGCTAAAGTGTAATACAACAACTAGATTAGATATATACATCATCATCGGTTTTTTACTTTATAATCGAAAACCAACCCGGCCAATGTACTTAGACTCGCTCACTATCGAGTCGCGAGACCGGTTTGGGTTGGTTGCCTCTTATTGTTGAATATCTAACAATCTAATACACACATGATTCAATGTGCGTTATCAGACCGCTCTACGTAATTCAAGACTATCTTTTGTTTATTATACTGAGCTGTAATCTGCCTTATTAATGTTTAAAATACTTGATTTTATTCCAGCTTCTTGACAATCTGAATGACACATCCTCTTATGTCAGTTGTTGAAGTTCCAGGTTAAATAGCTTACAAGGACACGATTCACTCACATCTGTCCATCTCCTTGTAGGCACAATACATTAGGAGATGAATGACGTGACAAGACGTTATACTGAACATTTACATACTAAAAATAGAGTGCATACATTGTTACACATTAAATCCATATCGTGATCATCCAAATAGGATAACAATCAAATGAGTTGTTTATAGGGAAGAGAACGTATTCTATGAATATACAACTTCTTTATTGTGCGACGATTCTATATACTATGCTAAAGCTATCATCAGCAACCGGAAACGAATATCCTCTTCCATAAATGTCCTTCATATTCATGAATTAGACAACAATTTTCAAATTCATAAAAGTCTAACGTGTTAAACATAATATCTTTCTTATTGTATAACATCGTTAACATGACCACGACTGACAGACAATGAAATGTGATAGTCTAAAGCCCAGGTGAATACCAATTTTCTAATAATTTACCTGATAATTCAATGGACTCGTCAAAAGTGTTTACATGTACTTATATAATTATCACGTATTTTACCTATCCAAATTTATCAAAACCTGCAGATGATAACCATATACATTGCACTGGTCATGTAAATACAGCAAAATATCAGACACCAGTGGTTTATGCCACGTGATTTATTGCATACAATTACACATTTAAGTTGTATGTAATATGATTTATTACATTTTGTCATTTATTACATGTCACATAAGTTCGGTAATCATATTACATGGGTGTTGTGTACTGCTTGAAACCATGGAAGTTGTAAGTAGATGGTGTTGTGTACTGCTTGAACCCAGCGAGTTGTAAGTAGATGGTGTTGTGTACTGCTTGAACCCAGCGAGTTGTAAGTAGATAGTGTTGTGTACTGCTTGAACCCAGGGAGTTGTAAGTAGATGGTGTTGTGTACTGCTTGAACCCAGGGAGTTGTAAGTAGATGGTGTTGTGTACTGCTTGAGCCCAGCGAGTTGTAAGTAGATGGTGTTGTGTACTGCTTGAACCCAGGGAGTTGTAAGTAGATGGTGTTGTGTACTGCTTGAACCCAGGGAGTTGTAAGTAGATGGTGTTGTGTACTGCTTGAACCCAGCGAGTTGTAAGTAGATGGTGTTGTGTACTGCTTGAACCCAGCGAGTTGTAAGTATATGGTGTTGTGTACTGCTTGAACCCAGCGAGTTGTAAGTAGATGGTGGTGTGTACTGCTTGAACCCAGCGAGTTGTAAGTAGATGGTGTTGTGTACTGCTTGAACCAAGCGAGTTGTAAGTAGATGGTGTTGTGTACTGCTTGAACCCAGCGAGTTGTAAGTAGATGGTGTTGTGTACTGCTTGAACCCAGCGAGTTGTAAGTAGATGGTGTTGTGTACTGCTTGAACCCAGCGAGTTGTAAGTAGATGGTGTTGTGTACTGCTTGAACCCAGCGAGTTGTAAGTAGATAGTGTTGTGTACTGCTTGAACCCAGGGAGTTGTAAGTAGATGGTGTTGTGTACTGCTTGAACCCAGCGAGTTGTAAGTAGATGGTGTTGTGTACTGCTTGAACCCAGCGAGTTGTAAGTAGATAGTGTTGTGTACTGCTTGAACCCAGCGAGTTGTAAGTAGATGGTGTTGTGTACTGCTTGAACCCAGCGAGTTGTAAGTAGATGGTGTTGTAACTAGAGCCTGGCACGTGTTCCTCATGTCTGATCATGCTGTCATAGTTTTGATAGTTATTCGGTCTCTTATAAATTCAGACCGGTATACATTCTCTTAAACACAAGCATGACAGCTGAAAAGGATAACCTTCATAACCTGACGTTTACAAAAAATAACCTGCGGTACTACTTTATCACTGTATCACTGGGTAATTATAACACTGCTATCTCATGCTCTTTTTCTTGATTGAACTTGTTAAAAACCTTACAACGTGAATTCTAATTGTAGCTTGATTGAAAGTTTGATTAAAACAGCATGTTAGAACCAAAAATTAAATATGTTAATCATATTTCCCGTGAACTACGTTTTGCATGTGGTAACACATTAGTGATGCGATTTTATTGTGGACGGAGCTTGACGCCTGATCTAAGATTTGTTTTATCATGCACTGTACATTTTTTGCAGAGATTTTTTATTTTCAAAAGTTTATTTACTGATTAGAATCGCTTAAATTTCAAAGTTTGAATTTATAAGAAATAGATTAAATAATGAGTCGACAAGCTCCGGCATTTATACCAGTTTAGCTTACACCTTTCAAACCGTGTGTAAGCCAGTGAACAAACACATTATGAAATCTATTTCTTAAATGTACTTCCAGGGGCAGCAAGAAGTCGTTTAGTTAAGCAAAATGTTTGCTTAGAAGATGTTAATTAAACGGACTCAAATAGTGATAATTTATGAAGGAATGTGCCAGGACCAAATGAACTTAATAACTTTTTTAAGTTAAGCTATGTTTACTAAGGCGGTTCCCGCTGTATTACAATGTACTGCATTGCAACCAGCACAGTGCTTGTAAACTTTCATATTATATTGTATTTTTTTATTTCGACCACAGAGTCACTTCAATGGATATAGATAAATTGTGTACCTTTCCAATTAAATCCAAAATACCGAAAACAGCATACATGTACATGTACATGTATGTCATAAACTTAAGATGGAAAATTGTGTTTTATTTAAATTAAACTGACATTACCATTTCTTGACATATTATAATGCGAAGATCTAGTCGTACCATGCCACTTCATTTCAATTTTACATGTGTGAACCAAAGGTTAAAGCTTTTTAACAGTTTGTGAACACCGTGTAATATATTTCAGGTCATATTCATAAATAAATTTATACCATAGGTCAATTCTAAGACCAGTGTTATAGGCGAGGCCATTTATATTTTTGACAGTTAACATATAAAAGACGTAAAAAACCCAATTGTGACTGATTTGATGTCTTCCAGTTCCTTTTTATAACCTTCATCATCCACAGGCGGTATTTCATTACATACAATCCCCACGTCGTATGCGCATTTATTGTAAAGTACACTTGAAAAGCTGTCAAAATGTTCTGGCGATGTTTAATCACTTAGCTACACATGCACACAGTTACGGATTTCTAAAAAGTATCTGATTTTATTTTGAAGTGCAACACGAGTTAACGCTATACACTGAGAGATGAGATTTGTGTATTCATGACAAGAGTTAGACATATTTATATAGACGTAATAAATTCATGCTTGGAAATCGTGCTCGGCCTTTCTTAAAGTAGACTGAATGCATCACAGTTCCTTATTCCCTGTCACTTTTAATTGTTATGTTGTTTTATATATATATATATATATATATATATATATATATATATATATATATATATATATATATATATATATATATGGTATTAACATGTTATAACTTGTTATAATAAATTTCAGTGAAATAAACTGTCTATCAAGCGACAGTGAAAATAACATGATTTAATAGCGATTACGTCATGTTTACATAGGTACTGTTTTACCATGAAACAATGTCCACAAAAGTATGGAGCTGCAAGTGAAACAAAACACATTCGCATTGGCATTGTCACTTCTAAATGTTCTTTGTAGACCTTAGTGTACATATTCAATAATAATGATAAGTATTTGATAGGATCGACACGTACCCTGATGACACACTGCGCCCTACATCTCATGCCTCCATTCAGACGTCGGATCTGTTCTTGTGTCAATAACATCCACTCAGCGTCCAGAGCTGCCTCCAACTCATGTACATTCTGTATTGGTAGGTTCCGAGCCTGGAGTCGCAGCCCTAGAATATTCCACACATGCTCCAGAGAGTTCAGATCTGGGCTTACTGCTGGCCAGGATAAAGTTGTCACTGCGTTGGCTCGCATGTAATCGACAACGGTACGTGATCGGTGAGACCGGGCGTTGTCGTCCATGTACTGTGGTCGTGGAGCAAGTGCATGGTTATCGAAATGTAGCACGTCCCGGATGTATTGAGCTCCTGTTAAGTTGCCCCTGATGGTGACCAAATCCAGCTTGCAGTCATGAGACAGGCATCCCCATACAATAACAGAGCCACCTCTATACGCAACAGTTGGCTGGTTGTTCCTGGGGGTATAAGCTGTATTCTTCTGTCTCAAAACACGTGCACGCACATCAGTAACATGGAGCAAGAATCGATTCTCGTCAGACCAATGGTTTTTCCGCCAGGTCCTCAGATTCAAGTGTTGTCTGTCCAAACACCATGCCAAAAGTGCACGTTAATGATGGTCTCTCAACAAGGGACGTTTAATTACCCTTCTTGCCTTCAGTCCTGCCAATTTGAGGCGATTTCTGACTGTTCTTGTGCTAATGTTTCGATTTGGCAACCACAGACGTTTCAGCTAAGGACTTCTAAGGGTTCTCGGCGTTCATGTCGAAGAAGGTGCCGGTCCTCTCGAGGTGTAGTGACAGTAGGTCTTCCAGACCTTGGACGGTTAATTGCACTTTCTGTCTGCACATGCTTACGGACTAAATGACTAACAACAGTGTAACGGTAGCCCAGATTTCGTCCTATCTCCTTAAAGGACATTCCTGCAGAGTGCATACCAATAATTTGATTTCTGAGATCAATTGACAATCGTCTTCGTGCCATGTTCAATAGATATGTTTGAATGGCTATGGAAAGCAACGTTACATACCACCAAATGCATTTGGGCCATACTGCCTTTTGTGATCCTCGAGCGTAGCATGTTGCACGTGCATGCCCCGAACGTGTAGGCGCGACTGTCATGCATCACTGGTTGGAACGTATCGCACAAACACTACTCTCCTCATAAACAGTTTTCTTGTATATATTATATATAATTATATATATATATCCTGCTACAATTGTGACAAGCCCAAACTACACTCGATCACGTTGGTTTGTATTGTGCTTCACTGATATGAAGTGGATACCTGTCTTTTCTTGACTAATACCATATTTATCTCATCGAGTGAGGTAGAAAGGTTATATGTTCACGAGTGGCGCAGCCATGAGTGAAAATATTAAACTTTCCTACCTCACGAGATGAGATAAACATGGTATTTGTCAAGAATTGACAGATATTCTATTTATTATTTGATTTTATCCTTGAAATACTGGGATTTATCAGTGAAATAAACTGTCTATCAAGCTACAGTGAAAATAACTTATATTATATATATATATACAAGAAAACGATCCTGTCCTGGCGTAATTTCAAATACAAATCATAATTTCTGTAACTACTCAACTAAAACCATATTTATCTTATTGAACGAGTTAGAAAGAGTATGTTTTCACGAGTGGCGTATAACTGATGGGGTGCTGAAAGTGTTATTTCACTGTTGAACAACATGGTTTAAATTTCCTTAAAGTTTAAAAGGGATCAAATAACTTAATAAAATATATTGCCGACACACTTTAACTTCTTCGACTTTAATTCCTTGACGCAATATCACTGTAGGACGTCATAAAAGAAGTAAAACGTAACATCATTAGATAATGTTTTAAAAAATGGCAAACTTAGTATAGTTCGCTTCTTGACAAACGTATAACTAAATTTTTGTTTCAGTCGCATTTATAATTTATGGATTAAACTATAATCTTGCAGTTTTTGGTTATATTTCTTTCGGACGCTAGTTTATATATACACGTGTTCATCTTCCAACTAGAACTGAAAGTTGAGTCTCAGCTTTTTAAAAAATAATTTATTTGCTTTCATCTTGACACACGCCATTTATTTTTTGTAGAGAATTCTTTGATACCTCACAACTCACTGTATTGCAATTTTGCCTTCAAACAGTTTTGAAAAAAAGAATGAATTTATTTAGTTTCCTTGGACAGTTTTTAAAGATCTATTTTTTAACTTTTAACCCGCCTTTCATCCTCACGACGTAATGACTAGACATGTGAGACTCATCTAGTTGGCAGTAATTGTCTGCATTATTCATGTTGAGCCTCGTCGAGACAACGGCAATATTTAAGAGAGATGTACAACTATTTCAGATTAATCTTAGAAGAACATCAGACTGTTAAGAGGAAAAACCTTTCGATCCTCAACATGTGGTTATTATATGTAGGATTACTCGTCGCTGTGTCGCCCGGTAAGTGGACTATTGTTACCTAAAAATATATGCAAAATTCAGAAATAGAAATTTCAGTTATTTAATCGTCGCTTTATGTACTTTATGTACGATTATGATCATAAACATGAACATGAAGGATCTCGTTACTACAAATGAATGTTAGATGCGTACTGCAGTTCATCTGAACTGAACCCCGCCTCTTATCCTCCAATCTGGCGAATCGACAACCAGCGTTTAAAGGAAACCTTTGATTCAATCTCAAAAAGAAATATAGTTCCCCCCATTGGCAATTTGATTGAAAATTTGTCGCACAACCGGCGCTAATTACGGACCCGACGTCCCGGTGCATTTATAAGAGGAACTAAGGTCATTATATAAGAACACTGTTACTCCATTAAGGCGTAATCCTTCGTTCAAGTCTGTTTCCAGGACTTAAATGTTGTTTGTCTGTTTGTTATATTGTATTTAAGTTCTTTAGCGTCTGTACATTTGATTATATTTGATTTAATCTTGGCAATAACATATGAGTTATAAGATTGTCTGAGTATATCTGAGGAAATTATTTTGTTCAAAGTGGCTACACCAACTTTAAGGATGCATAAGATATTTTAGATTTCCTACGTCGAAGTTATTGCTTCCACCTCATTGTAAAACTATTACATACGTGTGTTATCGAACTGTGAGTGAATGGGCTGTTTGTATTCGTACATAGAGACTATTGTATTTGTTTTTGACGAATATCATTTCTATAAATCTGATGAAGGAGTGAGTATATACTTCGATACGTCGTGTATCTTCACATTAAAGAAGTTGTTATCCAGGAAATATTCCTCTTCGAATTCACAAGACTACACAGTATTAAATTGTTTGTCATTTTCACTATCTTATTATCATTCTCCGGAGTTCCTGCAAACATCACTTTCATCAAGATAAATCATAAAAGAAATGAGATATAAACTGTATAAAAGTATAAAAGAATGTACATACCTCTGTTGGTTTTCTAATATGTATGATTTACAATTCCAAATATCTAAAGTTTTCGACGTCGTACTCTAAAACTGAAAAATGCAGGCGTTGAGTAGCCAGCCAAGGAATACTTAAATTTCTTTGAAAGAAAATATGATATTTTGAGTTTACAATGTTTCAAAAATTATTCTGGATAAAACACAACTGTTCATCGACATATAAGGCAGCTTCTTTGTGAAAATCAATAAATGTGTCACCAATGTAATGCATTCAAACTATTGCAGATATGTGTTATTGTATATTTATAATGTCTTAATCAAATGCATCAGATTCTTATATATTTCAAATATTGAATAAATCGAAACCAACTGAGGTGTGTACTTTCTTTTGTACTTTGTACTCATACAATATCGCACAATTTGATAGAAGTCACAAAATATAATGGCCAACCCTTGTCGAGGATATTTTTACTTTTTCTCAACTTATCAACGGGTATATTTGATATTAGGAGACAAGAAGGTAAGGGAATATGTTATAAAAAATCGTTCTTCAATATTATTCATTGAAAATTCTTCATCTCTAAACAAACACTGCCATTAGTATCTCAGGGTGGTGATGCTATATAAACTGCCAAGCAAAAGAAAGTATGCTTTTATCATATGTATGATTTTCAATTCGAATATCTCAAATTTGCGACGTCATAATCTAAAACTGAAAAGTACAGGTGTTTACTCAGCAGTCAAAGAATACTTCTATGTGTTTTTTTGTTTTAAAAAAAAAAAAAAAAAATGAAATTTAAAAATTTAAATTTCTTCAAAAATATATTTTTGATGATACAGACCTGTTCATCGACATATAAGACATATCCTATGTGAAAATTAATAAATGTGCCCGATTCTGCACACATTTAAAACATTATAATCACGGTTGGGGTCATTTCATTTCTTACCCCCGTCTTCATTAGACAAAGATATTATGACTAATATGTAACCACAGTCACCAATGAATTCATTCAAACTACTGCAGATAAGTATTACTGTATCCTGCCATAGTCAAATGCATTTGGTTTCTTTTAAATATTCAATTAATCGAAACCAACTGAGGTGAGTACTTTCTTTTGTACTTCAGTTTACAATGCCTTCTGATACAATATCACACAATTTGATAAAAGTCACAAATGACCAACGCTTTTCGAGGATATTTTTACTCTTTATCAACTTATCAACCGGTATATTTGATATTAGGAGACAAGAAGGTAAGGGAATATGTTATCAAAAATCGTTCTTCAATATTATTCTTTTGCCCGGTAGTTTAGTATTGTCAGAATGTTAATCACAGCAGTGCGAGTATGTAACGATATCCCCTGTGTAATACAGTGTTACCACACACTGTGATCACTCTTGAAATGTCTCCAAATGGACTACTAGCTACCGGAATAAGGTGCACAGCGTTTGTCACAACACGTACATTGACGGTAGATAATTTTCGGGTCTTTGACTAATGGCGTAAAAGTAAGAGAATAAAATGCTATAACAGACATGTGTAAGGTATTTATTAAGTATTTTGAATTGGGCAATGTGTTCTAAGATGTACATGTAGAAACGAGTTGTTTAAATGACAACAATGATTATTTTCAGTATTATGTCAACCCCAGCAACCTGCATCGTCACAAAATCCACAGCAACAACCTCAATATCCACCAAATCAACAGCAACAGCCTGGATTACCTAACAATCCACAGGAACCACCTACATATAAAGCAAATCCCCAGCAACCAACTGCATATCAACCAAATCAACAGCAACAACCTGCATATCAACCAAATCAACAGCAACAACCTACTTATCAACCAAATCAACAGCAACAGTCTGCTTATCAATCAAATCAACAGCAACAACCTGCTTATCAACAAAATCAACCGCAACAACCTGCTTATCAACCAAATCAACCGCAACAACCTGCTTATCAACCAAATCAACAGCAACAACTTACTTATCAACCAAATCAACAGCAACAGCCTGCTTATCAATCAAATCAACAGCAACAACCTGCTTATCAACAAAATCAACCGCAACAACCTGCTTATCTACAAAATCAACAGCAACAACCTGCTTATCAACAAAATCAACAGCAACAACCTGCTTATCAACAAAATCAACAGCAACAACCCGGTTTTCTTCAAAATCCAGTGCAACAACCCGGTTTCCCTCAAAATCCACGACAACAATCTCGATATCCAAGATATCAACAGCAACAAGTCGGTTCTTCTCAAAATACACAACTACCTGGATATCCTCAAAATCCACAGCAAAAACCTGGATTGTCCCAAAATCCACAACAGTCTGGATTTCTACCATATCCGCAGCAACAAGTTGGTATGTCACCGGGTCCTCAAGGGCTGCTGGCACAACGATTAGTGTCAAAGCCAGAGCCTCAGCAACGAAGGGGATACCCACCGCAGGGACCAACGTATTTCCAACAACAACAACAACAACAACAACAACAACAGTCAGCTTCACAAACCTCTGGGCAACAACCACAACAGCCACAGTATCCCTGGCAGCAACTACGACCAGAGATAGCAAATTACTTACAACAACAACAGCAGCCATCACAGTTTCCTTGGCAACAGAAAACACCAGGGTATCCATGGCAACAACAACCACAGCAGCCACAATATTCCTGGCAGCAACAGAAGCCAGGGTCAGTAAATTCATGGCAACAAAACCAAATGCCAGGGCAGTTTCCTTGGCAACCGAAGCAGCCAACATTCCCTTGGCAACAACCGCAACAAACGCAATATCCGTGGCAACAGTCACAAAACTCTGGGCAATTCGGATCGCAATATCAACAACCCTTTTTTCAACAAAGCCAGCAACAACAGCAAATGAAACAGCAATATTCCCAATATCAAACCAGACAACCACAAAACCCATTCTCAAATTCAATGTCACCATCCGGAAGTCAAATCTACCCGCCAGGAGTTCCTTTCCCTTATCAAGGAAGTCAAATGTACCCCCCGGCCGGAAGTCCTAGCTTCCCCTCCTACCAACCACCACCATACTGTGGACCAACGAACTGTCCCCCAAGGTGCCTGTACGGAAGCAATACCACTATAGACGCCCGCGGTTGTAATAATTGTACGTGCAATCCTGAACCTTCCTGTCCACCAATACCGCTTTGTGTAGAGAATATCGAATGCCCAAGAGGATACAAGAAGGTTGACGGTTGCGTCTCACCAACATGCGAGTGTAACAACAATACTTGTCCCCCCATATCATGCTCAAGTAACCCCAAGTGCACCAATGGGTTTGCTAGGAGTGAGACGGGGCCTGCTTGTCCAACTTGTGAATGTAGAGGTAAGAGCAATGTTACGTCACCGATGGGGTACTAATATACCTTGAATACCAGTTGGATTAAACCGGCGAAACCTGTTAAATCGTTTGGAAATCCATTGATGCAGATAGTTGCCTGGCTCTCAGAGTGTGGGTCTGAAGGACTCACTCCCCCGAAAATATTAGTCTAGCACGCCGGCAGAAGTTAACCATTGAGTTTTAATGTAAAAAAGTGTTCTGAATAATATTCCTCAATGTTTTCATATCGTATTACTTTCCCAGCCAGTGTTTTTACCCCCACGTGTAATGTTAGCCTGAAAGCGTAAGCAAGGTCACCATTGTGTTCAAGATTGATTGTTTACCCACAGGAAACTTCAGCTCTATTGCATGCAGAAAGCTGCCGTGTCTTGAGACACTTCGCTGTCCCCAAGGATCAGAGCCAGAACAGATCAAAGGATGTCCAGTCTGCGCATGCACACCTCCCAAGTACTGCTTTCCGGTCTTCTGTGGCTGGATTAGCTGTCCTTTCGGGCATGAATACGTTAATGGTTGCAAAACATGCCAGTGCAAGATACCATCAATACCCTGTCCTTCGAATCCTATCACGTGCACTCGCCGAGGATGTTCCCGAGGATTCGCCGCGGATTCATTCAACTGTCCAACCTGTAGATGTAACAGTGCGTATATCACTTTGTACTATATATCAATATGAAGTGCATTAAACAGTACAGTAACCGTATGTAATTTACAAATGACGTAGTAACGGTATGTAATTTACAAATGATGTAGCAATGGTATGCAATTTACAAACGGCGTAGTAATGGTATGTAGTTTACAAATGACGTAGTAATGGTATGTAATTTACAAATGACGTAGTAATGTCATGTAATTTACAAATGACGTAGTAAGGTCATGTAATTTACAAATGACGTAGTAATGGTATGTAATTTATAAATGATGTAGTAATGTCATGTAATTTACAAATGACGTAGTAATGGTATGTAATTTACAAATGACGTAGTAATGTCATGTTATTTACAAATGACGTAGTAAGGTCATGTAGTTTACAAATGACGTAGTAATGGTATGTAGTTTACAAATGACGTAGTAATGGTATGTAATTTACAAATGACGTAGTAATGGTTTGTAATTTACAAATGACGTAGTAATGTCATGTAATTTACAAACGACGTAGTAATGGCATTTAATTTACAAATGACGTAGTAATGGCATGTAATTTACAAATTACCGCGTAGCTAAAACATTTGAGTTAGATAATGTGGAAAAAGAATGAACTTCACGCTGTCTATTTCCTACTGCATCAACAACTAGCGCCACTACAGTACAGACTGTCCTAGGAAGGTTGCGCTGTTTAATAGTCTTTGGGTCGATACGACTTTTTAATTCGCCGTAATTGGTAAAGTTTCGAGACGAGCTTCTAAAGTGAATGTCAGGTAGACAGAAAGGTCCGTTATAAGTTGAAGCTTCATGCTCCTTTCTGTCCAAATTTAAGACGGTTGGTGAATAACTCTACTCATTATAGATACAGATACTGCTATAATTGACGTCCTATTGTATGTGCGTGTACGTAATGAACAATAACCCCACTTGGGATCATTATATCACTAACAATGTATTTCCCAACCAAGAAATGAATCACACAGTTAAAAACATAGAATTCAATGATATGACGGTACTGTTTCAGGTTATTTATATCGTCGTATTCATTGATTTAATGTCATATCTTTACATCAAACTGGATATGTTTTCTCGTAAACACAGTATGTGAGTAACACGAGCGATCTATTGTCAATCTATATTTTCTTTCATGCAGGACGCGCATAAAGCCAAGGGGAGACAACTAGAGGGTGACTATCAGACAGGCTGGCAATGGTTGACGCCGGGACTGAGAATGAAATACACACATGCAAACAACACGAAAAGAAAATTCACTTTCCATGAAAGGAGCATAATAAAAAAATTCATCTTTTGTTTGTTGTTCATTATTATATACAGTATTATATGACGGCTTTAGATGAGTCGTGTTTCAAATTGAAACTCATATACTTCATATTCGATTTTTAATTGAACTAATTATAAAATCGTAAAGAAAAAGATAAAAGAAGACGTTTATTTCGCTAGCTCATTTATTTATTCAGTCATTCATTATTATTGGAACGATTTGATACGGCACAAAATTATGTGAATGCAATTCTAAAATAAGACAGTCTTCGAGTCGAGGGATTTTATATTTGCTTACGCTTCAGTCAGTATTGCCCCTGCCACTGGTTTCACCATACAGTTTATCATTTACAAAAAGATTTGATTTTAAAAGTCTTAATATTTAACGTGACTATATTAACCGCTGCGACAGGATTTATATGTGTCCATCTCCAGACAAAGACTTGATATGAAATGGGAAGCTCGTTACATGTCCTTTAATTAGGTTAATCAGTAAATGTGTTTTAACAATTTCTTCTTACCAAGTTTAAGACACAACACTTGTCAAGGCAGTAGAAGTGCGACCTGCGCTGACCTACCTCCTTAAAACAATTCTTGGTTACCCACAAAGTAGGAGAAATGTCTGTAAGCTAAGAATATACCAACACAGCATATATTATAAGAAAAGCGCAGAATCAGTTTTTGTAAAGCTTATTTAAAGCAATAATCTTTTAGAAGGACAAGATATCACAACCCTTTGTGAACAACATCGTGTATAGATTCATCAAATGCATGAGAAAAATGAACGAAGTGGCAATAAAATCTTCACTGCAGCGTGTCCTACAAAATAACGTTTTCAGTCGCTTTTTATATACAGCATATATTGTATACAGCGCATATGTCAAGATCAGCTATTTAGAACTGTCACAGTACGTTTTCCAAACATGTCGATGTACCCAAAACTTACTTATAAACAATGCCGGACAAGATAACTTAAATCTACGACTTATAAATGCAACTGAAAGTTATTTACATCGTTTATCGAATAAATAATATTTTAGAGTTTTTTTAAAACATCCCATTACAAATTCATGGGTTAGGAATCTCCTTAAGACAACGAGTTAGGAGAGTTTTGACTTGTTTAATGACGTCCTACAGCAAGAGAGTCAAGTGTTGTAATGTCGACAATATCTTTCATTAACTTACTTTCCAGATTTTATCCTTTTTTTCAATTTAACTACCCAAGTTTCAGGACGATTATTTGGACTGTTGCAAACTTCTACCTGCATTTACGCTGATAGTGATATGCTTTTATTCAGGTAAAGAGGCCACCGGCCCATTATACATGTACAGAGCATGATAAATTCAGTTTTAATACAAGAGCGCTGTATTATACATTTACAGGTTAAATTGAGAACATTTGATGTCGGATATTATACAACAGGTATCCCTTTAAAAATGGAATTACGTTTCTTTGCAGCAAGAAATATATATTTTGCCAAATTTATACACTGATTGCGAGACGTGGAACAAAATAGCAAAGCTAATTTCTCCGGAGTTGGAAAAGAATGATGATATCGAGGTAACAAATTGACACGCAGGTCACGATAATATGGGCACACGAGGCAAAAATGAAACTCATCTTCAATACTAGTTCTTATGCAAAAGGGACAAAAACGTTCATGTCTTGGTATGCCATAGTACTACCCGTTTCAATAAGAAGACTATGATTGGATCCAAGAAAATTTAAGATATTAATTCGAAATAATATTACATCCATGAACCGAACCCAATTACGATATTGAAAATTATCCATTATAGCTGAGAATAATACCAGTTTAGAACTAGATTGAATGTTATCATGACAACCTGGGTTTCAATGTCTACACACCTTTGCCTAAAATAATACAAGAATAGACCAGCCCTTCCAACTCCCTGTTGAAACCAAACCTCTGCGAAACCATATGAAAACAACAATGATTTAACCTTAAGTGCCCAGCAAGCACTACCACTTTCTGCCCGTTTATATTGGAAACTATAGGCTTTCTTCAATATAGCATTATTTTCTTGTGTTAATAATCTAAGCCAAAATTTTATAATTTTTGAGTAATGGGACACTTTGACAGATTGCCTAGTCAGAATTAATCTCACAAAATTAGTTGGAGTATTTCTTTTCAGTCCCAAAGTTAATTTACAAAATTTAATGAAAACATTTTCAACATCAGGTGATGCGTCAAACCCCAATTTCTGATCCATAAGTCAAAATTGGTAGAACTTTTATGTCAGAAATTTTGAAACAAATATTTTGCGGCAAAGATGTAAATTTACCTAACCTTGATTGGAGTATTTGAATAACTTTCCAAGCCTGCTGGGCTAATGTCTTTTGAGTTAAATACCAAGAACCAGATGAGGATAGCTGAACACCAAGATATTTATAATTGGATACTATTGTAACTTCATCATTACCAATTCGAAACCTATCCTGACATCTTAGCCTACCGCCATTTCTAAATATAACCACTTTACTTTTATCAATATTAACAATAAGCTTCCATTTATTACAATATGCATACAGCTTATCCAGACGTTTTTGTAAACCAACAACAGACACGTCCATTAGGATGATATCGTCGGCAAACAACAAGACGAACAGTTCTAAAGCATGTAGTGTAACACCATGGGCTTCACAATCTAGCTCCTCAACAATGTCATTGATGAAGAAAGAGAATAAAAATGGCGATAGCTGGCATCCCTGTCTAACCCCGGAGAGACAGTCAAAAAATTCTGTAAGACCATAATCTAAGGAGACACAAGATTTTACAGATCTATACATATTCTTAAGAACTCGAAATATTCTCCCTTTGACACCACCTGTCCATAATTTGAAAAATAAACCATTTCTAAAAACAGAGTCAAAAAAGGAGGAAATATATTTATTGATCAACGTCTCCACAACGAAAATATTATCTGTAGTCTGAAAGCCCTTTCTAAATCCAGATTGTTCACCAACTATACAACTTTCTTGGGATGCCCAGCTATTTAACCTATTACAGAGAATTTTTCCAAATATTTTACCAGCTACATCTAAGAGGGTTATAGGTCTATAATTCTTGGGGTCACGAGAGTTACCTTTCTTGAAAATTGGAAGAATAAAACCATAGGACCACTGTTCAGGGAAGATGCCAGTAGACAGTACAAGGTTAAAAAGAGCTAGCAACATGTTCAGACAAACCGGTGGTGCATTCTGGAAGAAATCAACTGATAGCCCGGAGAGCCCTGGTGCTTTACCCGGCTTCATGCTGTCTAGTGCTGATAACGGTACAGCGGTACTTATGGCTGCATCCAACAACTCACTTTCAATATCAACAGTTCCATCAATCACTTCAGCTGATATAGAGTTTTCAAAAACATCAACACTTTTATAGAAATCAACAAAGTCTTTACAATCCCGGTCTTGCTGAAACAAAGATTCAAAATAAATTGTCCAATCATCAGGTTTAATATATTTTGATATCACAAATGATTTATTTTGGAGGGTACTCCAAAAGTCCTTACTGTTATGTTAAGGATAACATACAAGTAACAGAATGTACGAGCCGCGGAGCGGCGAGTTCATTGTTTTCACGAATGTACGGTTACGCGTATGTTATCTGACTTAAAATACAGCCTCCGTATAAGAATGGTTTAGAATAGTCTGATTCTGGTTTTAGGAGAATAATACTCACATTGCATGGCACTTTAATTACATACAAGACGTATTTCAATATATAATTCCTAAAAAACCTTTGAGATGCCCCCAACCTTGCAACCCGTACATTATTAATGCACGTGAAAGTTGTTTTTTAGGCCCGTTGTAACCATCTTACTAGAACATTCCTACTGCACGTGCAACGTAATCATCTAGCCAGTACATTCTTAATGCACGTGTAAGCTGTTTAAATCATGCGCGTCGTAAAGCTCTTGCTAGAACATTCTGAAAGCACGTGCAATGTAACAACTAGCCAGTACATTCTTAATGCACGTGTTATCCTTGCCAAATGGTCTAAATGCACGTGCGACATAACCATCTAGCCAACACATTCTTTCTGCATGTGCAAAACGGATATTGATTTGGTATAAAAGGGACGTTGTCTCAGTTGAACTTAGACATTATGTATGGCAATTTTGATGTCGAGTGGGACGAGATGGCCGAATATCCTCACTTCGAAGACATTTCGTCCGACGATGATGACGTTTTATCACAAGCAACCAAACAAATTGAAGAATCGTATTTAAGCAAACGTTCGACTGTGACAAAGGATTTTTCATCGGGTGATGACGAAATGTTATCACAGGGTGCAAGCCAAATTGAAGAAAGATACGGACGGTTTGCTGTGCCAAAAAGTGAAAATGAAATGACTTTATTGAGCAAACGACAGTAAGTTTAGTTACCGTTTACAGTTCTTATCGCAATCATAAGTATTTTTTTAAAAGTTAATTTGTATTGAAGCAAGTGATTGTAAGTTTATTTACAATTTCCAACATAACTACTCTTTATCATTAGTGTTTGCAACATTTTTACGATTTTGAAATTCGAAATTACGAAATTGAAATACAGCAGTGACGTCATTCGACCTTTTGTTATAAGTTTCAACGAAAATATGTGAATTTAGTACAAATTTGACAGTAGTTATTTTAACAAAAGGTGATAATGATATTGTCTATTTTCCAGATTATCTGAAAGTACAAAGAACAAGTACAAATGGGCTGTCAAGACATACAAAGATTGGGTCGAAAATAGGAATGCTGTAGCGAAGCGTCAAGGAACGGGACCGATTTTCAAAGTTAATTTGGAAGGTATGACTGTGTGTGAGATGAACATCGCTCTCAGTAGATTTATAACTGAAGTCCGAAAAGTGAACGGAACTGATTACCCTGGATCCACGCTGTACGAAATGTTGACGTCGATCCAGCTGTACTTGGAACAATGTGATGTTGAAGTAAATTTTTTCTCTGAACCAATGTTTAATCAGTTAAAAAATACACTGGATTCTGTAATGCGACAACGATCTGTTGATGGAATCGGTACTTCCAGACGTCAAGCTCAAGTCATCAGCGCGGAAGAGGAAAACTTGATGTGGAACAAGAATGTTCTTGGAAGTGAGAACCCACAGCAGTTGCAGAACACAGTTCTGTATCTCCTTGGAATCAACTTTGCCCTAAGAGCAGCAAAAGAACACAGAGCTTTGCGACTGCAACATTCACAACTGAGTCTGACAACTGACTCTAGAGGGAAAACTGTACTGCGCTATACAGAAGATGTTTCTAAAGCACGACATGGAGGACTGAAACACAGAAAAAAATTACAGAAAGTTGTCGATGCCTACCCAAATGAATCTGATCGCAGTCGATGTGTTGTGACACTGTATAAGAAATATGTCAAACTGTGGTAAGCATTGCATTTTAAATCCATCCAAATGCACTCAATTTAATTTGTTTAAATCTTAAGTGTTCAAAACGAACATTAGCCAATCTAATCTGTAAAAAATGCTATTTTGTTCTGCGTAGCCAAAACTGAATAAAATAAATTGATAATGTATGGTTCCTTCAGTTCATGTTCATAAAATTAAAAAACCATGATAATATATCAAGACTGATTTTCTGTTCTTCTTTTCAGTCCCCCTGGCGCTAAGGACTTTTATTTGAGACCATTGACCAAACCACGCCCAGGACAGTGGTATGGTGCTGCACCGTTAGGAGTACACACTATAGCTTCAACAGTGTCGAAAATGGCAGCCGCTGCTGGATTATCAGGATTCAGAACAAATCATTCTTTGAGAGCAACTGCAGCGACCCGATTGTATCGTCAAAATGTAGCTGAGCAACTCATAAAGGAAACAACTGGCCATTCTTCAGATGCAGTGCAAGCATACAAAAGAACATCTGAAGAACAGAAGGAAGCTTTCAGTCGCGTTCTTCAGTGCCAAGGTCAGGGTCCCATGGATACCGGAACAGTCGCCGTGGAGAAGGATGATAATCGTAAAAGCTGCACTTTCAGCATCACTTGCAAAGTCGACGTTTTGTAAAACCTTGCTTGAATTAAAAGTTCCAATCTCATTTTGTCTGTTGTCTTTTTTCTATGAAAATAGCGTTATTCATTCAAATATAGAGATTGTTGTAGGGACCATCTCAAACATTAATATTGCTTATTTTCACTGTAAAACAGTAGATTCCTGAAGGATAATGTACAATTGAAATAATAGAGTGACGTCACTGCTGTATTTTAATATTGTTCAAACATGTCATCAAGCTATCAACAAAGCTGTTATGAGAGGAGCGAGCTTTCTGTGAGCACAAGTCTTTATACTCCCTCCATGCTGATGTATATTTCAGTCGGTCTATTTGGCTACCGGAATCATGAGATGCACGAAGGCATCGACGTGCATTTGCACGTGCTGTCTCACATTCATAATCAAACCAGTTACGTCCCTTGTTGGATTGACAGTTCCTTGCTGTTGGGCGTCTAATTTCACAATGACTAGCACAGGTTGACACAATGTTTGTAAACAAATCAGTCGCACAGTCGATATCGTTATTTTCTACTGCATGGTTGAATGCTGAATAGTTTTCTGACGAAATTTGATTCCAATTGTCAATATATGACAATTTATGTTCTTCTTTCCATTTATATCTAGTTCTTGTTGAATGCAAATCAGGAGGATATATATTGGGAGTAGTTTTGACGTTAATCGAGAATGTCACTGGAAGATTGGTTGATTCTACCTGATCGTCTACTTGAAAAGATGATATCATAGGGAATGAGATTTCATGTGTCAGCAAGTAATCAATAACACTGTGCCCATTGTTAGCAAAGCACGTAAACTTTCCTTCTCCAGCATCACTACTAACACGACCGTTGCAGATTCTGAGACCCGTTGTTTTGCAGAAATCAAGTAAGTATTGTCCTCTAGTATTCAAGACATTGTCTTGAGAATATCTCGGAATAAAGTCACTATCCTCTTGGTAATTTACATCATCATCAATAGGTAAGTAGGTTGAGTCATCGTTCTCAATATAGGCATTTGCACATCGTGTACGGGCATTAAAATCACCCATGAGGAAAATATTGGAGTTTGGGAAATTAGATTTATAATTATTCACATCATTTTCAAGAGTGCTAAAAACATCTTCCAAAGAATATACACTTGATTTAGGTGGTGAATAATATATCAAAAGCAAATAATAAAGTTTCACTAACTGTTTCAAATTTAAGCCATAAGATATTTTCAGAGTCAGATTGCAAGATACAGCAGTACTCAGAAATGTCATCACTCACCAGATACAAAAGACCTCCAGAGTTTCTTATTGCATTACAGTGTTTACGGCGAAGTTTCCTAAATTGCGAATATCCATTGAACACAAACACATCTGTTTCACTGGCCCAAGTTTCCACAAGACAAACGATCTTGAAGTTGTTGATATATCCTTGAAATGATGTAATATTTATTTTAGATTTCCTACCTTCTATATTCCAGCACACGAATTTCACATCCATGGTGTCTGATGGGCCTTGGCCAGCCTGCTATTGTTCAGTACCAGAAGGGGGGTTTTCAGTTTCCTGGTCTTCACTGAGCGGAGGGGGATGTCGCTTTAAACGTTTCACAAGCTTCAGTTTAGAGAAGTCTGATTCATCCAACTTGAAAAGATTATCGTCTATTTGAAGTTTGGTGTATCTCAACACGGAAAATTTATTCTCCTGTCGTGCATCATTCATGAAGGGTTTCAGTTTATTTCTAACGCTGCGTTCTTCCTCCGTGAAGTCATGTGAAACATGTATGTTAGTGCCTTTCAGATGTTTGGAAGAAGCCATCACATGCGACTTGTGTTTGGGGTTGGAAAATGTCACTATAACTGGTCTCGATCCCAGACTCTTGGAAGCCAGTCTTCTTGCTGAGACTATTGTTGTCTGTTCCTCAGAAAGATGCATTTTATTTCTTATCACGTCAACTATTTTCTCTTCAGTTTGTTCAAATGTTTCTTTATCAGTCTCTTCAACATTGTAGAAGATAATGTTGTTTCTTTTACTCTGATTTTCCATGTTATTTATTTTACGTTTTAAGGATGAAACTTGTTCTTGTAAATTACTGTTTTCGGTCACTAATCCTTGAAAGTCCTGTTTAATGTTATTTATCCTGGAGGACAGAGTTTTGAAATTGTCAGTTATATCTTTTCTCATGGCTCGAATTTCTTTCAGGAGTTCACTATTACTCGGCTCGTTTTGTGAAGATTTTGGTGTTTGTCGTGTCACTCTACCTGCGTCTTCTGGACCGGGGCCGGGGCCTTGGTTAAGGTTAACATCGTTGCCCAACTGAATAAGCAGCATAACACTCACGACGACGGCCGCTCTCACCAGCCCACCTGTACCTGCCGGCACGTGCAACATGGCGACACGCATGGCTTGAGACAGCTTCGCATGGCGTCCCATAAATGCTATAAAAGTTGAGGCAAAACTGCCGATATGGCTTCTATAAGATGCTACATCACATCCCATGGTTAGTTGGGAAGAAGTTCAGGTACATACAAGCTGTTACTTAATTGTCAAATTTGACTTTCGCTGCAATTTCGCCAGAGCTGCTCTTCGGACGTGTTCTCGCATTGCCACCAGGTGGCGCTGATGAAACTTGATCTACCAGAGCAGCACACAGAATAAAAAGATGTTATTGATCTACCAGAGCAGCACACAGAATAAAAAGATGTTATTGTAAGAAATTTAATTTGTTGAAAAATCTCAAATTTGATATTTGAAATCCCGATTCCGTATGGTAATGTAAAACTATGACGCCTTCTTACATGTGAGAGAAAACACGTGAGTGACAAACACGTAGTTCCTCCCTTGGTGTGGTTCCATGCCTTATCCATGACCCTTGACCTTGCTCTGAAATGTTTCTTCGAGATACTAATATGCTTTCAACAAGAGCAGTGCAATGGTCTGAGTGTTCTCACAGCACACGAAAGGAACAAACCCCAATCTGCCTACAGTACCATTCTGCCTACATCCCATGCTGCCTACATCCCATTTGCCTACATCCCATTTTGCCTACATCTTATTCTGTCTACATCCCATTCTGCCTACTGTCCAATTCGCCCACACCTCATTCTGCCTACACCTCATTCTGCCAACATTACGTATCTACCTCCAGTCCAAATCTGCCTACAAAAACAAATCTAAGATTTTCCTGTCTTATATAGAAACAGTTGTTTATTTAGTATTTTGCAAATAATCATGCCTGAGAGCATACTCGTAATCCATGTTTGTCCGACAGTACAGTTTGAGGGCTTCAACATATATGAACACGCACAACTTACTTCATGAGCACTGGACCATAACATGTTGTTTTATCATGTGGGCAGATTGACATTGTAGGCAAAATGGAGAGACACCTTTTCCTCTTTGTCTAATGTGTTTTATTCCATGCGTCGTTCATCCTCGGTGACATATATGCTCCGTTACTCTCCACTATATCACCCAGGTGGAGAGTAGCGGAACATATATAAAACCATGTGTAACCGAGGATGTGCGTCGTTACGATAATTGAATGCATGGTTACAATACACAAACAGTAACCAATCTTACCATGCATGCACATCGAGTGGCAAATGTAAAAGCCAATAATCTATCGGCAAGTTGTTTCGGGACTGAACTTTAGGCCACGCCCAGTCACGCATCGCTATCAATGTCATGGTACTATTGTCATAATTAACAATGAATGCATTATGTTATTGTTAATAAATAAATGTAATATTTGCTATGTGTTCAAACATTATGAAATAACATTAATGTGCCCTTTTGGGAATTGAAGTAAATGAGTTTGCATAAATATCCAATTCAAATAGCAATATATCTAGCTAAATATTAATTTTGTAGAAGAGAATACAGTTATTCATTAACAATAAGATTTATTCAAGTGAATGGAAAGTTTGTTTCGTAAACTTGAAATAATACAGCTATGAGAGAAATAAATACAAATAACCCTTAACGACAAAGTAATTATTTTGCCGACAAAGGGTAAATAAAGACTTGTGCAAAGACATACAATGTTGCAATCTATAGTATATATATATATATATATATATATATATATATATAGTGGAGTATATATATATATATATATATATATATATATATATATATATATATATATATAGACAGCTTGCTCACAGTTTATGTATCAACATCTACCTACTTCCTTTCCGTTTCATTATGGGGGGCAGGATAGTGCAGTGGTTAGCGCGTTCGGCTTCGGGTCAAGAGGTCCGGGGTTCGAATCCCTCCAGGAGCAACAGCTGAACCGTTCTGAATATACACTGAATATCAGCTATAGTTCCATTTGTCCAATATAGTTCCAGCCGATGGTCGCAGGTTTCACCGCAATACGTAGCCGCATGGCGTTGCGGGCTTTCTCCCTGTCAAAATACTAGCAGCTTGAAAGCGGCGTTAAACCCCAAATCACCTCACCTGACCTCCGTTTCATTATGACGCAGTTAAACAATGTGGGCGTGTTTTATACATGTTAAAATGTTCAATCATGCCATGATTACAAAGACTGTATATCTTATGAAAATAGTTTATTGAATAATTATATATACATCATGAAACACTGGAAATACTTTGCATTGTTTATAAGGACAAATACAAAGAAGCGGTCGTAAAATATAAAAAACAATACAATGACGTACAAAACATATAAAATCCGAACTGATGTTTATACAAAAAATACTACTATGATAGTTACAAATAAAAATTGTTCGATCAATTGGTTAAAGGTGCATTCAGTGTTTTGTCAGACGAATTATATTTGGCTTTGATAAATGCCGGAATAGCATAAGTGCTGAATTCAGTTCACATAATTTTACTCAACTTGAGAATTCATATCCAATCGTCTATTAACTTGTTGTCAATGAAAATCTAGCAACATCCTTATAGATATATATAAGCTGAAACTACACGTCAAATTTACATACATAGTGTTTATAAGACCTTTTAAGCATGACAAACCCAACATTGTCTTTTTGAATGTTGTGAAAGAGGTTTTCAAACGCGGTGCATTTTCCGGTTTTCGATCATATATCCCTTCTTTCAATTTACATCGTCACTATACTGAACAGACCAGGATTAGAGTTAGTAAAGCATCAGCACGTACTTCTCGATAAAACACCATATTTGTCCCTCTAGTAGACCCCTATATGTCCCTCTACAGACCCCTACATTTTCCTCTAGTAGACCCGTATATGTCCCTCTAGCAGACCCCTATATGTCCCTCCAGCAGACCCCTATATGTCCCTCTAGCAGACCCCTATATGTCCCTCTAGTAGACCCCTATATGTCCCTCTAGCAGACCCCTATATGTCCCTCTAGCAGACCCCTATATGTCCCTCTAGGTGACCCCTGTATGTCCCTCTAGCAGACCCCTGTATGTCCCTATAGCAGACCCCTATATGTCCCTCTAGCAGACCCCTGTATGTCCCTCTAGCAGACCCCTATATGTCCCTCCAGCAGACCCCTATATGTCCCTCTAGTAGACCCCTATATGTCCCTCTAGCAGACCCCTATATGTCCCTCTAGCAGACCCCTGTATGTCCCTCTAGCAGACCCCTATATGTCCCTCTAGCAGACCCCTATATGTCCCTCTAGCAGACCCCTATATGTCCCTCTAGCAGACCCGTATATGTCCCTCTAGCAGACCCCTATATGTCCCTCTAGCAGACCCGTATATGTCCCTCTAGCAGACCCCTATATGTCCCTCTAGGTGACCCCTGTATGTCCCTCTAGCAGACCCCTATATGTCCCTCTAGCAGACCCCTATATGTCCCTCTAGCAGACCCCTATATGTCCCTCTAGCAGACCCGTATATGTCCCTCTAGCAGACCCCTATATGTCCCTCTAGCAGACCCCTATATGTCCCTCTAGTAGACCCCTATATGTCCCTCTAGCAGACCCCTATATGTCCCTCTAGCAGACCCCTATATGTCCCTCTAGGTGACCCCTGTATGTCCCTCTAGCAGACCCCTATATGTCCCTCTAGCAGACCCCTATATGTCCCTCTAGCAGACCCCTATATGTCCCTCTAGCAGACCCCTATATGTCCCTCTAGCAGACCCCTATATGTCCCTCTAGGTGACCCCTGTATGTCCCTCTAGCAGACCCCTATATGTCCCTCTAGCAGACCCCTATATGTCCCTCTAGCAGACCCCTATATGTCCCTCTAGCAGACCCCTATATGTCCCTCTAGCAGACCCCTTTATGTCCCTCTAGCAGACCCCTATATGTCCCTCTAGCAGACCCCTATATGTCCCTCTAGCAGACCCCTATATGTCCCTCTAGCAGACCCCTATATGTCCCTCTAGCAGACCCCTATATGTCCCTCTAGCAGACCCCTATATGTCCCTCTAGCAGACCCCTATTTGTCCCTCTAGCAGACCCCTATATGTCCCTCTAGCAGACCCCTATATGTCCCTCTAGCAGACCCGTATATGTCCCTCTAGCAGACCCCTATATGTCCCTCTAGCAGAACCCTATATGTCCCTCTAGCAGACCCCTATATGTCCCTCTAGCAGACCCCTATATGTCCCTCTAGGTGACCCCTATATGTCCCTCTAGGTGACCCCTATATGTCCCTCTAGCAGACCCCTAAATGTCCCTCTAGCAGACCCCTATATGTCCCTCTAGCAGATCCCTATATGTTCCTCTAGCAGACCCCTTTATGTCCCTCTAGCAGAACCCTGTATGTCCCTCTAGCTGACCCCTATATGTCCCTCTAGCAGACCCCTATATGTCCCTCTAGCAGACCCCTATATGTCCCTATAGCAGACCCCTATATGTCCCTCTAGCAGACCCCTATATGTCCCTCTAGCAGACCCCTATATGTCCCTCTAGTAGACCCGTATATGTCCCTCTAGCAGACCCCTATATGTCCCTCTAGCAGACCCCTATATGTCCCTCTAGCAGACCCCTATATGTCCCTCTAGTAGACCCCTATATGTCCCTCCAGCAGACCCCTATATGTCCCTCTAGTAGACCCGTATATGTCCCTCTAGCAGACCCCTATATGTCCCTCTAGCAGACCCCTATATGTCCCTATAGCAGACCCCTATATGTCCCTCTAGCAGACCCCTATATGTCCCTCTAGCAAACCCATATATGTCCCTCTAGTTGACCCCTGTATGTCCCTCTAGCAGACCCCTATATGTCCCTCTAGTAGACCCCTATATGTCCCTCTAGCAGACCCCTATATGTCCCTCTAGCAGACCCCTATATGTCCCTCTAGCAGACCCTTATATGTCCCTCTAGCAGACCCCTGTTACGTGCTGTGAAGACGTTATCCGTTGATAAACAAATCTATCTATGAAAGTCAATTCTATGATTTCAAAAAGAGTAAACACAAAATCAAGTATTGGTATAAAATGAATTACATGAAAATCCTTTCGTGAAATTATATTCAAAGGAATCGCAAATATAAACTGATATCAAAATTAATTTCAAGAATGAATTCAATATATCTGACCATGAATTTCGATTCTGAAAAATACGATTTTAAAAAAGGTACTGTATGTTATATGCTTCATTCAAACTTTTTTCAAAATATTCTTTGTCAAAGTGTTGTTAATGTTAGCACCTCGATTACCAACTGGATAATTATTTTAAAGAATTAATATAATAAAATGAGTCTAAATACCATTATATTATCAAATCTATGATATACAATATTACACATTTTATTTGAAAATTCTAAGAAGACCATTCATGAAGAAAACACATTGAAAAATAAAATCATATGCATTGTATTTGGCTAAATATCTTCACTAAACTAAACAGATACTTGACATAAAATGACAAGGACCACGTTTCACGTACATTTATGAAAAGCATAAATTATGGCAAGGAAGAAAAGCAACATAAATTATTATAAAATAAGTGCATAAAAATGCAAAAATATGATTATTAATTACAACTTGCATGAACACTCTCTCGCTTATTAGTCAAGGAGGAATGTATATCATCTTAATCTAAATACATCGTTTCCCAAGCCAAAGCTCACGAGAAACTCAAGTCTTTTCCTCCCATAGTATCAAGGCATCCACAACAAACCTCAAGGCTGATATCATCAAACACAGGACATAACACCTGGACAACCAAATAGCCTGTTCACAATCTCGGATTTGATTTTTAAAACACCTCTCCCAAATGACGCAAAAGCAAATCATCAATTATTTTTCTCCACGAAATCAGCCTTGACCATCCATGTTGGGTGTTCCTCTGTTCCAACAATCTGTCTTTCCAAGGACTTGGAGAAAGTCAGCGGTACAGTCAATGCTGACAGTATGGTGCCTCACTCACAGGGTGATGGTTTGGTGCCTCATTCACAGGGATTGGTTTGGTGCCGCATTCACAGGGTGATGGTTTGAATCCTGCAAAGGACTCGTCCCGAAAAATAAGTACACGAATATGTACTATTGTAAATAATGGTATCCCAAATATAACGATGTTAATTTTTGTCAGTATTTAAATGACATGTATTTCTAACGACTAGTCAACGACTTTGAGCAATAGCAATGGTCGCTTCTCTACGGTAGGAGACGGCTTACTTCAAATATTTCGCTCAAAAAAGCTGCGCAAATATATACAACGAACAGTGTATTCAATATTTCAACAGCAAAGTGTTTTCAACCACCTTCTACCCTTTCTTGCCACTTCATCAAGATCAATATAAACTTTTCAAGATGTTCAATCACTGAGGGACATTACCAACAGTTCAAGTCGAGCACCTGTCACAATACACATTCATTCACTTGTACGACTTGCAGTGTCCCTCAAACCACCACCCCTCCCCCTCCCGCTCCGGTACCACCCAGCTGTAGCACCAGCAACACAATGTCGATGCAAGAATATTTAAAGGCACATGGTCTCCGAAGACTACAAATGGATGCTTGCTGCGTAGTTATACGCTCCCTTATACGACTCGTCCTCCTCCAGCACATACGCGTCCTCCAAGTAGTACATGGGCGTGTCGTTGTAGTACGTGCTTCGCCATGTTGAGAAGGGTTGATAGTAAAAAGGCCAATAGGCAAGAAACGGACGCGGAATCTTCATAAGGTCCGATTCTGTTCCGTATCTGGACGAATCTGAGGATCTTGATCGTGACCTGGCAGCACCTGCACACCTGTCAAACAAAAATTAATATTAGTTAATATTGAATATTAAGTGGATATTTGTTCATGATGACATATTACTACATCTCCCTGAAAATCAAATAACACCATCTTGGAAGATGACAGGTGGAGTAAAATAACTAATCATTTGTAAATGCGTGAATAGATATTGAACCAGTAGTTGCCATAAAACACACGCAACTAGGGAACACTGTCTAGATGATTAAAGGAAATTAAATCACAAATTGATTTGCCAGTGGAGATTGAATGTGGATGGTTTGAGACATGGAACAATTGGAAACAATTTCTAGAGAGGATCGGCCCATGTCTCTCGAAATATATTATTTTCTATTGAATTCTTAACTGCAATTGGTTCATTAGACTATTTTGTGAAAAACGAGACCCCCAAAAAATCCATATGTTGTTCCTATATTAAACTATAGCGACTTAAACTTTGCCGAAAAAAATCGTCTGCTTTTCACCCGCGAACAACAAACGAAAAATGGGGCGGTGCTTAGAGAGTTGGAAGATACCGGAAGTGACGTACATGAAGGGACGGGGTGTAAACATTCGCTTACTTCAACTCAACCAACAACATAATGTCAACACCATATCGACTTCCTCTCAAGTATTTTCAAAACTAGAAGTCGAAGAAACCAGCTCGTGTGCTCCTTTATCTAAACCAAGTTTCGCGACGAAAACATGTTTAATGCACGTATTTGAACACATGCAAACGGTTTGCGCAAAATAGAACATGACCAGTCTTTTCAATATGAGACAGGCCACTGCAGCGCAAATCAGTTGCGCAATTTAAAGTGACCTACGCGTGCTAAACGTACTATACTGAGGACGTGGGTTGTTTCTATCATGCACTGTTTGTCTTTTATGGTACATGAAATCCAAGCACAGATTATCTATATATTCTTTTCTAAGGATGATAGAACCTTTGAATGTTCTCACTTTGATTAATACCATTCGATCATTAAGATAAAGACTATCTTTCTGTCGAGGCGATATCAAAGAAGTAAATTCGTCTCTGATTGGATGATATTAATGCATGATTGAAATAGAGCTCCTTGGAACCATACGATTCTAAGGTGTTATTTGATGATAGATAGATGTCATAATAAAAACAGGATACATTGTCTCCAATTTCGTTTCTTTCTTTTAAAAACATTCGTCCAATGCACCTTTATATACAATGTTCTCATATCGGCATCATTGACGTTATGACGCATTCTTGATTAAAATTTAAATTTGAAATAGCACAACCGTTAATACTAGTGATGATAAGTAAAACATACAAGTATACAAACCTTCGGCACAGTAGAAGGAGAAGTAGAGACAAGAAGGCAAGGAAGAGTAGTCCAGTTATTGAGGAAATCACGATTACTGTAGCTGGAACAATAATAGGTCAGTGCTTCGTTAATCTCTCTATCCATGGAACACATACTCAAGTCATATCGTCCCAAGTGACCTACGTTACATTTAACTGATATTGTTAAAACTAAATATTGTACGGGCGCTTCAAATTATCAAGAAATGTTTGACAAGCGTAAATGGCGTATGAATGTATTGTCTCTGAGCGTACGTATCTGGCGTAGGCAAGACATGCCGCTTTGAAATTACCGGCAACAGTGGCGTATTAGGGGAGACAGATTTTTGGAGAAAAAAACCCCAAAATGTTAAAATTTACGTGACATCATCCGCCGCAGTCATACGTGTTCCTCGCTTGCAGCCTGAGAAGAATATGCATAGCGACCTTAATAAAGTGTTGGTTTATCTGTGTCAGATATATCTCCTGTCAGAAGATGCGCTTACTTGATGTGGAGTCACTGCCATCTCCAACCTCGGTACTAGAGTCTTGTCCATCATCGCCATCTTTACCATCGCCATCTTTACCATCGCCATCTTTACCATCGTCATCCTTTCCATCGTCATCCTTTCCATCGCCATCTGCAGCGAATACATGTTATGTTATGATCATATTTTTGTAGAATATAAAAATGGAACTGTCAAAGTTAACTAGAACAAAAGGATAAATTGAATCCTGCAAATATGCTACAATCAATCACAGCTCGCACAGTCACAAAGGGTATCGCGGTGCTCATCTGCTCAAGGTGTATCAAACGCATACACAGTATTCACGTAAAGTTATATTTGCAAGGAAAGATTTGTAATTAAGTTTTATTGGATATGTTTGAAACTTAATTATGCAGACACGTGAATTTACCTGTTGTTGTATTTGATGGGGTAGTTGTGGATCCTGTCGTTGTCGCAGTTGACGAAGTGGTAACTCCTGTTGTTGTCGGTGTAGTAGTCGTTGATGTAGTCGTAGAAGTTGTTGTTGTCGGAGTTGTTGTAGTGGTAATTGTGGTGGTGGTTGTAGTAGGTGTAGTAGTTGTAGTGGTGGTTGTTGTGGTTGTAGTAGGTGTAGTAGTTGTTGTAGTGGTAGAAGTTGTTGTCGGAGTTGTAGTAGTAGTTGTTGTTGTGGTTGTTGTAGTAGTAGGTGTAGTAGTTGTTGTAGTGGTAGTAGTGGTCGTAGTAGTTGTAGTGGTAGAGGTTGTTGTGGTAGTTGTAGAAGGTGTTGTTGTTGTTGTCGTGGTTGTAGTCGGTGTAGTAGTTGTTGTTGTGGTAGTAGTTGTTGTCGGAGTTGTCGTGAGTTCTGTTGTAGTTGTTGGTTCTGTTGTAGTAGTTGATTCAGTTGTAGTTGTTGGTTCTGTTGTTGTTGTTGTGGGTTCGGTTGTTGTAGTTGGTTCTGTTGTAGTTGTTGTAGTTGTTGGTTCTGTTGTAGTAGTTGGTTCAGTTGTAGTTGTTGGTTCAGTTGTAGTTGTGGGCTCGGTTGTTGTAGTTGGTTCGGTAGTAGTAGTTGGTTCAGTTGTAGTTGTAGGCTCGGTTGTTGTTGTGGGCTCGGTTGTTGTTGTGGGTTCGGTTGTAGTTGTTGGTTCAGTTGTAGTAGTGGGCTCGGTTGTTGTTGTGGGTTCCGTTGTAGTTGTTGGTTCAGTTGTAGTAGTGGGCTCGGTTGTTGTTGTGGGTTCCGTTGTAGTTGTGGGTTCAGTTGTAGTTGTAGGTTCGGTTGTTGTTGTTGGTTCGGTTGTCGTTGAAGGCTCGGTTGTAGTAGTTGGTTCTGTTGTAGTTGTTGGTTCTGTTGTTGTTGTTGGCTCGGTTGTCGTTGTAGGCTCGGTTGTAGTAGTTGGTTCTGTTGTAGTTGTTGGTTCTGTTGTTGTTGTTGGCTCGGTTGTTGTTGTAGGTTCAGTTGTTGTTGTCGGTTCAGTTGTTGTTGTCGGTTCAGTTGTTGTTGTAGGTTCGGTTGTTGTTGTCGGTTCGGTTGTAGTTGTTGGTTCGGTTGTTGTTGTGGGTTCAGTTGTAGTGGTTGGTTCGGTTGTAGTTGTTGGTTCGGTTGTTGTTGTTGGTTCAGTTGTTGTTGTTGGTTCGGTTGTTGTTGTTGGTTCGGTTGTTGTTGTTGGTTCAGTTGTTGTTGTTGGTTCGGTTGTTGTTGTTGGTTCGGTTGTAGTGGTTGGTTCGGATGTTGTTGTTGGTTCAGTTGTAATAGTTGGTTCGGTTGTAGTTGTTGGTTCGGTTGTTGTTGTTGGTTCAGTTGTTGTTGTTGGTTCGGTTGTTGTTGTCGGTTCGGTTGTAGTTGTTGGTTCGGTTGTAGTTGTTGGTTCGGTTGTCGTTGTGGGTTCAGTTGTAGTAGTTGGTTCGGTTGTAGTTGTTGGTTCGGTTGTTGTTGTTGGTTCAGTTGTTGTTGTTGGTTCGGTTGTTGTTGTTGGTTCGGTTGTTGTTGTTGGTTCGGTTGTTGTTGTTGGTTCAGTTGTTGTTGTTGGTTCGGTTGTTGTTGTTGGTTCGGTTGTAGTTGTGGGTTCCGTTGTAGTTGTGGGTTCGGTTGTAGTAGTTGGTTCGGTTGTAGTTGTAGGTTCAGTTGTTGTTGTTGGTTCAGTTGTTGTTGTTGGTTCGGTTGTTGTTGTTGGTTCGGTTGTCGTTGTAGGCTCGGTTGTAGTAGTTGGTTCAGTTGTTGTTGTCGGTTCTGTTGTTGTTGTCGGTTCTGTTGTTGTAGTTGGTTCTGTTGTAGTAGTTGGTTCAGTTGTAGTAGTTGGTTCAGTTGTAGTTGTTGGTTCAGTTGTAGTTGTGGGTTCTGTTGTTGTTGTTGGTTCGGTTGTAGTTGTTGGTTCGGTAGTAGTCGTAGTAGTTGTGGTGGTGGTTGTTGTTGTCGTCGTCGTAGGTGTAGTAGTAGTTGTTGTCGTTGTTGTAGGTGTTGTAGTGGTCGTAGTAGTTGTAGTTGTCGTTGTTGTAGGTGTGGTAGTAGTGGTTGTTGTTGTCGTTGTTGTGCTCGGTTCAACTTTCACCCCTTTGCAATAATCTGGTAGAGATAAACAAATGATATGTTCAATAGGAACTACAAGACTGAAACTATAAGTACACCAAATCCTAACTGTCAGTACATGACATGTGATATTCATTTTGTTTCTCAAACTTTACATCTAAAACTTTCATCATCTAAAACCGATATGTTTGTCAAAATATAAATCCTTATGAATTTTTTAAATTTAATACCTGTTCATAAAAGGCCTTTACAGGCAGGCCATTTAAATGGTTGGAGCAAAATTAAATACGGTTGGGGTTCCAAACGTTTTTACTATAAGTAAAGTTGACTTATACAGTTCCGAGCAAAACAATAAGACACACATAGTTGTTGCTTTTGCACTCATGTTTTCGAACATGGTTTATCACGTTTTTGCGAATTATGTTTTCTCAAATTTGCCATTTATTAATAAGGTTTATATCATATATTGTTACGTTAGAGGGTAAAACATCTTAAGTATTACACCACACGATAAGTCGTATCCACAGAAAACGGTTATCCGTATTGGAAGAAAATGGTGCGATGTATAAAGCAACAATGGGTGGAACTCTTCAGTGTGAGGGGTAGATTTCTAGGTCTGATGCGAATTTGAGAGTTCAGACAGCAATATGGTTGACCATTCCATCATAGTGTCACAATAAAAAATCTACTCTTACTGTTAAGCTATCGATTTATCAGTCAGACAACTTGAACTACCTTAAAATGCCTGCTCGAAGGGAAAAGAACTCTCATTTCGTTGAATTATGACTATCGTCGATAATGAGATTACAAAAGTGACGTCACAGGAGTCATCACTTCAGGGACCACACCCGCGCATATTTTCATTCTGGTCGCCGGGGCTAAATTAGGCGTTTTTTTTAATAAGCCGTATATAGGTAATTTATGGACCGATTTCAGAAATTTAAAATCGAGTAATTGTCAAATTACATCTATACTTTAAACAACATGACTGTGATCTTGTTTGTACATACGCGCACACATACTAAATTTCAAAAAAATAAGTTTCCTGCCGTTTTCACTAGATCTGAAACCCATTGAAAATGTTTGGCAAATCTTCAAGGACACATTTGAATAGTTATTTTTCAGATTAGAAATAAGTGATTCGTGACAACTGGTTCAAGCATCTGAGGAACATGTCTCAGCAAATAACATCGTGTTTGGAGCGAATGGTGGCCTGACTAGCTTGTGTCTTCTTGTAATTTTCTTAAACAATATATTATCTATATATGTGCCCATTTTCATAAATCTACAATTCAGGAGTTGAATCCAAAGTTGTCTCAAGTTTAAGCCCGGTACTATAAATATATATACAGTAAGTCCTAACGAGTAATGTTAATGATGAAACAAATGAATATCCTAAACACAAAGTCAATCTTTACGTATTCATTTTGAAATTATGAAACCATAGCTCAGCATCTGATGCCATATTCAATGCTACAATCTATATTCATACTCTCCATTGCGAAGTTTAATTCACCTAAATCTGAGTCTATTTCCACGCATTCAGCTATAGCATTGGGATCAGCCCAGAACTCGGCATCTGTTAATCTTCTATATCCATTTCCACATTCACAAAGTGCCTCTTTACACTCAGCAGATGCGTCAGCACACTCGCTGCTTCTACTGCACTGTTCTCCTAGCACCTGCAGATAAATAAAATACATGTAAATACAAAAATGTAGTCACAAGCGACGATAAACGGATTCGGCGCTATTTCTTGACAAGAAATATTTAAAATAACAAAGCTTCAAATGTCCCTTAATTAATCATTTTCTCTGTATTAATATGAGCTATCAATCATGTTTCTATCTTCCGTAGTTTTTGAAAAAAAATTATCCAAAGAATATGCACCTCTGGAAATGGGATATCACCTGTTATGTGACCCCTACATTATGTTTTTCATTCTCATGACAAAACCGTTAATATTTTCATAATAAGGTATAACTTAGTAAATGTTGTGCTTTGATTTCCAATTAAGTAAATGTATTCATTATTTAAATTGCATTAATAAATAAAATGGTATGTTCTTCTGAATATCCAAGAGAACACTAAAAAATATTATTTTTGGACCCCTTGACAACGTTTGCGATGTTTCAATATTAACTAACAACATTTTGATGAAAGGGTTAAACAAAAAAGATTTTGTACTTGAATTTATGCATCCGTAGGTGCACATACATTTTCAATATCGTAATTAGTTGAGTAGTGATGATCCTTTGAAATTCGGTAAAAATGGCGATTTTCGAAAAATGACAATGTTCAATGACTTGTGATACGTAAACTATATCACACAGAATTAAAAAGGGACGCTACCCGGTATAGGTGGCGCTCGTGCCACGTGACATCGGTGACGTCATCATTCCCTAGTACAAGCGAGCACAAAACCCAAACCCAGGAGGGGAGGAAGGGCGGGAACTAACGAGCGTTGGTTTTTCAACCAGGTAAGTATAAAAAATGACATTTACTCAAAAATGTTAAATTTTTTACACATTTATCAGGTTTGAAAAACCAACATTGCCCAGATTACCACAGCAAGGAGGTGGGTTGAACCGAGTCACGTGCGCCACCGAGAAGCGTCGCTTTACCCTTAGGCTGGCACGCCGGAGCACTGGATGGTGTGAAGCCACGAAAATTGAGTGTACAGAGGTCGACGCCGTCCTAAAAAAAGACAAACCTACACTCAACCTCTATGTGTCCGCCCCTCACTCGTTAAGTATGGGGGTAGAGTAAGAATCCTGGTACTGCTGTCATGCAATTACCCCGGTTGGGTTAACAACTGCACTCAAAGGCAAAAAAACAACCAACCACAAGTATAATAACAACAAGTTTTATTGTACACAAACAAGTGAATACCAAAACAAGTACATAACAGCGTGGATACGCCCACCCCCGTTAGGGGTAAGGTGCGTTCCGTCGTACGACTGAAAGAGGTGCCGCGGTCCGCTGCTGGGCAAACACCTGAGGACCCAACCTTGACACACCTGCCAAGTCCTCTGTGGACACTTCCCGTAAGTAGTGGTCAGCAAAGACCAACCCCGACTTCCAAAGAAATCCAGCCAGAATATCTGACACGGCGATGTTGCAATGAAAAGCCATCGTAGCAGATACTGCTCTGATCTCGTGGGGATTAGAGCGAGACGGGGGAGGGAGATCAGCCGCTTTGTAGGCGTTGATTACTGCTGACTGCAGATACACCCCCAAAGCCCGTCTGTCAAGCTCCTTGACAGTCCGTGGTGAGTGAGGCAGAAAAAGCCGACGCCTCCCTTGTCTGATGCCCCTTGTCCGTTCTGCATAAATGCGGAGCGCGCGGACAGGGCAAAGGGAAAGGTCCGTGACCTCTGGCGAGTCGGTTTCAGGACCTAATGACGGTATAAGAAAGGTCCTTCCACTCTCGTCCGCGGCCTGGTTTTTACAGACAAAGTCTGGGGCCAGGCCCAACGTTGCGGACCCTCCGTCTCGGCGCTCGAACATTAAAAGGTCAGCGTGAAGAGCGTGGAGCTCTGATATCCTCGCAGCTGAGGCCATTGTGACCAGGAAGGCCGTCTTGACAGTGAGACGAAGGAGGGTGGTATCCGACAGGGGTTCATAAAAATCTGAACGTAAGTGCCCAAGCACTATCGCCAGATCCCACTCAGGTGGTCTAGGGTTGCGCCGACCGTCGACCTGACGAAAGGTCTTAACTAGGCCCTTCAGAACCGAGATGTCGAGTCCCGGGGAGCGTTTGCGAACTACCGACATGATCGCCGCCAGATTGGTATTGATCGAGGAGGCTTTGAGCCCTCTCTCGTTCCTCATGTACACCATGTACTCGGCAATCTGGGGCAGTGAGGCCGAGGCAACGAGGCGACGGCACGCCACTGGAAGTCATAGAGTTTCCTTGTGGTCGACCGTTGAGCTGTTGCTATGTCTTTGGCCACCCGTTTAGAGTAACCGCTCTGCCTTAACCCCTTTTTGATACAAGCCAGGCGTGAAGATTGAGGACCTGCGGGTTCTCGTGTACACGTCCGCTTGGGTTGCTCCGGAGCAGGTATTGGAACTGGCTCCTGCAGAGCTAGTCTGCGCGGAGGATCGAACCAGGCACGAGCTGGCCACCAAGGGGCTATGAGGAGGAGTCGGATTGTGAGAGTGGACTGTAGCTTCGCTACTACTTGAGAGAGGATGGCCGGCGGTGGAAAAGCATAAGCGTCCATCCCCTCCCACTCTAAAGAGAGAGCGTCTAGAGCCCAGGCCCCCGGATCGGGAACTGGGGACACATACGTCGGCAGTTGGCAATTGAGCCTTGTCGCAAATAGGTCTATCAGAGGCCTGCCGAACTGAAGACACAGAGACTGAAACACCACAGGGTTCAGCTGCCACTCCGTAGGAGGAGGGCTGTCTGGCCGAGAGAGAGCGTCTGCGAGGACGTTCTTGGCCCCTGGTATGTGTACCGCACGAATTGTCAATCCGATGCTGTCCACCAGAACGAATAGGCGGAGCGCTAGTTGAAGCAGTGAGTTTGCCCTGGTCGACCCCTGGCGATTGATCGTCCAGGCCGCCACCGAGCTGTCCATGTGCACTCAGAGGCAGTGACCTTGCAGGCGAACTGACCAATGGTCTATCGCTCGACGGACTGCGTCCAACTCTAGAACATTGATGTGACAGTCCCTCTGAGCTTGTGCCCACACCCCCGTGGTCTGGTCCCAACCGAGGTGAGCCCCCCATCCCTGAGTGGACGCGTCCACAAACAGGTGCAGTGATGCGGGGGTCGGCCTCAGCAGAACACCTGAGTAAACATGATCCTCCACTCGCCACCAAGCTAGGAAGCGGCGGAGGTCCGGCGGGAGGCTGATAGCATGAGCACATCGAGCTTCTCTGACGTGTGTGTTCAGGAACACCTGAAGGGGACGCAGATACAGTCTGCCCCTGACGGTCAGGTCCTGAGCGGCCGTGAGGAGACCTAATACCCGTTGCCATTGTCGCAGTGATAGTGCGGACTGTAGGCCCCTGTCCATGAGATGCGCGAGTCTCCCCATCCGCTCCCTGGGAACGAACGCTTTGAACAGGCGGGAGTCCAGAATGGCTCCGAGAAACGTGAGACTAGTTACTGGGACTTGGTCCGACTTGTCTAAGTTTATGAGCCACCCCAGACGCCTGAACAACTGGATAATGAAATCGCGTTGTACCCCGAGGGCGGAGGGCGAATGGTCGTGAGTGAACCCATCGTCTAGATACATCATGAACTGCACCTGATGGACGTGCAGATAATGAACGATAGGCTGGGTCACTCTCGTGAACAACCAAGGGGCGGAGGAGATCCCGAAAGGTAGAACCTTCCATTGAAAATGCCTCCCATCCAGGATGAAACGGAGGTACTTGCGGTCCGACACGAAGATCGGAATGTGCAGGTACGATTCCTGGAGGTCGAGAGACACCATACTGTCTGAGGGCTCCAGCGACCGCATGACTGATGGAATCGTCAAGAGTCGAAAATATGGCGACTGTACGAGGAAGGAAGTGTTGAACTCCTTCATGTCGTGTATCAGCCGCCATTTGTTCGAGTCGCGTTTGGGTCTGACAAACACCGGGGAGAAGAACCCCGGGGTCAGATCTGAGAGGGGGATTTCCTCCACCGCCTCCTTGGAGAGAAGAATCTCCACCTGTTCCAACGTGAGGGTGAACCGATCCGCAGCTAGCGGCCGTTCCGTTGGAGAACAGGTTAGGGGAGGGGGTGAGGAGACTGGGATACGGAACCCCCGCTCTAAGATCTGACACACAAAAGGGTCTAGAGACAGCTGTCTCCAGTTGGGGACAAACCCCGCCAGTCGTCCCCCCACTGACCCCTCGTTGGGCGGGACCACAGGAGGTGGGAGGCACGGCGGTGACTGTTGTATCCCAAGTATGGATCTATCCCATCTTAAGATGGGATAGTTCTCCGGGCTATCCCAACTGTGGATAAATCGCTATCTCAAGTTGGGATATCCCATCTTAAGATGGGATAGCTGAACTTTTTAGAAAAAAATGAGTTTGATGAAAAAAATGAGTTTGATGAAAAATAAAAGTGTTTTATAAAAGTTGGGTTTTTTCATCAAATTTAAATCGTTTTTTTTCCATTAAAGTCAGTTTTTTAATCAAAGTCGGTGTTTTCATCAAAAACAGTTTTCTCACGAAAGTCATTTTTTTCATCAAATTCGTTTTTTTCAACAAAGTCATTTTTTCCATTAAATTCGTTTTTTTCTATAAAGTCAGTTTTCTAACCAAGTCATTTTATTCACCAGAGTCATTTTATTCATCAAAGTCATTTTTTTCATCAAAATCGGTTTTTTCATCAAAAACAATTTTCTCACCAAAGTCAGTTTTTTCATCGAATCCTTTTTTTTCAACAAAGTCAGTTTTTTCATCAAATCCTTTTTTTTCAACAAAGTCAGTTTTTTCATCAAAAACAATGTTCTTACCAAAGTCATTTTTTTCATCAAATTCGTTTTTTTCATCAAAGTCATTTCATTCATCAAAATAATTGTTTTCATCAAAGTCATTTTTTTCATCAAAATCAGTTTTTACATTAAAATAATATTTTTCATCAAACTAATTTTTTTCTAAAAAGTTCTGCTATCCCATCTTAAGATGGGATATCCCAACTTGAGATAGTGATTTATCCACAGTTGGGATAGCCCGGAGAGCTATCCCATCTTAAGATGGGATAGATCCATACTTGGGATACAACAAGTGACCACTTGTCACTTCTTGCCGCCTCGATGACCCTTCTTCCGCTTCCCGCTGAAACGAGAGGGGGTGTCGGGCGTGGGTCTCGGGCCCCCGCTTGGCGCTCGTTCACACGCGTATGCTCGCACAGCGGAGGGCGTACCCCCACCCCGTTCACTAACCCACCAGGTGAGCGAACCAAGGTGAAAGCGAAGGCTAGCGAGAGCCTACGCCAACCGAGAGGCGAGACACCAACCGACAGTCAGTCAAGCAATATACACGTGCACAACCCGCTCGACTAGCACGTGCAGCCCGAGCAAGACATGCAGCCTGGCAAGGCGAGAAATGCACCTAACTGACAACTCCAAACCCGACCCAAAAGTCAACTAATTGGCGAAAATTAGTTCAGCAGTTGGTCAGGAAAGGACAGAAAGGTACTTATAACAATAACTCTGAAGATATGAGGAACTAGGAATACTTAGAAAGCCTATAAGTAGCGAAATTAGTCGAGAGAAGAACACACGCGTGACCGTATGCTCGCTCAACAAATAAGGGAATTATGACGTCACCGATGTCACGTGGCACGAGCGCCACCTATACCGGGTAGCGTCCCTTTTTAATTCTGTGTGATATATGTCGAGGAACGCTTCAGGGGGAAGCGTTGGGCAATGTTGGTTTTTCAAACCTGATAAGTATGTAAAAAATTAAAACTTTTGGGGAATATGTCCAAATTGTGCCGAAACTATCAAAATTTGTATGATAATGATATGTTATGGAATTGTTAAGCTGGTTATTATAAAGAGATCGCAATAATTAACTCCGACATACGTAATTACCAGACAGAGTTATGTCCGAAAAATCAACTTTTAAAAAAGGACAATATTCAAGGGCAGATAATTTTAGTTGTAGGACAGATTCAAAATGGTGGCTCGTCACGTTGTTCACCATTCATTTAGCTTTAAAAAGAGCTATCGCATATAGCTTTATGTATTGCCGTTACTTAGAAGAAGATTTTCAAAGACGCGTACCCTCAAATCTGCGAAAGTTTTTCGAAATACCAAACATCTGTTATTATGTTGTTGCCCACATTTTGGTGAAGGTTTTGTGAAATTATCTTGAAAAGTGTTCGAGCTATTGAAATTTGAAGTTTCAACTTTAAGGGGATATAACTCAGGAACCAGATCAAAATTTAAAAAAACGGCTGCCACAGGCTGCTATCCCTGAACACTTCATGCCAATCGGTCTAGCCGTTCGTTCTTAATCGTGATAACACAATCCGTGGAATAATAATAATAAACACGCCAATAACAATAAGGCTTCAGCCAAATGGCTGAATCCTTAATAATGATAATTAGATTATTGGGAGGTTTTGCAGGTAAGTAACTGTATAATTACATGATTGATAAACAAACATTTAAGACGAAAACAACAACATGGCAAAACTCTCATTTCACTCTCCCTTCTCGCCTTGTAGGTAGATGCCGAAAAGACGATTTGTATTGAAAAAAACATGTCCTTTTCATAAACCTAATAATCTTTCAACTATTAACAATTACGTGGCTTCCGGAGATACATGATGTAACGTCGTTGTTTATGACTGTTTCAATCATGTCTGTTTCTCGTGATTTTGTGTGAATATCTTACATTTCATTGGTAGTGATTCTTTTAAAAACCAGTGTATTATTCTTTCGAGTATAGTGGACCTTCAGTACACGATATACGTAGGATTAGTACTTATGTTATTACATAAAGCCATGATACTTACAGGATAGTAACTCTCTGTACCAGTATGAAACGTTCAATCCTATATAAAGTACACACCTCGTTTATCCGGACGATTTGGTTAACGTTATAAGTGTTCCGGAAAGCGAGCAGTGCGGTTTATTAAATCATCATTTGCATAGAAATACACAAATAATATTCGGAATACATGGTGTCTGGATAAAGGGGACCGGTTAAACGATTACGATTTAAAGTAGCTGTCGCTGTCTGAACGAACCCTCGGTCAGTGTGCACTACGTGATTGAAACTATTATAACCTTAAATTCGGATTGTCAGTCCATAACTTGTCCAGCTGCTATTGGGGACTGCTACATGATTTAAACTGTTATTCAATAAAAACGAATGTTCAGTCAATGATTTGAACAGGATTGATATAATCTATTGTAGTAAAAACCAACTATCAGCCCATAAGGTAATAATTGATTTGTATACACTTGTATTCACTAAAGAAATTACACACCCAAAATTGTTAATGTTTTTTTCAAGATATTTGACGAAGCAAGATCATTGTTGTTATCGTAAAATCGTTGCCAACGAAGCAAGATCGTTGTTGTTATCGTAAAATCATTACCAACCAAGCAAGATCATTGTTGTTTTCGTAAATTCCAACGAAGCGAAAACTTACAAAAACGCATGAGAGACATATTGGTCTGGGTAAATACGTAATTTCCGAAAATTCTGAAATTGTACATATGCATGTGTAATTGACATGGTGACAATTACTTGGGAAATAGCTTGGGAAACAAATGGGGACGTCGAACAGCCATGCATATTCCAAGGGGATTTGGCTGCACTAGAAAACATGTGACTCCTTCATCGTGTACACCAGACTGATCAGACGCCCGACTGTCTAAGAAGCGGTGATGTAAACAACACCCGCACAAGGGGCACCTTGGCACACTGCATGTATGCAACAGGTTCCGTACGATGAGATCAATGGCGTCGACGGCGTAAGGTCGCCACGCCAACAGGAACACTGTGATGAGAAGACTTCGAGCTGCCGGTATCGTACATCGAGCATACCTCGGGAATACCTTGACTCGTGAACACCGCTGTCTACCTCGGGAATACCTTGACTCGTGAACACCGACCATACCTCGGGAATACATTGACTCGTGAACACCGCTGTCTACCTCGGGAATACCTTGACTCGTGAACACCGCTGTCTACCTCGGGAATACCTTGACTCGTGAACACCGCTGTCTACCTCGGGAATACCTTGACTCGTGAACACCGCTGTCTAGCTCGGGAATACCTTGACTCGTGAACACCGCTTTCTACCTCGGGAATACCTTGACTCGTGAACACCGCTGTCTACCTCGGGAATACCTTGACTCGTGAACACCGCTGTCTACCTTGGGAATACCTTGACTCGTGAACACCGCTGTCTACCTCGGGAATACCTTGACTCGTGAACACCGCTGTCTACCTCGGAAATACCTTGACTCGTGAACACCGCTGTCTACCTCGGGAATACCTTGACTCGTGAACACCGCTGTCTACCTCGGGAATACCTTGACTCGTGAACACCGCTGTCTACCTCGGGAATACCTTGACTCGTGAACACCGCTTTCGATGGTCAACAACAGTCGGCGGCAACTGGTTATGGATCATAATCACGGATCATCTTCAACGATGAAAGTCGATTCAACCTCTTCCATATTGACGGTAGTGTATGGGTGTACCGACGCAGAGGCGAGGAGTTGGCTTGTCTACAAAGGCGGCGTGATCTAGGGCGGAAGATATGGCGAAAAGAAGACATATTTGATCGTTATCCACCAGTCCCTTTCAGCCCAGAGGTACATGTACACAGACCAAGTAGTGCAGCCAGTGGTCTCTTCATACAGCGGCACCACCTAGGGTTGATGTTCCGGAAGGAAAACGCAAGACCAAACACCGCTAGGATTACTAAAGACTTCCTAATCAGTCCAAACATCCAAGTGTTGTCATGGGCGTCCTGCTTCCTGGCTTGTCAGCCATCGCGTATCTCGACAGACAGTCAGGACATCGTCAACAGCAACCAGTCACCATACCACAGCTTGAACAGGCAACAGCAACCATTCACCATACCACAGCTTGAACAGGCAATAGCAACCAGTCACCATACCACAGCTTGAACAGGCAACGTAACCAGTCACCATACCACAGCTTGAACTGACAATAGCAACCACTCACCATACCACAGCTTGAACAGGCAACGTAACCAGTCACCATACCACAGCTTGAACTGACAATAGCAACCAGTCACCATACCACAGCTTGAACAGGCAACGTAACCAGTCACCATACCACAGCTTGAACTGACAATAGCAACCACTCACCATACCACAGCTTGAACAGGCAACGTAACCAGTCACCATACCACAGCTTGAACTGACAATAGCAACCAGTCACCATACCACAGCTTGAACAGGCAACGTAACCAGTCACCATACCACAGCTTGAACTGACAATAGCAACCAGTCACCATACCACAGCTTGAACAGGCAACGTAACCAGTCACCATACCACAGCTTGAACTGACAATAGCAACCACTCACCATACCACAGCTTGAACAGGCAACGTAACCAGTCACCATACCACAGCTTGAACTGACAATAGCAACCAGTCACCATACCACAGCTTGAACAGGCAACGTAACCAGTCACCATACCACAGCTTGAACTGACAATAGCAACCACTCACCATACCACAGCTTGAACAGGCAACGCAACCAGTCACCATACCACAGCTTGAACAGGCAACGTAACCAGTCACCATACCACAGCTTGAACTGACAATAGCAACCAGTCACCATACCACAGCTTGAACAGGCAACAGCAACCATTCACCATACCACAGCTTGAACTGACAATAGCAACCAGTCACCATACCACAGCTTGAACAGGCAACGTATCCGCAGTGACGCCATCCTACGTCTTACCTTTTTGATTAAAAGACGTGTTCTAGTCTATAATGGGGCTTATGGCAAGTACTGGCACCACTTAATGGGAATCAGGTCAGATAATGCTCCCATTTCCACCAGTTAATATTTCAAAATCCTCCCCTTTGTCTGAATATGGCTCAAACATGATATTAAACACTACCAAAAAAAAAGTATTTTTCTGTCTTTTTTTTTATTAACAACATATTGGGATGTGTACCTTGTACCTCAGCTAATTCTAATATAAACGAACGAACCTTCAGTCCATGGTAGGTGCATGACTGCAGCGCTGTTTTCCTGAAGAACATCTGACAATCGCAAGTGAACGTACGGCTGTTGCAGGCGGCCATTATAGAAATACATCTTACATTGCTGCCAGTTGCACAGGAATCTCCAAGTTTTCCAGCTAAATAACGAAAAAAGCTTGTTTATAGCTAAACGTCGTATAGTTATTATACATACATAGTGTGAGAACAACGTAGTCACTGTGTCAAGTATTCAAGAACACCATTGAGGTTGATGGAAATCACAATCACCTTCTATACTCTACCTGGTCGACACACACATAGCACATAATTAAAACAGCACGTAGAATTTCGTCCAAGGAACTGCATCCTTCAATCCATTAACAGAGTGTAACTTTCAATCGATTGACATCAGAGAAACAAGGGCCATGTTCAAGAGAGGTTTCAAAGTAATCGCTCAATTAGGAGAGAATGAGCGCTACTTGAGCGCTACTTGAGCGCTACTTGAGCGCTACATTGAGCGATCAATGAGCGATTATAAGCGCTCGCTGTTATGGACGGAGCCCTGGTGATGATGACTCCGTCATGCAAAATGTATATTAATTAATTCATTTGTTGAATTTGTATTAACCGAGTTTTTTTAGGCATTTCAACAAGACGGTTACTTTGTAATGCATATTATATCCATAATAGTTTTTTATGAAATGATTTACGCCACATCCATTGTAGAGTCAAATAACTGGAATAAAAGAAATTAGTAAAACTGACAATAACTGGACATTAAGAAGCTGACAATGATTGGGAAATATTGACCAATAACATGACCAGCAGCTCCCAAACCAGACAAGATGAGCTAGAACAGTACTGGCACCGTACCAATTCGCCTTGCCTATAGATGGTTATTATTTGTGTTGAAAGTGACAATAGGTTTGTACAAAAGAAATGCAATCACCATACGTTTCATAAAACGCTTGACAGGTCTTCACACTCATCAAGAAATTGGTAGGAGATTCAGTCAACAATAAAGGAACATAGCTGTCAACCCCTGAGGGATGCAATGAGTGAGAAGCTGGGGTCCAGGGGGCGCAGCCCCCGGTCAGGTCCAGGGCGAAGCCTTGGTGGGGCGGTTAAATTGGGTCAACAAATTATGGTTTTTAGCTTAATAAGGGGATGATTTTTAACTCAAAAGATAAGTCAATAACCATCATTGAACATTAACAAAATAACTAAACTTATCATAATATTCAACAGGTGTGAAGCAATATTAGCTCAAACATTAAATATAAAATAGCAGAAGCCTAAAATCCGGAAAATATCACTGATACGATAATTAATTTCTAGTAAATTTCGTTTAAAAAAAAATATAATTGAAGTGGTCAGAAATGCGTGAGTATTTACGGGCCATGCGTGAGTGCTTGAGATTGAGGTAAAATGCGTGAGTCTCACGCAGGATGCGTGAGAGTTGACAGTTATGAAATAGTAACGTACATCTAGATTCCGAAATTGATTCAAAGGATTGACAACCTACCAGTTTGGCAGTACGTGTTGTCTTGGGATGGTATGAACTCCGTGTGACAGATACAGACAGTACCCTCGCATCCTTTTGGCTTACAGCTCGAGTTGGCGGGACATTCACTGTCGTACGCACACGTTCCGTGGATAATCGCTGGAAATGAGAGATCTTATTAAATGTGGTCAACATACTGATTTGAATAACTTTCATTAATAGAAATCAGACAGAGGAAATAAGTCATGGAAGTGAAAGTAGAAGAACATTTTAAAATCTCTAATTGAAACATGGAAAGGAATTGGAAAGTTTGATTTAGATAAAGTTTAAAGTGTAATTCTACGCTTTTGGATGAGTTTAGTGAACCTTTCGTAGATAAGTGTAGCGGACGAAATGGTCAAACATTTATAAGACATGTTGACAACAGCTTTGGGATTAAGGATTAAATTGATTTCTGACACGGGGAGAGTGTAGGTTTGCTGGCCGATACTGATGATATATTAAAGGATTCAGTTGAACATTGGAAGGTTGACTTTTGCAGATCTAATTTGCACACTCAGTGTCGTATGAACATGTGTGAAAATGCTTTTGATAAATATTGGTAAACACCTAAATGCGATGTGGATAATATTAGTTGATGAAGTGTCACTGGACATACAGTAGAGTTTAGGTGTATTTCCGAAAACTGCCACAAACTGCCGTATGGATTGTTTTACTTTCACATGCAACAGTATCATGTCCGAGTGTCTGGTTGTGCATACTAAAGGGAAACTCTGAGCATAGAATTACAACTTTAAAAGGCGTAAATGATGTTGCATGATTTGAAAAATAATCGACTTAATTGAATTTAAAGACTTTATAAATAAAAGCGTAAATAATGTTTTCATATTAACCTGTAATAAAATAAACATAATACAATTCATATCTTTAAATTCAGGGAATGGCTGTAAGTCTAAGTCTAGGTATAAATCTCACATGACATTTGACCAAGTTCAAACTGATTAATGTTATTCTGTATTCTCGGGATTACATATCCCAGTCCTGCCACTCATTCGATCCTAAATCCAGTTGACACATTTACATTTTCACTTAAAGAAATGTTAGGAATGGCCAAGAGCTACAGCTATGCATTATATTTTCAAAAAAACTTTTACTTTAAATACACGATGGAAATCTACGCAGAACATATTCCGATAACGAACGTGACATTGTTAACGTAATTGAACAACTATCATTATATCATAAATTTGACATTTGTCACTTGTGATCGTCTGGTATTGAACCATGTACTTGCGATTCGTGAATCAAAAATGATATTATCAATTTCCTAAATAACCCTGGTCAAATTTTATAACTTCTGTTTAAGTGTTTTCCAAAAAAACATATTGTAATAAATATTTGACTGTAGCGAGGTTGAATTAAACCATTTGCACACTTCTCATTTCTACTCAAAAACTAAAGAGTGTGTACACTTGGATTAACAGCTTGCTGGCATTAGTTGTGTCTACATCGTAACAAATTAGGCTTAAATCTAACACAGAACAATACCAAGTTCACAAAAGTTAAGATTCACATAGCAGTGGACTCTATGATATGTTAATTCTCATTTGCAGTTTATATATTTTCCTTTGAGGTGACAAGTTGGTTCTTAGCTGGGTGACACGGGAGCTCCCATTTTCCACACAACAAGCCTTTCATTGCATCTTAATTGCTTAATATACATGTATGAATACATCAGCACATTACCTCGAGATACAGCCTAGCTTCCCAAGCACACTACTCGTCATAAAGAAAGAGATTATAGCGTCATCATGGGATTAAATTTGCATGCATTTTTAGTTATACTGCCTTGAAGGAGAGAGGGGAGAGAGAGAGAGAGAGAGAGAGAGAGAGAGAGAGAGAGAGAGAGAGAGAGAGAGAGAGAGAGAGAGAGAGAGAGAGTGGGGGGGGGGTGAGAGACACATAGAGACAAAGACAGAGACACACAGAGAGATTTGCAAATACAAAAGGGAAGGGGTATATTGAAATGAAAAGATAATTTATAGGTGGCTAGAGCATAAATAATTGAAACTTTCCAAAACGATGTGTAAACATTGACATGGAATGAAATCTAATAAGTGGATAAAGCATTAATGCATCTACAAATTATATTATGTATATTAATCATATTTCACGTAACATCATCAAGACACTTTCCTTAGAATGGACAGTTTAAGTCTGCTGTTAAGAACTTCAAAAGAACTTAGTTGCTAAGAAAAACTTCACATTTATAATTATTGTACACCATGAAGAACAATCTCCTTCAATATCCTACTTGTAAGCGCAAACAGAAATGAAACGGGTCTAAATTATTAATAAACCCAAACTTATCAAATATAGATTTGAAGTGATATGATTATTTTAAACATTTAATGTTAAACATTTAGACATTATAGAATTTGAAACGACATTGTTGAGGTTAAAGAAAGCATGATGAGTGATAACAACTTTAGGGACACCTACACATTTGCAACAGACTGTTTCAAGTAAATCAATAAGAAGTTTAGCTGAGAATACGATCAGGACATCATTAAACCAACTTGAGGTGTTAAGTAAAACAATTTGAAAAAATGTTAAGTAAATTAAATTGAGAAAGTGTTTAGTGAAACAATATGAAAAAGTGTCAAGTGAAACAATTTGAGATTAAGTGAAACAATATGAAAAAGTGTCAAGTGAAACAAACAATTTGAGAAAGTGTTAAGTGAATTAAATTGGGAAAGTGTTAAGTAAATTAAATTGAGAAAGTGTTAAGTGAAACAATATGAAAAAGTGTCAAGTGAAACAATTTGAGAAAGTGTTAAGTGAATTAAATTGAGAAAATGTCAAGTGAATTACTTGGGAAAGTGTTAAGTGAAACAATTTGAAAAAATGTTAAGTTAATTAAATTGAGAAAGTGTTAAGTGAAACAATTTGAGAAAGTGTTAAGTGAATTAAATTGAGAAAGTGTTAAGTGAAAAGTGTCAAGTGAATTAAATTGAGTAAGGTGAGATGAGGTGAGGTGAGTTAGGGTTTTATATCACGGCTGCCTGGTTACCCGTCGGAGCTGATTTCCCCAAATAGTCAATCACTTTATGAAATTCTGATGCTATTCAGGTTCCTACTTGTCGTCCGATACTATACAAAAGATCGTTCCTACCGTCCGATGTGACCGAATGGAATAATTTCTATGACCATATAAAGGAATCCGAATCGAATTCAATGTTTAGAAACAAATGAAAGGACTACAAAAGCAACGTTCACGACATTGTTCAAAACTATGGGTTTAGAAATGACCAAATACTGCATTGTCGTATCCGATTGGGATGTAGCAACATAAATGGTCATAAATTCGATATATTTATTGATGATGATTCACGATGTTCCTGTGGTCATGTGTATAAAGATGCACATCATTATCTATTCATATGTCCAAATTATACAAATATCCGCCATGTAAGTTTCTTTTATGTTAATGGTTACGACCTGAATACTGTACTTTTTGGTAACAAGACCCTGTCAAATCATACATGGATACCCACAAATTCCAGTCTGTTCATAAGTAAGCAAATGCTTCTCATAAAATATCTCTAAAAATTATGTTGCGTTTTTCTACATCAATGTATATCTTGATGGTATTGATGATGTAAATATTTGTTTTATTGTTTTATGAGAACATATATTGGGGAAACCTTGTTTGTTGATCCCCCTGTAACTGAGTACATGAAACAAAAGTCTTTAAACCATATCACGGCTGCTTGTATTATTGCAGGGAAAAGCCCGCAACAGCATGTGGCTATGCACTGTGGTGAAACCTGCGAGCATTAACTGGAACTAGCGAACCATGGGTGGTACTGAACTGAACATCAGTGTAGCATTGCACCCAAATCTTACTGCGTGTAGAACAGTTCTCTACTGCAGACAAAGTTGCAATGCCCCTGACGGGATTCGAACCCGGACTTCTTGATCCCAACCCAAACGCGCTAACCAACGTGGTATCCCGCCTCCTAAATTGAGAAAGTGTTCCGCGAAACAAATAGAGAAAGTGTCAAGTGAAACACATATAGAGAATGTGTTAAGTGAAACAAATTGAGAAAGTGTCATGCAAGTGAATTAAAATGAGAAAGTGTAAAGTCAAACAAATTGAAAAGGTGCCTAGTGAAACAAATGGAGGAAGTGTTAAGTAAAACAATTCGAGATAGTGATAAGTGAAACTGAAACAATTCGATATAGTGTTAAGTGAAACAAATTGAGAAGTGTTAAGTGAAACAAATTGAGAAAGTTTTAAGTGAAGCAAATTGAGAAACCTTTTAGTAAAACAATTTGAGAAGGTAATACTATAATTATTATTACTATCATACTATTACGGGTATATGATGTATGATTCTCAGTATTGATGAATGAATATTGTGTTATATATTATTTTGTATTGGAGAGCTATTTACATTGCCATTCTGCCTGAAGAAATATTGTTTAAATCAAATCAGAACGCGTTAAGTGAAACAATTTGAGGAGGTAACATTGAGATGCTTTGTTCTAATGATATTCAACTCTCAAGAGACGTCGTTTATGGAAAATGAAAAGGGTTGTAATTGACTTAATCAATTGTAATATTGAGTGGACGTTATACAAGCTAATAAAGAATAATTCAAATGCACAAACCAAAGATCATTTTGATATTTTTGAGGGGCATGAAGAAGGAAATACGATAAGTCAACACTAAATATATATCATTTGATTAACAAGACAAATATATATTGTTTGATTAAATCAAGACAAATATTTATTATTTGATGAAATAAACATCGAATATATACTATTCGATTAAATGAACGCACAAAATCTACTAAATGTGAAGTGAAAGTATTAGATAAAGACACATTAGAACTCATTTGTAAACAACATTCATCTGTATCATTATAAGGGACTGTGTCCTAAATGTCATAACTTTTATGTGAAGCACAGTGGTGTAGTTCTTTTCTTGACGGCTGGCATGCGCACGTCAAAGGTCCAGGTTCGAATCACGATGAAGGGCACTAAATATTGTGTCCTCGGCTTCATACTGTGCTGTGTCTTCATTCACATTGTACTCAATCCCCCAGCTGTTACATGGGTACCTGAACAAGTACGGACGCTGAGTAACGGCACCGAAAGTACAACCGCTTCATGGTAATAATGTACCGTCAAGTGCAGTTCCTTGCTTTGAATAAGTTAAATCATTTGTATTTCTAATGTTTGGGACCAATAGAATAAATGAACTTACCTTGGAGAGAAGGTGTGACGAGAACAGCCAGGTAGAGCAGTCTTATCATTATCCCCATCTACGATACAAGAGAAAGGAAAATTAGTGCTCGTACGTACAGCACGAGGACAGAGTGACATCAGGTTAATTTAAATATACGCCCAAGTTAGTTCTGTTTTAGTGCCCTGTTTAACACTTCTGCCATGCTTGAAATTTTATGATCTGTTACTTAAATTTTTTCACGTAGGCTTTAATTGGTTTGAAAACGTTCAATTCTAGTATTTGAATTATGTTTCGAATTTTGTACTTTACTAATAAGAGATATAAATTGTATCATTTTTTATGCCTCTGTTGTAATATTCTTTTTTTAATAAATAAACTTTTTTCTCAAATCTCAAAATTTTATCAAAATTTCTGATCATATTGTCACTTTTCCTTTAATTATCTTTGAAATGTTTATTTTCTGTTTTTGTTTATATAAAACACCACTTAAATTATTTACCTTCAGCAATTAGTTGTCATTGTTTTTTCTGATTAAAAAAGACCAATGTAGAAGAAGTTGTTTATTTCATTAAGGAAGGCCACATGTCCAAGACTACAATGATTTATTACAGCATTTTGAGGATTTAAAAAAATAAATTACCTGCCAATTCACTTCAGCTCATTACGTGCAAATATCTTTTGAACTGACTCTTACATTATGTTTTTTTTTATTGTATTATAGTCATATGCTTTTTATTTGTGGATTCGCTAATTTACTTTAACTTATCCCCAACCTTTTCAGCGAAAACACTTTGGGGGCATTAACCTTTTTCTTTGTGTATATCATCGAGTGTAATCAGTACAGTCTTTTATTCTGGTTCCTAATGATAACAGTTTCATCCATAACATGTCAAAGCTGATGAAATACCCGTGTACGACCAATACTCCAATTTCCAGAGCCTTAAACAGTTATAAGTAATTACATTGGGAAAAAAGGAAAACATTCTTTTGAAAATCTATCGAAATAATAATTTCCTTTGGGCAAGTTTTTATTCAAACTTAAATATTTATTTATACAATTTTAATAAAATGTTTTAATTTTGAAATAATAACTTATTTTTCAGGTTGCAAATATATAATATTGCATATTTGTCAAATTATATTCCTGTACATTTTCATTAATCCAATTTTGAAGTTTCAAGATAAGTTTGTTTCCCCACACACCCAATATGTATGACATAAACTGTCATCAACAACATTACAACAACAATAACAGAGTGTTTTGTCAACACGTTTCATTTGCATAAGCTCGACGAGTAGCCGAGTATCGATACAACATAACAGTTGTTATTAAAACAAATCTTGCTTTCTTAATATCCTGATAAAATTGCCCATATTTTCCTCAAGTGGGAGATTGCATGGATTACTTACATTAGTTTTTCTCACAAATAGTCAGAGCATAGATAATGTCATGGCATTATCAAATGTCTCTTTATAATCCTTTTTCAAAACTGTCCTTTTGATTTTATCAATCATTTCATTCCAAATAAATATAAAAGATAATATTTCTAAGGAAGTCATAGTTTAATCAGATGGTTTATGTGAACTATTGAAAACATTAAGAAAGCATAAACATATCCATGCTGAATATCACATGGAGTTGTTAGCAGTTAGCAGATAAATCTATCTTTTAATCTCTGGGCGGAAACCAAATGTTCAGTTTGGTCAATACACATATCCTGGCCTTACGGGCATGTGGTTGGCTATATGACGGGTCAGTTCATGTTCGAATGGACTTTTCTGCATGCTTATAAGAAATTGTGTGTAGTATAATACATTTTAGTATAGTATAGTATAGTATAGTATAGTATGGTAATAGCTATAGTATAGTTATAGTATAGTATAGTATAGTATGGTAATAGTTATAGTATAGTATAGTATAGTATGGTAATAGTTATAGCATAGTATAGTATAGTATAGTATAGTATGGTAATAGTTATAGTATAGTATAGTATAGTATAGTATAGTATATTATAGTATAGTATAGTATAGTATAGTATAGTTGATAATTATACTAATTTTCCAATAATATAATATTAGAAGTTCCAACAGTTGCATCGATAAGTTCAACTCTTTTTTTTATACTCGTCTTAGGTTTTATGCATGTTTTGTCACATCTGGATTATACAATCATCATAAAATCTTATAATAATACTTTGTGTAACTAGAGTTATGATATAACTTCATACAACCTGTGTTAGTGAGACTTATATTGAAAGCAATTAGTTTGAACATATTGAAATGTTGCAACTGTTAACACCCTACATATATCAAATATTTTTAAATGTAAAATTTCTTCTATATGAAAAACATAACCTATTTCATATTCATAATGTATAATATTTGCATATTTGTATTATATTTAATAGTTAATGTTAAATTCCATTTAAATATGTATTATACCTCATCATGAATTCATTTAGTTTCAATTATCCTCTGGAACACAAATTTCAGATATGAAAGTCAGATATACAAAATTTATATTTTCCATCGACTAATGAAAACCTGAGAAACACAGTTTAACGAATTGATATGAACACTGTATTTATAACACGTTTCTCATATTTAAGTTATTAAAAATCAAATATTTAAATTGTACATGCTCACAGTAATAATGAAATACCTCTATTACATATTTTGAGCAACAAATCCATAGGCCAGAGGCAGGGGCGCAACTCATAGTTGATATGCATTCCTGATTGACAGGTAGACACTTGTAGACAATGTAGTGAGATTATAAGACCTATAAACTGCTTTTAGAGGTAGTTTGCTGACATTTCACTAAATGAATATATGCTGAGTTGAAATAATCTTAACAGATGTTCCTCACGGCCGTCATTATTAAAAAAAATGCTATGGCGCCAAACTTTTTATATTCTTACATCAGTCATGTATGTTGATATTTCCTTGACAGATATGTGTTCAACTGTCTTGCAACTGTGTTCTGATGCATATCTAAATTAGCTTTGATATTGAGTAAAGGCTTAATAGAATTAAACTGGTGTACTATTAAAGGTAATATTTATATTTAATAATCTTCTGTTGTTTATTTTCCTATCTTATAGTATATTACATTTTACTGATGTGGTAATAGTAAAATGGACAATGATGAAACAGCAGTAAGAGCAGTTATGATAGTAGAAGCAGTAGATATAGTTGTGGTTGTGTGAGTGCTAGTGCCAGCAATAGTTGTAGAAGTAGTGGCAGCAGTAGAAAAAGTAGTAGTAGTGGTAGTGGTGGTAGGAGTAGCAGCAGAAGTAGAAGATGCAGAAGTAGTAGTACCAGTTGCAGTAGCAGTAGTATAAGATGCAGAAGTAGTAGCAGCAGTGCTAGTAGCAGAAGAAGTAACAGCAGCAGTGCTAGTAGCAGAAGTAGTAGCTAGTAGCAGTAGCAGTAGAAGTAGTAACAGAAGCAGTGCTAGTAGCGGTAGTAGTAGTGATGCTAGTTGCAGTAGTAGTAGTAGCAGCAACAGATGTAGCAGCAGCAGCAGTAGTAATAGTCGCAGTGGTGATAATAGTAGTAGTAGCAGTAGCAGTAGTAGTAGTAGTAGTGGCAATAGTAGCAGTAGAAGTAGAAGGTGTAGCAGTAGTAATAGTAGTAGCAGCAGTAGCTGTAGCAGTAGTAGTAGTAGTAGCAGTAGCAGTAGTAGAAGCAGCAGTAGCTGTAGCAGCAGTAGTAATAGAGTAGTAGTAGTAGCAGTAGAAGTAGTAGCAGCAGTGCTAGTAGCAGCAGTAGTAGTAGTGGTAATTGCAGTAGTAGTAGTAGCAGCAGATGTAGCAGTAGTAGCAGTATTAATAGTCGTAGAAGTAGTAGTGATGTTAACATGGTTGATAGTCGGTAGCTATGGAACTATCAACAGTAGTAGTGCACGACACGATGTCGTTGTGACAGTATGAGTAAGACTCCTAATATTTGTTTATATAGTAATCAAACTATAATATTATGATATCAAGAGGAAAGCCATGTATATACAGGTATGCGGCAAAGGAAGATACAGCAATAGTAAGTTGGAGAGCGGATGTAGCTAGCCACACTGTACTACCACAGACGATAGCTAGCTGACAGTATCTGGGAGTAGGTGATCAACTACATAGGCGGAGAAGAGACAGTCAGTGCAGTTGGGTATATCTCGAGATCATATATACTTCCTTCTTAATATTACGGTACGCTTGCTTAGGCTTTGTTAGAGTTTCTCGAGAAAATGATAAAAAGTAACAATAACTACGGATAGATATGTTTCGTATTTCGTATATCGATCTAAGCAATAGCAAATTAGCTTAGTATTTCAACCTTTTAAAACATATGGGTTGATTTATTTTGTTTTGACATGTGTTATTCGTTACTAACATATAACTCAATATTTGGCCATACGTATTCATTTAAAGTCGGAATATTGGAATATCTGTTACTGAAAGGTAGATATATGAGTTATGTTTCTGTCTTATATTGAAATATTGAGTTATGTTTCTGTCTTATATTGGAATATTGAGTTATGTTTCTGTCTTATATTGGAATACTGAGTTATGTTTCTGTCTTATATTAGAATAACGAGTTATGTTTCTGTCTTATATTAGAATATTATACAATTATAGACTGGTGATGAGGTCAATACCTGTTTTTATGGACCCGAGAAACAATATTGACCAAGGACGAAGTCCGCGGTCAATATTGTTTTCTCGGGTCCATAAAAACAGGTATTGACCGAATCACCAGTCCATAATTGTTTTATTATGTATTTAACACAGGAACGAAAAGAAAACAATGAAATACAGTAAAAAATGTAATTTGGTTTGAACAGCTGGAACTACGGTCAGATGACGTCATGGTTACAATAGCATGACGTCATGCAACAATCGTTTGACGTCATGCAACAATCGTTTGACGTCACTCAAGTCAATACTGCTTTTGGTCGGACTCGGGCTGGAGTCAATATGCTTTTCTGTCGACGGTCACGTGATGGCCTCTCGACCAATCAGATCGCTGGAAAAATATGCTCACATAATAATGGGTTTTGTTTCTGTCTTATATTGAAATATTGAGTTATGTTTCTGTCTTATATTGAAATACTGAGTTATGTTTCTGTCATGTATTGGAATATTGAGTTATTGTTCTGTCTTATATTGAAATACTGAGTTATGTTTCTGTCTTATATTGGAATACTGAGTTATGTTTCTGTCATGTATTGGAATATTGAGTTATTTTTCTGTCTTATATTGGAATATTGGGTTATGTTTCTGTCTTATATTGAAATACTGAGTTATGTTTCTGTCATGTATTGGAATAAATTATTGAGAATAACTTAGAAAACAACTAAGAGACGATTTAACCCTTATTAAAAACGCTAAAAGGGATATATATATATATATATATATATATATATATATATATATATATATATATATATATATATAAGAAATGTATGCGGTATCAATACTTTAGTGTTTCTGATAATTTACGTGATGCTTATTACCAATATATTATTGTGAGATATAATGCTTTTAAAATGTTCTAAATGGTTTCATCTTAATCGGCCAATTAAGGTCCTTGCCATTCGAACATGTTCTCTCTCGAAATATACTCCAATCAAAATCTTCTATTTCAGAATTTGAGACATTCTTGATTAATTGCATCATAAATTATTTATCCATTTATCCTCGATTGATGGCTACATATGACAATCTGTCAACACGTGGTGTAGACCAGACATGCAGAGGAATAGCCAGGCTCTGAGTCACGTACCAGAAGACGTGTCAAACATGTTGCAAAACACAAATATATGCAAATTGAATGCACTAAACTATACGCGCATGTCAGCCGCCCATGTTTGCTCCTCTGACATTGATTTGTTGAATGGCTCAGCGTCAAGCAGAAATGTATCTCTATTTTGTTAAGAGCGTGCTCAATATTCATTTTAAAAGTATAAAAACATGATTTGAAAATGTTTAAGTTCTAAATTATACCTTTAAATAATTGGATCTGGAATAGCCGTTAAAATAGTAGTAGTAGTAGTAGTAGAAGTAGTAGCAGCAGCAGCAGCAGTAGTAGTAGTAGTAGTAGTAGCAGTAGTAGTAGTAGTAGTAGTAGTAGTAGTAGTAGTAATGATGATAGAAATATGTTATTGTAAGAGCAGTATCAATATTCGTCACCAGTGACAGTAATAATAAGTATAGAAGTAACATCAATGATCATACTCTAGTAGTAAGAGCGCTTTAAGCACTGAATAATCTCAACCCTAAAGCAATACATTCTTTCAAATAAACTCCATTGATATGGAAATCCAAGCAGTTGATGCAAACGAATCACTGGATATAAGTGCTGACACCAGAGAAAGTAGTGTAACATATGTACACGAATAAACAACTTACTATAAGTGATATCTAATGCTATTTCTGCCCATCTTATTGTACTCGGGTTCACCGACCAACCAGTACTAAGCCTATGGAAGGCAGTGGAATGTGAGATCAAACATATGAATGGCGAGGGTGACGGGTGTTTGTCTGTTCAAACGTCTACCGAACACCGGTTGTCGTACATACTTCCCCGGGGCTATATTGGAGAAAAACATGACTTGTCGTAAGAAGAGAGTTACCATTCCATGAAAGGGTATTTAAATTTTCCACTTGTCAATATATTGGGCAATTACGTTTTTATATTATAGTATACGTTATGTGTATGTTACTAAATAAAGTTCATAAACAAACTAGTACCTGTAGGGAATATTTCATTTTGTACATTTGATCTATTAATACTTATCAAATCTATGGAATAGGTTCCAAAAATACATTTCTTCATACCATTAACACAATTAGTGAAAACAACAATTTATTTGCCTTTTAAAGACAGAATCACTATTGCCTCTTCGCAGTAATAAGCATTAACAGGACAGGAACTACTTACAATCTTGAATAAAAACAATTACAAAATGATATTATGTAAATATAGAATTTATCTTTAAATTCATTTCCATCTAACGAGATGATTTAGCTAGCTCACTGAAGTGATGATAACTCAATCTATATTAATTTAACGTGAAACAATATGGTTTTTTTCAAGAGCTCTTGGTTATTTCAGTATGAAACACTTGCTACCGGAAACGTTCAATCTAATTTCTACAATTGCAGACCGTAATGAACTTAAGTAAAAAGTCAAAGGATAAAGAATCATTTGTTTTTGAAAGTTTAGAAATTTGCTGTTATCCTACTCCGTGGAGAGATATATGTTGTAGAAGTGATTTCGGGATAGTCAAATTGTTTTACATCATTTCTCACTGAATATAAGATATTCAACATATGAACTTTTTTCTGTAAGTTAACAATTGTTTAAAACATAATTTTAATTTTTACAATTTCTTTCAATTTAAATGATATGAATGAATGCTAAGGAATTTTGGATGTAAATATGACAAGTCAATGAACAAAGGATAAGGTATAGAGTACATTAACTACATTATGACATATTAGGGCCATACTTGCATAGATTAATATGATGTTTTTTACTGGTGAGATGTGTTGTAAATATGATTTAAGGATGGTCACAAATTAAAGGGTGTGTAGACAAGCAGTGTATGGAGTGTGAACGGGAAGGGACTTATTTCGCTAGGTGCAGAGATCAAAGGAAATGGACGAGTCTAGCAGGGTATGTTCCAGTGATTGTGATGAATCGCCGGCGAGGATAATAAACATGAAAACAATAAAAGCGTCAGCAACCCCTGCTCTTACTGATTGCTCCGATTGTTGTAAATGACAAGGCACGTGTTTCATACATCCATTAAAACATGTCCTTCCATTTCAAAATACTGTTTCTCGGTTTTTTTCTTCTTAGTAAGCGTATTTATTTACATTTTAAATATGCATTTCTTCATTTGGTTTTACGTACTGTTTCATACAATTTCAGCAAAGTGTGTGAGATTGTAAGACATTCGAAAATGAGTGGACAATATACCAGTTGTTCACATCATTAATATATTCTTATGTAAAATCAAGTAAGATTACGAACTTATGTTGTCAGGTGCTAACCAGTTTTGTAAACATACAATAAATATTCAACAAATGACCACTCGAATGGATTCATTGGGCATCTATATCAGTAGCGAGATGTATTTCGTTCATCCAATGCGAGTATGGTATTGTGATATATTTGTATATTTTCACCCAAACAATTTACAAACAGAGGAAGAGGATATTTTCCCTAATACTCTCATCATTTGTGTTAATATCTAGACATAAGTTAATTGTTACCTACATGTACTTATAGAATTTGTAATTGACATGAAGAATACTAAGTGTACTAGATATACAAAGGTTGTGAAAATAAGTATGTATTTCTATGAACTATTCAACTTAGAATAATAAAAATAGTATAATTTATTTGATTTTGAAGCAAGATGTGACTAAACTGATAATCCTAAACAGTTATCTTCAAAAATGCTTTATTAAGATATTTGTAATTATGATTTACATTCCATTTCCTTTTAGTGTGTTTAATGTAAATGATGAAGTTAAAAAATCACAACTGTTAACTACAAATACAGTTTACATTATTAAGTATTTAAAACTACAAGATTCTACTTCTACAGCAGATCGTAAGACTATATAATAGACATCTGTGTATTGTAATTTGTATCTAAGATACTCTAGGTTCAGTGTACACACCTCATAACACACGGACACATTATTTTACAATACAACGAAGACACTAATAACAAAAATATACTTTTCTTTCAAATTTAAAAGGGAAAGTTCAAAACCGTAGCGCTCAAGACGCATTAAGTGGACAATATGGGCGTGAAACTCTGCTATTATGTATTAGTGCTTTATCTGTAACATAAACTCATGTTTGCATAAATTGGGCGTGTGAAGTGATAAAGGGACACCTCTTTCTACGGGCGTGGCTCTATCCTATGGGTAACAAACACCTTGTTTACCCCGCGTAAACTTTGAGTTCGTGACTCCGTGTTAGACTTATATTTCTTATAAACAGGACGGATTTTGAGTCACAAATGTGGGTATGTTTGGTATTTTACAATGAGACTACGTGATGACAGGCGTGTTTTGGATAAATAAACCTTGTGTCTTGGTACTGAAAGCGGATGTTGACTTGTCTTTGTTATTTTGTCTATACACATGTTACCTGTATTATTGGGTCAGTTAATGATGTCATGCTGTTGTCAGACTGTCAGATTGTCATGTCATGCTGTTGTCAGACTGTCAGATTGTCAAATTATCAGATGTAGTACGATATTAAACGATACTTTTGAATTTCTTAACTGTGTAATTTTTTTTGGTGATATTCGTATCCATTTAAGCTTGTAGTATCTGGATCATAGAACCAAATAAGTTCCCAATTTAAGTTATCCGTGTTATGCATTGTACATGTAATCTTTGGGATTGTCATATTAACATACATAATGCAATGTACATTTTTCATTTGTTTTATCCATGATTTCAAGAATTGAATTTCTTGTAATGTCATTTCCAAATGCTAATAGACGTTTAATAACGTTGTGAAGTATGCAACTTGTAATATTTTATATTTTATATTTATGATTGTCATATCTTATGTAATGTAACATTTTCATTTCTTTTAACATAGTCACAGAACAAAAAGTGGTTGAATCCGCTTGCCGGATCCTCCCGGATCCTACCAAAAATTGGCGGATTCTTCGGAAGAATCCGGAAGGACCCGGCATGCGGATACCATCACTTATCGTCCTTTGAGTGTTCATGTAACCTGGACTCTTTGTAATTACAGTATCAAAAGTTAATAGCCATTTCATACATCTTTTTAAATTATGTATCATGTTATATTCCTATTGAAAGTGTCCAATTGTAGGAATGACTATAATGTACCACCTTCTTATACATGTTGACATTGACAATTATGTAACCTGAACAAGAAAATGATTTAAACTAATTAAAGCCATCTCATTATTCATGTAACTTGTAATGTTTGATTGAATGTCAAATTGTTCGATGCATAATGTTCGGTTATCATACTCTGTCATGACTTGTTAGTTTGATATCCATGTAACTGTCTACACTTTCAGGTCTTTGAAGGGCATTTAGAAGTGGTATACTTAAGAACAGGAAGATTTTCTGGATAACAACTTCTTTAATGTGAGAATACACGACGTTTCGGAGTACATACTCACTCCTTCATCAGGTGGAATGTGAAACGTCGTGTATTTTCACATTAAAGAGGTTGTTATCTAGAAAATCTTCCTGTTCTTAATTCTACACTTCTTAATAAAAACACCCATGATTTTAACGTATGTCAACTTTTATGAGATAGAATAAACATATTACCAGAATGACGTTTTTGTACTGCAATATCATATGTATAGGGTCAATCATTTAGGTAATCAATATAAAACGGTTCAATCTGACTTTTTCAAGTGATGTCTTAGGGTTAGGGTGTGTATGTATTGTTATTGTTATTCTTATTGCACCAGGCGTGTTCCTGTGCAGCACCAGGCATGTTCCTGTGCAGCACCAAGCATGTTCCTGAACCAGGCATGGTAATGATATCAATCATCTGGCCATAGTGTCTGTGCTAGTTTTGATATAGACTATATCAACGTTTTTTTTGACGTGATTAAACAGTGTGATCAAGAGAAAATGTTTGTTGGGTTTCACATGTTCGAATCCAAAGTGGTTATAACTTTTATAACAAAAATGTTAGGTATACAAATCGTGAATGGTATAGTTAAATGTCGAGGCATCGTTTCTGAAACAATATAGTTGGTTTTGCTTTGAATGTTGAAAAGTATCCTCTTGAATCGTACTTGTACTTGTAATTTCCACACCTTATGCATTTTGACCCAAATGCAAATAAAACTGTCACATGTCATTACAGTATACCAGATGGTACTGCAACCTTGTACTATACTGTCGTTTGCATGGTGGTCATTAATGTATATTCATTGTGTTTCATATCATTTTATTTGCTTAATTACATGCCAAACTACCATATGTACTGATTTCCGTTCAAATATTTTCACTCAAGTTGTACATTTATCCCAAATCGCCAAATATATAATAAATAAAATAAATGAATATCATGCAACATCTATGTGCAGAAACCGAAAATACATGTATCAGTAGTTATATGACATATCAAACATTATCAACCCAAATTTGTCTTTTTGTCTTTATTGTAAATAAATTTCCGATTGACATCAAAGTGGTATTTTGCGGCAACAGTGAGTACTTCTCGATATGATAACACCATTTATAACGTTTGAAACACATGAACCCCACAGCAAAATGGATGCACCTTTAAATGGACAGTGCCATTTCTGTAACGTCATCAGTCAGGTATCTTCGGATTTATTATTTGATTATTATTTGAACCAAATTATCCGTTTGTTTTGAAAGTTACCGTGTTATACATGCATGTCAACCTGTCTTGTCTAATGGCACGTGTACTATGTGTGATTAAATGTATGGTCGCATTATTGTCTGTTGTCATTTAATTTCAAATAGTATAGTTAATGTACTTTTTTGATTACCCTTAACGATGCATATTGGGCAATGTATTGAATGGAATCTTGGAACAGACACAACGATTAAAGCTTATGTTCACTGAACTTTTGACTCTTTCTTAGTTGCGCCTAATACTTGTATTTAGAAATTGCGTAGTATTTCTATAATGCGGATTACACGGTCACATGTTATAAATGCTTGCGTTATACAGATACATACATTGCCATTATATTTTCAATTATGGTTATTGGGATTGTGCTTCTCTTATTAAACGTTAATAACTTAACAGCTGTTTGTCAGTAATTTATTGACATCAAAGTAATCTCAAATATTCAGAAAGGGTGTGGTTCGGGGGTTAAAGATAAAGAATCATTTGTTTAGCTCCAAAAGGTTCTTCGTCCAAACTCAGACACATGAACAGGAACATGCCTGGTGCTGATGCAATAGATTAATACAGGTACAATGAGCGTGTTATAATCCTTGTGTACATGCAGACACTCTAAAATCAACAATCTCAGCTCCATTTGGAGTATGCACTTTTGCAGCCACTAGGCGCACCAAGATCACCATGCGTATCCTTACGAGGTACCCAGTCATAGATGGGTGAACTAGGACACATAGTCACAGTATTATGTCCAAGGATAGTGCACGTTGCTGTACCTGCAACTAGGTGTCTGCACGTATTCATGTGACTACCATCTGGTGACACCATTTGAATACCATTAACATATGGGGGTCGTGTTTACCTGTCTGTCACGACGACTCACGAGGGATAATGTTGTGGTAGATTCAAACTGTGAGAGGATCAACCTTGTTATGTATTTATAAACCGACGATACTGTATGAACAGAACAGTGTGTCGTTCCACAAACCGATCTTAGCCCTAAGATTAATCTTTACCAATGTTATGGGATGGATCGGTTGGTTGAACGGCACCAAGAACAGAACAGAATTGATTTCTCATAATTCACAACAGTGACATAGAGAAGATTATGTCATAAATAACACGTAAACGTAACGTGTAAACGAAAACAAGTTGCGAAAGAACGTCGATTCTGAATGCATTGAACAGGGATATGCTTTGTAAAGAGGTACCAGCAATTTCATAGAGTATTAAACTTTTATTTTCATGTCTGTTCAAATACACTTGTAGTGTTGGAATAGCTTTTTAAACATGTTTTTTGGCCAGAATGTTATGAATTTAAATTAAAGTACATGAATGTAAAATCTTTATTCATGGATTATGCTGTCGACATAAATAACTTTCTTGGACGCGTCGTTACTGTGGGACGTCAGAAAGACGCTCTTTTTGATTGCTCTTTCTCATCTAGTTAGGGAGGTTAGAAGCGATGATTCTTAAAACGTATGTTTCTCAGAAATATGAACATATTATGTTTTGAAATTTATTAGCTTATTTGGCTTCTGAAGACATGATGTATCTCTATTTCAGTCGTATGTATGACTCGAATTATTTGGTATGGTTTTTCTTTTTCGGTCGAGTGTATAACTTCACGTCTCAATTCCACAACAATACCCTGGTCACAACGATCATTTCAAAGTGAAGAATACAATGTAATAAATCAGGTTAGTTTCACTTCTTACCATTGTTATATCAAACTTTCAGAGACATTTCTTACCTTAAATGTTCACACAGAATTGATAAATCCAATTGTTTCTTGAAACCAGAAAATGGAGCCCGCGTTTCGTTACAAAGAATCCATTTGTTCCAGTAGTTGTAATTCCACGTATCCTTGAGAGACAATCCAGAAGTAACCCAGACGTGTGACCCCAGGTGCCAGGCAGATTTCCTTTGTTTTACAAACTAGTTAAGTGAACGCAGGAGCAAATTATTTGTTATGAAATTCAAACAAAGGAAATTTAAGTGATGACTTTGGGTTCTATTCTGTATTTCGATACGCTGATTTGTGTCTCCTGTGAAGTTCTTTAGATGATGTAAAAGTAAGAAGTCTCACTCGCATTGAGCTGGTCTATTGTCAAATATTATATCTGGTCTTCAAGGGGACTTCCCGTCGTTTGTGTCTATTTCTATACTACAAGTTTTAGCAATTCCTCCAGATAGTATAATGCATACAATAAACTCCTTAACTGTTACATAGGCTGCTCATCACACATCCAGGAATAAAGTATTCCAATAAAAGAGTGTTTCCTCTTCCTACTGTATCAACATCCTGTTTTGCATTTGCAACGTGGGAATGCCTGAGAATGTCCAACTGAAAGATAAAACTATCCTTTACAGAAAATCAAAAGATGTGTAAGTATCACAAGTAATATATTCAAGCTTCTGTAAACACCTTTTTCGTCTGACTTCTGTCACCAATGTTTCCTTCTGACTTCTGTCACCAATGTTTCCTTCTGACTTCTGTCACCAATGTTTCCTTCTCACTTCAGTAATCACTATTTCCCTCTGAAATCGATCACCTTTCTTTCCTTCTGACTAACCAGTTTTTACTTCTGACTTCTGTCACACCTCACTTCTTTAAACACCTTTGTCTTCTGACTTTTATCACCAATAATTTCTTCTGACTTCTGTCACCAATAATTTCATCTGACTTCGGTAACCAATATTTTCTTCTATTTACACTCTTTTCTTCTGACTTCGGTCACCAAATTTTTCGGACTGCTGTTAACACTCTTTTCCTCTTACTTCGGTCACCAATATTTTCTTCTGATTGCTTGTAACAGTATTTTCTTCTGACTTCGGTCAGCAATATCTCTATTGACTTTTGTCACCAATAATTTCCACTGACGTCTGTCACTCTTTTTTCTTTGACTTCTGTTAACACTCTGTTTCTTCTGACTTGGGTCACCAATACTTTCTTCTCACTTTTGTCACCAGTAAGAACTTCTGACTTCTGTCACCATTGGTTTCCTCTGACTTCTCAGTCTCAAATATATTATTTTTTCTGTTGCACAGAGCTTATGTTTATATCTATCTAGGTGTATCTCTGGTTGTCGTGTTTGATGAACGTGTCTGGATCTTAGTTTCAGATACGTCACATGTCAGTGGAGGTGATGGATGGCCTCCACTATAAAACAATGACACAGAAACATTAGCGTTTCTCCTCGTTTTATGGGTTTTTTACAAAACAAAGATCAATTCCGTTTTTTATATGTTTCGTAACCTTTAGGATAAATTGCGTTTTTTTGTGACCTATGGAATTATTTCCATTTCCTATAATTGTTATACTTATGGTGATTTGCGTTGTATTTGATTTGTAACAATTATGGTCATGAAGCATTTTAAAATCCTTGATGTACATGTACCTGCTCACCTAGGTGTGTTTGAAACAAACTTGTAGAAATTTGCTGTTGTTAATAGAGTGGGTCTAACATGTAAGATGGAACGGAGTTTATGTTAGGGATCAGATGTTTAAGATGTTTAATATGATTTAAGAATTGCAATTATGTGGGTTTTTTAAAACAAAATTTCCATTTGCGATGCTTGTAATTAAACATGAGTGTGTATTTGTCCATCAGACATTTCTTAAAGCAAGTTTATTGCCCTTGTGTAGTTTCTTAACATTTGAATAATCATCAATCACGTTTTCTGTGACTTCAAGTTAAACATCGTTTGCACAGGAGAGCTTCGCTTGTAGATGTAAAGAGACAGATAGACAGGGCTATTGTTTGGTGAAACAAACTCCAATCATTAGAGAGTGCATATTGTGCATTATTGCTGATAATGGCTATCTGATCAACACCCAAAGTGATGTACGTGTGTTTCAAGTAGACGGTACACAAGGCAGATTCCAGATAGACACTCATTTCGTTGCACAACACATGTCTAGATCCGACTCTTATAATAGGTCTTGGTTTGTGAGTAATTCTACCATAAACACTTTCATTGTTTTACTTTGAATCTGTTTCATTTTTGTCATATGTAAATTTGCTATACTTTCGAAATATTTCAGTACTAGCCTGTTCATATTGAAACGAAATTATAAAAATAAGTTTTCTCCAAAAGACGAGTATATCAGAATATCAGTATATCTGTGAATCAATATATAAACATATAAATTTATCAGTATACCAGTATATCAGTTTATCAATTCACCATTTTATCAGTTTATCAGAATACCGGTATCCATGTTCTCAACCTTTATAAGAGTACAATATTATATAGTATAATATATAACGTCTTGAAATGAACGCAGATGATCATTCACTAATAAGAGGTTACTGTCAATCATCGCGAGTATTCGTGACGTCAGGGTTGGGCGATGTTCTCCCCTAACATTTAGCTGCAACCTTAATGTTCTTGTTAAATATTCGCCTGAGGGCATTAGAATTATCCGCCCTTCCCATTGTGATTGACGCAGAGTGTTAAATAGTTCCGGCATTATAGGCACAATTGCGAAGTTTTCCTTACTGTTTTGGATAGGTATCAGTTACTGTTGGTTTTAGAGATAGATGGTGAGTCGTTCAGGTAAGTAGCGATACATCGACGTTACCTCCCTCATCTAGTAGATCTGCCTAACACAAACAATAATTGAATAAAACTTCTAAAAATCACTGCAATTAACTACAGTTATGATTCAAGTCAACAACACTAATATATATATATATATATATATATATATATATATATATATATATATATATATATATATATATATATATATATATATATATATATATAAATAAATATATTGAAATAGGTATGTGGTATCAAACGTAGAGGAGTGTATAAGTAAATTTAAATAATACACTGAAGACGTATATCAACTTTCATAATCAATACTTTATATTCCGATATGCATATTTCTGCTTCTTGTTTCGAAGCTTCATCAGGGATTATAGTCTATGTACAAATGGTCTGTCTTGGCAACACAGGTTGCTAATAACGTCAAAGCAATCAACAAGCGTCTTTGAGAGTTATCCCCACTATAATCTGATTGGTATATATATATATATATATATATATATATATATATATATATATATATATATATATATATATATATATATATATATATATATATATATATATATATATATATATATATATATATGTATATTAGACGTCATATTGAGAAATGGGTTATATATTAATACAGTGACATTCGCAAACACAAACTGGTTTCCTGTCCAGATAGCACGCACAGTTCACAGGTATCGGAGTGCATATGTACGTATTACTCGTAGGGTACTTATTATCTCTTTCTAGTTCTATTTATCATAAACTTGATAGTAGGATATTCGGTTACATAACTGAATTACTGTCTGTCTACAGTGATGATGGCCTTTATTGTCCATTTGCTGAAGAACTCAAATTGTTGTCGCTTCATTTGGACATTGTTAAGACATCATGGAGGCAGCATGCCAAGGCTGTAAATTAGTGGTTGGAATCATTCCAACATGAATTACAAATGTAATGGTATACCTCGTCATAATTATCGCACCAACAATTGAAATTTGAAATTGAAACCAGATATGTTTTGCAAGTGTTGACATTACAAATACATATCGCATATACCACAACATATATGAATTTGACATCACAAGCACACCTGCTTCCGAACTGCACGTGCATGCATGCTTTGTCCAAGAGACATTCAGACGTCTGGTGGCTAGTATGAGACGGCGTATGGAAAATGTTTTATCATACAATGGCTGGATAAAGGCAAAGGATACTTTCGGTATCCGTTGGGGTCATATACGGATAAAGATGCAAATTACAGAGGTCAAGTGACGGAACTTCTTTTAAAAAGGCGTCACACTAATTTTGAACACTTAGAGAGTACTGGCTATTTTTATGAATAGCAAATTATTAAAAAGACGAACAAAAGTCTAGGTGACTCAATAAATGAGACCGGAGATTACGCATGCAAGTATTAAAAACAAACAGGGCTCGTCATTCATATGTACCATCTGGTATACGATAATTGAATAAGAAAAGAGACTGTGTGTAAAACTGGGGTGGGTGTGGTTTGATGGGGGCGGGTTGGGGGTGTGGTGAGGTGGGGGCGGGTTGGGGGTGTGGTGAGGTGGGTGAATTTGTGACTTGATGTAACTCGATAACCATCTAATTGTGAGTACTGAACTTGGTTTCTAAATGTGTGTATTGTATATATCTATCTCTCTGTGATATATCCATTTTATGTATGTTTTGTTTGGCCTGAAAACAGTGTACAACAAATTTCCGTTATCTTTGTAAATTGCCAGAACAGTTGTAACAACGAAACAGCTTCATGTTAATATACGAGCGGCGTTCAATAAAAGTTCCCCCTGATAGACCTTTACTTTACTGAAAGAAACGAAACTTGGTACACTAAGGTATTAGTCTTTCTCTACATATTTCTCCCATTGCGTGATGCAGCCTTCTAGGCCTTTCTTGTAAAATGCATCATATCAAAAGCCAGGACTTGACCTCATCAATGAGGGTTTCATCATCGGGGAAACGAGTGCCTTTCAAAAATGACTTCATGTTTGGGAAGATGAAGAAATCAGATGGTGCAAGGTCAGGAGAATACGATGGGTGAGGAAGTATTTCATAGCCGCAGGTCTGCGCTTCCACCTGAGCTACACGTGAGTTGTTGACAGGAGAATTGTCCTGAAGCAGGCGGACACCTTTGTGAGCATACCGCATCCGAGAGTCTCGTTTTGATAGCTTTTCGCAATATTTGCAGCAAACTAGCGTAGTATGCCCCAGTAATTGTGGTACCCCTTTCCAAAAAATCCATCATGAATACACCATGCTGATCCAAAAATACTATTAGCATAACCTTGCCCGCCGAGGGCTGGACCCGTGCCTTTTAGATAAGATGATTCCACTGCTTTGACTGGATTTTACTTTCAGGGTCAAAGTGATTGACCCATCTTTCATCCTGTGTGATTATATTATATGTCAACAAAACTATCCTGGTTTACTTGGCACATTGCTAAAGAGCTTTTGAGCAGTTGAATCTTTCTTGGAAAGGTGTGAGCAGTCGTGGTATCCACCGAGGTAGCTACTCCACATGTGCAAATGGTCCTGAATGATTTTCTCTACAGACCCCAAACCTATCTTGACATCTATGGCAAGTTTACGGACAGTAATTCTCCGATCTTCCAAATGTGCAGCATCAACTTGGCTGATAGAGTCATCATCAATGGCTGACTGGGGTCGACCTGGAATTGAAGCTGTTTCAACGGAGGTCCGACCACACTTGAAGTGACGATGCCAGTCTTTGACAACGTCATACGATGGGGCATCCTCTCCATAAGTTTCTTTCATATCATCAAATGTCTCCTTTGGTGTACGACCCCTCAAGAATAAAAACCTGATAACCGCTCTGTACTCAACAGCCTCCATTTTACACCTTACTCTACTCTAAGACCTGTGCTGACAGAAATAATGAATATAAGTATGAGACATCACTTTACCTATGGAGACATGCTACATATCACATGTGACATTTCTATTTCTTCCGGTAAAGAGTAGTTTGTCAGGGAATTTTTTTATTGAACGCCCCTCGTACGTGCTTCATTTCATAACCATTAATATGAGAAATGACAAACAGTGTGCAATGCATAATGCGGCAAACTCAGATATTAAGTTTTTGAGTCATTATGGACCTTGATAGTGTGGTGACATTTCTCTAATATTAATTTTCTTGTATTCTTGTTGTAACGGCCTCAGCAGCCATACTCATTCACCTTATTTTTCCATTGAACTTAGTGGACTTTCGTTTGCTACAATTAAACCTTGTCCCCGTTCAGTAACAGCGAGCGCTTAAGTTGCTCATTGATCGCTCAATGTAGCGCTCAATGTAGCGCTAATTCTCTCTTGAACGACACAGTGCAAATTCCTCGAAGTTTGCTCGCCTTGCTTCGTAGCGCTACATTGAGCAATGGCGTTCAAGATAGGTTTAAAGAGCCATCACGGATGTAAGTGTTTCAAATTTTTGGAAAATATACTTATAACGTCATTGGCCAGAGAAATCTTTAATCTACAACATGGCATATGTTAAATAATTTTCATATCACGACCATGTATTGAAATTTGGCTTCAAAGAGAAGTATCACTTCGACTAGCGTCCCCTTTTTTGCGTAATACGTACTACACAAACAGTTAGCGCTTCCGAAGCGTGAAGGTTCGTCTCTAGCGCAAGTCGCCATAACAACCCATGTGCTGCACGTGCTGCACGTGTCTCTCTTGCAAAGTATCCTTGTCACACATTACTGAATGTGACGATTGCTTTACAAACTATGTTTCTAAATGTCCTGAGAATATACAAATTATTTCCTGTTTAATGTTCTTTTTATTGAGATAAGACCAGCACATTATGACAATTTTTTACTCTCATTAATTATAAAATTCAAGAAAAATACCTAGTTGGGTAAAACAATTATTCCAATATCTGTAGCAAATACATAATTAAATGAAATGGTAAATTAATAACCATAAAAAATTATATATTTCGATTTCTTTCATTGCTCATATTTTTTGTTATTCTTTCGTGTCTTTGTTTACTGTGTGTGAGCTAGACCATAATGCTTTGCGCTTGAAAATAATAGACTGGATCTATATTTAGACTGGAAAACACCTTTACTAATTAATGCAATTTCTCGGCTTATTTTAAGTTGGACAAATTAGGGAAAAATTAAGTGTATTTATTTCACGGAGATAGATTTTTTTGAAAAAATTTGATATTTTCATCAACATCCGCTCAAGTAGCGCTCAAGTAGCGCTCAAGTAGCGCTCATTCTCTCCTGAACGACACGGTGCAAAACCTCAAAGTTCGCTCGCTTTGCTACGTAGCGCTACATTGAGCAATCGTGTTCAAGAGAGGTTTAAAAGTAATCGCTCATTGAGCGATTACTTTGAAACCTATCTTGGACACGGCATTGTGTTTTCACTTTTATAACTGAAGTTTCACATGAGGTCACCTTAACAGTTTAAAGTGTTTTTCCTCGGTGCCGATTGATTGAGGTTGAAAATCCCGTTTTACTTACTAAAGTAGATGTTGCGATATTTATGAATAGGTGTATATATCTTTTCCTTTGGCATATACCAACATATCTGCTTTTCTACACTGGCTGTATTTTTATATAAGTAACTGATATCAAAGACTTGCCTTCCCTGGGGGTTATTAAAACGAGTATAATTATTGTGAATTATTCTTTTTTTATCGTGAGCTAGTATAACTAAATCATATTATGCCTGTATAGTTATGGTCACACACATCATTACATGAGAAGTATGCCATATGACATTATGCGAACAAGAGTAAATGATTGTTACTCTCCCGTTGAAGATATCGCTGTGAAAAAAGTTTACAGTGTTACCCAGTGTGTAATAATATTGCGTGATTCCGAAAGACGTCACGTCATATTGGTTAAAGTAAGACCTCCCAATCTCAACGCCGCGTTCGCAATGGAGTGTGTCCCATTTATTCACGAATTTTTTTTAATGAACTGTGATTGAAATCAGCGAGTAATAAATAAAATACTTAACTCGCTCCCGTTTTATAATAATGAAACTTGCGAATGGTATAAGTATCTAACTCGCTTTCGCTCGTCAAATACCAAACCAATCACTCGTTTCATAGATATGCTATTAAACGGGACGTCGTATTCTCTATTTATTATTATCTGATGAATAATGATAAGTAATAATAATGTCACCAATATCTATATATTCGATTTCAATCCAGTGTAAATGTTTACAATCGTAATATGCTGCGATGTCTTACTACTTGTTTTCAATAGATCACAACTGACAGATACAGCAACAATGGCTAATTGGCACAAATATGCATGGTGATTGTGTTCCTTTCAAGTGACTGGTGAGATAGTTTATGCATACCGATCACAACGACACAACATTCTATTTACCAAGCCAATATTACGCCAGGAATGTTTTCGGTGTATACATTATATGTTTTTCTTGAATTATTACATTTTTATGTTTATTGGAAGTATAGGTAGTAAACACAAAGTAAAATGTTTTGTCTAGGAAATATCCTCTGAGTGCACGAATGTTAACATTTTTGTGTAATTGTATTCGCGTCACGTCACCAAAACACCTATTATCTCAGGTGGTGACACGCTTTGACAACCCGGAGAGAGAAATGTAAATTTATAACTTTCATGCTAGAAATTCATTAATATAATTTCCATTAATCTTTCAGGTTTGTTTGTATGTTCTCATATAATTATGTAAATGTGCAAAAGGGGCTTAGAATAGCGTATTGCTTAGAATTGTACTGGTGAGTCAACAGACTAGAGTCTACTGTTTGGTAAAGAATGAAGTTACATGTCTGTGGGTCTGTCTGTGGGTCTGCCTGTGTGTCTGTCTGTTTAATCTTTCAGTATGTTTGTGAGGGTCTGTGTGTAGATTTGCCTGAATGCGTCTGTTCGGAATTGTCAATTCTTTCTGATGGTTGTCTGGTTATCATCTTAAATCAATGGTATTTCATGACTAGCATGTGATATACATCTGTTATCGCATTCGCTCTAGCTATAATGTGATATATTAATATATTAATTTATTTGTTTACTACGTTTTATGATTATTCCAAAAAGTGAAATGACACATTGAATCACGTGGAAAAAGAAACTATGGGAAAAAGAAAAAAAGAAACTATACAGGATATTTTATTCCATAAGCGATGAACGCAACTGAGACGTAATTATAATCTCTTGAAGGCGACGAAACTAAATAAGTATCTTTTGATATTATTATTAGTATTATGTGTTCATGTTTCTGAACAATACCTTTTAAGAAATCTTCGTTCTGGAATCTCTTTCGTCTTGCCCCATGACTGATTAAACATACAAGCCTTTAAAGGGGCAGTAGCACGTTTTTTTGCAAATTTTATTTTTTCAAATTTCCCATTTATAATGAAAGTTTATGTCATTTATATCTACTTTAGAGGGTAAAACATCTTTATTACACAAGCCAATTATCCGTAGTGGTAATAATGGTGTTGCGTATAAAGCAAAAATTGCATGGCGGCCATTTGATTGTGAACACATGTTATTATTTCGAAATGACAAAAACTATTCCCATAGCTTTGCGGAACCATGTACACTCATTTTTCAACTTGATTTTCCGAAGAGAAAAGGTTGTTTTACTATTGTTGACATTATTTTTCAAATATATTTCGTCGACTTATTTCAGTGAAAAAACGTGCTACTGCCCCTTTAATACAGTCTTAGTAAAATATGATATAGTCTTGTTCAGCAAGTCAAGATAAACTACCGGGCAAAAGAATGTTTTCACCTAAGTTTATTTCGATTAATTCAATATTTAAAAGATATCAGATGTATTTGACTATGACACGATACAATAATACTTATCTGCACTGGACTTTGTTGGTGACTGAGGTTAAATTTTAGTTCAAATATCTTTTTGTAATGAAGACAGGGTTAAGAATGAAATTTTCACCAACATGACCCCTGCCCTGTTTAAAATGTTTTAAATGTGTGCAGAATCAGGCACATTTATTTATTTTCACATAGGATATGTCTTATATGTCGATGAACAGTTGTGTATCATCAACAATAATTTAAAAACAAAATTAAACTTAAAATTTCATTTTTAAAAAAATAATTAAAAAACATGTAGAAGTATTCTTTGACTGCTAACTAAACACCTGTACTTATCAGTTTTGGATTATGACATCGAAAACTTGAGATATTTGCAATTGAAAATCATATATATGATAAAATCAACTGAGGTGAGTACTTTCTTTTGCCCGGTAGTTTATGTATCTGAAAGCGTAAAGCAGTAAAATCATAGGGTTGAAGGTTCATGTACATGTACACTAATTATTACAATTCCTTAGACTGAAATTTAGCCTAGAATCTACTTAACTATCAGGGCGATATAGGAGGGTGAAAAATGGCTTTTCTACTTTTTGCATTACGTCCTGTAGTCAACAAATTCAAGTTCAAGAAGGTACGATATGATGACACATCTTAATTTCAATATTTCGTAACTAGTAACTTTAAGATACATGAAATATGCTGTCGGGATCACATAAAGTCAAACAATATAAATGGTGCTATCTTACCGAGATGTACTCACTGTTGCTGATAATTGCTATTTTAAAGCTACTTCATTCGGTATAGTGGCACTATGAAGGTGAGAGTCGCGATATTATTTTTTTCATCGAAACCAGACAATGTATCGCGACTGACCCGAAACTTTTATATAATAGACAAAATGACAGATTTGGATTGGTTATGCTTATAGGTCATATGATCAACTGCTGTGCATGTAAATGGGGCGTGGAATTTCGGTTTCTGTATGAGGCCGTTGAAAACAAGTAATTATCATATTATGATAGATTTGGTATAGATAAGGTAAGAATACGCATGTTACAAAAGTGTTCCCAATGGCCAAAAATTACTCCTGAATAATGAATCAAACGCGTGCTAAAACGAATGCACATGGTTCGATGAAGAAATGCTAGTTCATTTCCCATCGAGTCACCATTGTAAGGTGTTCAATGGCAGCTAGAAAGTAGTTTAATAAATCTGACAGATGTATAGAGATACCTAAACACCCAGAGTAGAGTTTTAAATAAAGTACAATGATGTAATTGTAAACCATCTTGTTGTCAGAACTCTAAAAATCGCACGAGATCGAAGAGGTCAACAAAAATGTCGTTTAATACGTCGCACTGTTTCAGCCATTACGGATAACCGTTTTTCTAACGGATATGGCTTATAATGAAATGTTGTTCTCCATTACGTAACACTATATTGTATAAACTTTAATAATAAATGGAAAATTTAAAAAAAACATTATATGCTACATCGCCTACTTTAATAATAAATGGAACATTTAAAGAAAAACATTATATGCTACATCGCCTTCAACATTATGTCCCAAAAAGTCCTGTTGAAATAGTGGTTTCAGCTACCCATTTTTGTTTGAACAGATGTATAAACTAAAGTAAATCATACCCTAATGAATTAAAATGGTCACTGTTTCAATGGTCACTTCTTTAGAAAATATACCCTCATCAAAAACTTCATGCAGAAAAGTGTTCAATATTTACTTATCTGTGCATCTGTTATAAAAGTTTAAACTGTGTTGCCATGCGAAATACAATCAAAATGTTTTTATGATTAAATTCTTGTGGAAAGGTTTCTAAAATCTGTTGTTCAAAATTGATCTTTGAATATGAATATGTTATAAAGGACAGAACAGGGAAGTAAGAATCTTATCAAACTTTATTAAATGCAAGCAAAATGTATTAAAAAAAGGCAAGTTCTCACAGATGGGATAAAATATTCAAAAAGATTTACAATGTATACTTTTGTAATCAATTATAACTTAATGGGATATACTCTAGCGTCCATCAGATTGTCATAAGCTGATGCTCTGTTAAGAAGTATCCAAAATATGTTCATCATAGTCTGAAATCGCTATTTCAACAGACAACACGGAAAAAATAGAGTTGGGAAAGTTGAAAAGGCCACATCAGTTCTGCACATGTAAATTGGACGTGAAGTATAGGTGTCTGCACATATCATATATTTGACGATTGGGGAGGAATATGCAATTTGAGTGAAATTAGTTTAAATTAAATCAGTAATTTGGCAAATATTATGAGAAACACTTGATGTCCTTTTATAGACAATTACATTTTCTCAATTTCGTATTTTACGATAGTCTGACAGACCTCAAATGTTTTTGTTCAAGAAATTTAAACGATTACGCCCCGTAAAACCAGCTCATTATAATAATCAAAACGTTCATTATCAACACATTTTATATTAAATATTGAAACATATTATTTACACCATAGAGTAAATTCTACCTATGAACAGGAGTATTTAAGCACGGGGAAAGTAAAGGCAATATTGCCGTATTCAAAATAACCCTCAGTTCCATTTTATTTCATCACTTATCTTCAAAACATACACCACGACATATCTTAACCTACAAAAAAACGAACAATGTCGAAGCATGAGTTAAGGATAAAGAGGAAAGTTCCATATTGAAAATAAGGTCTTATTCATTCGTATCATATTACAAACATTCACAAGTCCGTGATCCACTGCCGTGTGTCGGCAACTCATTGTCCACAGATTGTATTCCTGTCAGTCGTACGTGCACACAGACACCCGTTGTTAAGCTTCCAATGTACACATACCCTGTTATGTGGAATCCTATAACAATATGGAAACTTGGGTGTGTCATGTCTTTAATCTTAAGCTACAGAGGGTTAGACTGGACCGTCAGACATGGGAGAGGGTTTTCGACTTCAGCAGCTATGAATCCAGCTCTGCTTAAGGTGAGATGTAAACCAACAGTAGTACCGAGTTTTTGGAGGGGACAGATGAGGAGAGACATCTTGTTGGTGGTGTTGTTATGTTAACAGTGCTCGTTAAATCATCTGAATATAATATAAGGATGATTCTTTAATAGTAAGAATGTAAAAACGATATTTTTCCTTGAACGTTGTTTCCATCAAAATAACCTGGTCGCATTGTGTCTTTGAACTTGAAATTCAGTATCATACCATTTTTATAATAAGAGTTAATGCGTAATAGTATTAACCGAGAGAAAGAGAATCAATTACGAATTTAATAACAAATGGTTTAACATGTACCTGGAATAAAGTTAAGTAATCGGTTTATTATTAGTTCATTTAATCAGGCGAACTAGTCGATAGTGACAACACGACATATGTGTTGACGATTGACCATTGTGGTGTCATATTTGCAAACTGTGAGAGCGTCATATCATCGTATACATATTACACTGCAGCATCTTCCGCAAGGGAGAAATAATCTTGATGAACAGTGTGTTGGAATCGACTTTATGATAGTAAAGGGGTAGTAGGTCTTACATGTATGTAAACTTGAAAAACGGCGTTTTGACTTTAAACATGTTCCAAACGTGTTTAACACAAAATATGTTTGAATTTTTTTTTATGCTAAACGCTTGTCTTTACATGTGTTGTATCTCAAGTAGTGTTCCCAATATCAATACATTGCAAAAACGGCGTTTTGGTTTTAATGTGTTTTTTTAATGCTTCACGCATGTCTTTTCATATGTTGCATATTAAAACGTGTTTTCAATACAAACACACTGCATAAACGGCGTTTTGACTTTAGATTTTATCACAGTGCTATGTTAAATTTAGTTCTTTTCATGTATTGTTATTTTATTCAAATGATTGTAAGTGTGCGAATGTTTGTCATTGTATATATGAGGATATACCTGTCAGAAGGCGATCTAAGAATCGACAATGTATGTGAGTGTACGACAATACAGTACAGAATTGACAGTGTATGTGAGTGTACGACAATACAGTACAGAATTGACAGTGTATGTTAGTGTACGACAATACAGTACAGAATTGACAGTGTGTGTTAGTGGAGGACAGTACAGTACAGAATTGACAGTGTATGTGAGTGTACGACAGTACAGAATTGACAGTGTGTGTGAGTGTCCGACAGTACAGTACAGAATTGACAGTGTATGTGAGTGTACGACAGTACAGAATTGACAGTGTGTGTGAGTGTACGACAGTACAGTACAGAATTGACAGTGTATGTGAGTGTACGACAGTACAGAATTGACAGTGTATGTGAGTGTACGACAGTACAGTACAGAATTGACAGTGTGTATGAGTGTACGACAGTACAGTATAGAACTGACAGTGTATGTGAGTGTACGACAGTACAGTATAGAACTGACAGTGTATTATGAGTGTACGACAGTACAGTACAGAATTGACAGTGTGTGTGAGTGTACGACAGTACAGTACAGAATTGCCAGTGTGTATGAGTGTACGACAGTACAGTACAGAATTGACAGTGTGTGTGAGTGTACGACAGTACAGTATAGAACTGACAGTGTATGTGAGTGTACGACAGTACAGTACAGAACTGACAGTGTGTGTGAGTGTACGACAGTACAGTATAGAACTGACAGTGTATGTGAGTGTACGACAGTACAGTACAGAACTGACAGTGTATGTGAGTGTACGACAGTACAGTACAGAATTGACAGTGTATGTGAGTGTACGACAGCACAGTACAGAATTGACAGTGTATGTGAGTGTACGACAGTACAGTACATAACTGACAGTGTATGTGAGTGTACGACAGTACAGTACATAACTGACAGTGTATGTGAGTGTACGACAGTACAGTTCAGAATTGACAGTGTATGTAAGTGTACGACAGTACAGTACAGAATTGACAGTGTACGTGAGTGTACGACAGTACAGTACAGAATTGACAGTGTATGTGAGTGTACGAGAGTACAGTACAGAATTGACAGTGTATGTGAGTGTACGACAGTACAGTACAGAATTGACAGTGTATGTTAGTGTACGACAGTACAGTACAGAATTGACAGTGTATGTGAGTGTACGACAATACAGTACAGAATTGACAGTGTGTGTGAGTGTACGACAGTACAGTACAGAATTGACAGTGTATGTTAGTGTACGACAGTACAGTACAGAATTGACAGTGTATGTGAGTGTCCGACAGCACAGTACAGAATTGACAGTGTATGTGAGTGTACGACAGTACAGTACATAATTGACAATGTATGTGAGTGTACGACAGTACAGTACAGAATTGACAGTGTATGTGAGTGTACGACAGTACAGTACAGAATTGACAATGTATGTGAGTGTACGACAGTACAGTACAGAATTGACAGTGTATGTGAGTGTACGACAGTACAGTACAGAATTGACAGTGTATGTGAGTGTACGACAGTACAGTACAGAATTGACAGTGTATGTTAGTGTACGACAGTACAGTACAGAATTGACAGTGTATGTGAGTGTCCGACAGTACAGTACAGAATTGACAGTGTATGTGAGTGTACGACAGTACAGTACAGAATTGACAGTGTATGTGAGTGTACGACAGTACAGTACAGAATTGACAGTGTATGTGAGTGTACGACAGTACAGTACATAATTGACAATGTATGTGAGTGTACGACAGTACAGTACAGAATTGACAGTGTATGTGAGTGTACGACAGTACAGTACAGAATTGACAATGTATGTGAGTGTACGACAGTACAGTACAGAATTGACAGTGTATGTGAGTGTACGACAGTACAGTACAGAATTGACAATGTATGTGAGTGTACGACAGTACAGTACAGAATTGACAGTGTATGTGAGTGTACGACAGTACAGTACAGAATTGACAATGTATGTGAGTGTACGACAGTACAGTACATAATTGACAATGTATGTGAGTGTACGACAGTACAGTACAGAATTGACAGTGTATGTGAGTGTACGACAGTACAGTACAGAATTGACAATGTATGTGAGTGTACGACAGTACAGTACAGAATTGACAGTGTATGTGAGTGTACGACAGTACAGTACAGAATTGACAGTGTATTTGAGTGTACGACAGTACAGTATATAATTGACAATGTATGTGAGTGTACGACAGTACAGTACAGAATTGACAGTGTATGTGAGTGTACGACAGTACAGTACAGAATTGACAGTGTATTTGAGTGTACGACAGTACAGTACATAATTGACAGTGTATGTTAGTGTACGACAGTACAATACAGAATTGGCAGTGTATGTGAGTGTACGACAGTACAGTACAGAATTGACAGTGTATTTGAGTGTACGACAGTACAGTACATAATTGACAGTGTATGTTAGTGTACGACAATACAGTACAGAATTGACAGTGTATGTGAGTGTACGACAGTACAGTACAGAATTGACAGTGTATTTGAGTGTACGACAGTACAGTACATAATTGACAGTGTATGTTAGTGTACGACAGTACAGTACATAATTGACAGTGTATGTTAGTGTACGACAGTACAGTACAGAATTGGCAGTGTATGTGAGTGTACGACAATACAGTACAGAATTGACAGTGTATTTGAGTGTACGACAGTACAGTACAGAATTGACAGTGTATGTGAGTGTACGACAATACAGTACAGAATTGACAGTGTATGTGAGTGTACGACAGTACAGTACAGAATTGACAGTGTATGTGAGTGTACGACAATACAGTACAGACTTGACAGTGTATGTGAGTGTACGACAATACAGTACAGAATTGACAGTGTATGTGAGTGTACGACAGTACAGTACAGAATTGACAGTGTATGTGAGTGTACGACAATACAGTACAGAATTGACAGTGTATGTGAGTGTACGACAGTACAGTACAGAATTGACAGTGTATGTGAGTGTACGACAATACAGTACAGAATTGACAGTGTATGTGAGTGTACGACAGTACAGTACAGAATTGACAGTGTATGTTAGTGTACTACAATACAGTACAGAATTGACAGTGTATGTGAGTGTACGACAGTACAGTACAGAAATAAATTACAATACTACTGCTCTTTTCTTGGTAAAAAGACTACTTCATAGTGGTGACGTATAGCCACGGTATTGTCAGTTTTCGATTTTCTCCTACATTGTACAAGTGCAGAATAATCAATATAGACAGGTAGGTTGAAGTAGCGAGGACAATATTCCGATATATTTTTACTTTCTTTTGTCTCGTAGTTTACCTTCAATATCACATAATTAAATATTTAACTTAAAAAGTGGTGTTTCACAGAACAATTAGGAATCAAATACAAAACTATCAAATTGAGGTGTCACAGTAATGTCTTATAAATACTTTGAACAAACCCTTAATGATACTTCGTGTTTTATCAAATGTTTGAAGACCTCCTTTTCCTAATATGGTACCGAAACATTCTATCAATTGCATTCCACTCAACATGTACTTCTATTTCTACCACATGATATACGAAATAGCATATAGGACCTGCTATGTCTTTACTTAATCCCATATCCCATATATACACAGATTGAGTTTAACTTCTCCTTCACCGTTGTTTGTAGTGATATAGTGACGTGAAAGTAAATAGTCATAAATAATCCTAAAGTCTGAGTGATACCATTGTCATAAGCATAATGCGAATGTTTGGAAAAACATTGCAAAAATGTACAAATTCATTCGTGTATATACACTCACTTTTGGTGAAATATTTGTCAATCTTTATTTCAGTACAAAAAAGGCCTCAGGCCTATAGTAGAAAATATACAGTGCACTGACATTTCATGAAATAATGCGATTTCTATGTACAAACGCATAAAAGATAAACATGGACAGGTTTTCAATTTCTTTTTTGTTTACACTGTTTAAAAGTAGAGACAATTTTAGCTTATTTGGATTTACATAGTATTTTTCTTTGATATATTTCTTTCGGATGTTGCTGTACAAAGGACAAATCAGTAAAAAATGGTATTCAACTTCTATAATGGTAGACTTACATATTTGACAAAATCTTTGTTCTCTACTTATATTCTTATATCTACCCGTTTCAATACAAAGTTCATGAGACGAGCATCGGAATAGTGCTAGACTAATTCTGTATTTCTTTACATTTAAACAAGATAAGTAATATTCGGTATGGATATTGCTTTTAAAGGTTAGGTACGTGTCACATTTACTTGAAAGTGATAATTTTCCCATCCAATTTTGAAAATATATATCTTTTAGTCTTTGTGTAAATTCACTTATGAATTCAGGCTCTACACCTATTTCTTGATTTTACCAAATATTCCCAAAATATTTGTCACATATATGCATTAGTTTTGTTGAGAGTATAACTTGTAACGTACTGTATCTCCTATTGCAGATGGAATGGTTTCGTTACTTTGGAATGTCCGTCTTGTTCGGGGTACTCGCAGCACAAAGTAGGTACAACTACAACAGTTTACGGTATTCATCTAAACATTTCCCTTTACTGATATATTCAAATGCATAAGAACATACACGTTCTTTGGGAGAGATATTTATATAGGGGTAACCCTGGTTATCAATCCCCCTTTCCATGTACCATCTTGGAAATAAATACCGTTTAAATCATACACGTTCTTGGTTGTATGAGTTGCGACGGTTCGTTGTAGATACTAGCACCGTTATCAAGAAAGTGATACAGACGATAACTCACGGCAGCTAGTATTATGTATAGTATTGCAAGGGAAAAGCCCGCAACGCCATAATGGTTATGCATTGCGGTGAAACCTGCGAGCATCGTCTGGAACTAGTGAACCATGGGTGGTACTGCGTTGGAATTTCTGGGTTACTGTTGAAGAGAAGGATTAGTGTTTATTGACCTTGATCAAGTTATGGTTGATGACATGTATTACTCCTGATGTTCATAGAGGGCCTAAATCCTATAATTAAGGGTTCTGAGATCTTCCCTATTTTGACGTTTGTTTAATTGTCCCCGAGACTTCGATTTATTCCAAAGGAAGTTGTGTTTCTGGGTTAACCACGCTGTGGTCACTAATATAAGGAGAAACCATGGTACCGAGGATATGGTAAGGTTGGGGCCCTGAGGCGAACCCGAGGATGCGAAGCATGCGAGGGTTTTCCCTTATTATCAGGGTCTACGACCTAACCATATCCGAGGTAGAATGGTTTATCTATATTATCAACCGTTTTTAAGTGTAAAACAGGCTTTGTTATCGCGTTATATTGAGGATCCCTGGTAAATGGAGTCGTTCTTATAAAATCCTTGTTTGGAATCTGAAATTCCTGTTTACAACCGCGCAATATAATATAATATATATATATATATATATATATATATATATATATATATATATATATATATATATATATATATATATATATATGGCACAGTAAGCGCTAGCTCACGTACTGTTCGAGACGCACTTTCTTAAAACATTTGCTGTTCATAATCTGATAAATATTTGAGAAATGTTTCAAAATAGGTCTCAGATAGTTTCTTCAGATCTTTACTTTCAAGCCGAAATATTAGCAAATATATCAGGGTTTACAATCATTGTAATATTCCTCCTAACACGGTTTACAATTGTCTGTGTAAACCCTCCTGGGGGGACTTACAATATTGTAAGTCCCTCGTACCGGGTAATCCGGTTTAGAAATGTCGTTTCAAGTATCACGGTTTATGGCTAGTAGGTTGATAATTTGGAGTCTTTGTTGTTCACTGGACTTTTGTGTTCCTTGATTCTTTAGGAAAGGGACAAGTACGTTTCGCCAATATATGACCTAATGTTAAATAAACCCTTAAATCGATAATATATCTGCCCTTGCTCCTTTACTCTATGTTATACGGTGTAGGTTTTCTTACCTACGATTTGTCTACGTTTCAAGTACGATATTGAGTTCAAGTTTTCTAACATTTCAAACTGAGCAATTTTGATTTGATTTAAAGAAACTTGATTTGATTGAATGTTAGAATGTTAGTTCATATGAACTCAAAATCAGCTACAAAAATGTTAAAATCAGCATTGTATTTGTATTCATATCTATATATGTTTGTTTTTAAAAGGTTTCAAGCGAAAAACAACATTATTAGATTCGTTGATTGAAATGTATTTTTGCACGTCTATACCAATAAAATGTAAAATATATATCATGTTGCTACATATTGTCTCTATTGACAAGGTACCCCCTTGAGACAGTCATGTGCTACAGACACTGAGTGTCCTACAAATGCAGGGTGTCGTCCTTATGGCTGTGACCTGTATCGGTGTCTGTGTCTGGATGGATACTTTGAGAGAGAAGATGGCAACTGCGTTAAAGGTAACCATATGTCGGTTCTTATATACCTACAATGTATGCTTTGCTAGGTCCAGCAATTGTTCACACCGAGAAACCCCAGCAGCGTTTAGTTCCTTTATTTATCTAGGCAGAATACATACTGTTTCTAAAGAATAAAGTTTCCCATTCTACGATAAATAAATTCGAAATACATTTTCCAGGAAATAGAGTATTGACCATGTTGCAAGGTTTTCAAGATATATTTTGGCAAAATGTTTCAGCGACTAGAATAAACATGTTACAAAAGTTTTCCAGGACCTTGATAAGCTATGACATCATTACATTCAATACATTCTTTTGGAACAGGTAAAATGCATTTCATTAATTATGATCACCATGACACACGTCAGGAATCAAATTTATGATGTTGCAAATGCGTTTCTATGTAAACGTGTAACGGTCTGTAAAATGTAATGTGTTCTCCAGGTATTCTACCGGGTCAAACGTACGACGCATCAGGTGAATGCGTCCCCTACGCACAAGTAGTGGGATCAATATGCAGTTGTTCGGTTGGCGGGACGTCCCCCCTTGGAACATGTACATTTGACATCGGAGTTTCAAAACAAATTGGCGACGCATGCAGCAACAGTGTTGAATGTCCAACCTTATCAGTGTGTGACGCGACCTGCAGGTGTCAGTCAGGATTCAAACTCAGAACCATGGAAGAGTACTGGATTGACGCCAATTATCCCTATGACTGTGTTTCTGAGCAGGCTTCATTATGTAAGTTATCATAATAATACAGCATTATCATAATAATAGACATAGGCAATATTTCTATAGCGCCCTTTTCGGCTAAACATTAAACCAATTTAAGGTGTTTTTATGTTCATTTAAGTAATAAATAAAAACTGTGGGTAATAAACAATCGATTTAAACAATCAGAAAACTGAGAAATGAAAAAGAGAAGTCGATGATAAAAACTTCATCCGAAACATTTGAAATTGTTTAAATAGTCTTAGTAAATTGGAAATAGACAAGCAAAACGTTTTAAACAACGTGTTGTATACTTAGATTTTTAGTTAATTGGAAAAGGACAACAGACGTATTAAACAATGTATTCACGTATACCGAGCGTATATACTCTAGATATCACAGAACGGATATACTCGTTGATCGTAGAGGTGTGATCATATATAGTTGTCCTCTTAACGAAGTTTGTTAGTTTATTCGGGACTTGACTCTCCAAGTGCAACCTTGAACATGTCTCTCTCCCCAACAAGCTCTTGGATAATTGGAGTGTTTTCTTTACAGACGAGTGTAACGAGACTTCAATAACGACCACAACAATAGCTCAAACCACTACATCGGAGACCGCTTCGTCCTTGTCATCGATGACGACTGAATCTTCATCTTCAGTAGAATCTTCGTCATCTCCTGCAATTTCTTCATCAGGTATATCAGGAAACAACATTATTAGATTCGTTGATTGAAATGTATTTTTGCACGTCTATACTTATAAAATGTAAAATATATATCATGTTGCTACATATTGTCTCTATTGACAAGGTACCCCCTTGAGACAGTCATGTGCTACAGACACTGAGTGTCCTACAAATGCAGGGTGTCGTCCTTATGGCTGTGACCTGTATCGGTGTCTGTGTCTGGATGGATACTTTGAGAGAGAAGATGGCAACTGCGTTAAAGGTAACCATATGTCGGTTCTTACATACCTACAATGTATGCTTTGCTAGGTCCAGCAGGTGTTCACACCGAGAAACCCAAGCAGCGTTTAGTTCCTTTATTTATCTAGGCAGAATACATACTGTTTCTAAAGAATAAAGTTTCCCATTCTACGATAAATTAATTCGAAATAAATTTTCCAGGAATAAGAGTATTGACCATGTTGCAAGGTTTTCAAGATATATTTTGGCAAAATGTTTCAGTGACTAGAATAAACATGTTACACAAGTTTTCCTGAACCTTGATAAGCTATGACATCATTACATTCAATACATTCTTTTGGAACAGGTAAAATGCATTTCATTAATTATGATCACCTTGACACACTTCAGGAATCAAATTTATGATGTTGCAAATGCGTTTCTGTGTAAACGTGTAACGGTCTGTAAAATGTAATGTGTTCTCCAGGTATTCTACCGGATCAAACGTACGACGCATCAGGTGAATGCGTCCCCTACGCACAAGTAGTCGGATTAATATGCAGTTGTTCGGTTGGCGGGACGTCCCCCCTTGGAACATGTACATTTGACATCGGAGTTTCAAAACAAATTGGCGACGCATGCAGCAACAGTGTTGAATGTCCAACCTTATCAGTGTGTGACGCGACCTGCAGGTGTCAGTCAGGATTCAAACTCAGAACCTTGGAAGAATACTGGATTGATGCCAATTATCCCTATGACTGTGTTTCTGAGCAGGCTTCTTTATGTAAGTTATCATAATAATACAGCATTATCATAATAATAGACATATGCATTATTTCTATAGCGCCCTTTTCGGCTAAACATTAAACCAATCTAAGGTGATCATTAAAGTTATAAATAAAAACTGTGGATAATAAACAGTCGATTTAAAAAATCAGAAAACTGAGAAATGAAAAAGAGAAGTCGATGATAAAAACTTCATCGGAAACACTTGAAAGTGTTTAAATAGTATTAGTAAATTGGAAATAGACAAGCAAAACGTTTTAAACAACCAGGTCTTTGAAAGGCATTTAGAAGTGGTATACATAGGAACATGGAGATTTTCTGGATAACAACTTCTTTAATGTGAAAATACACGACGTTTCGGAGTACATACTCACTCCTTCATCAGGTAGAATGTAAGGAAATAACAAAATATGGTACATTTATATAGCAAACAAACCAATGGTGAGGAAACTCAATCAGGGAGATTAACATGCATGAGAATGGTACATTCTCATGTCTCACCTCCATCATGTTTGTATTACAAATCCTCATTGTATTCCATTCTCATGCATGTTAATCCCCCTGATTGGTTTGTTTGCTGTATTTTCACATTAAAGAAGTTGTTATCCAGAAAATCTTCATGTTCTTATGTTTTAAACAACGTGTTGTATACTTAGATTTTTAGTTAATTGGAAAAGGACAACAAACGTATTAAACAATGTATTCACGTATACCGAGCGTATATACTCCAGGACATGCTGTGATATCACAGAACGGATATACTCGTTGATCGTAGAGGTGTGATCATATATAGTTGTCCTGTTAACGAAGTCTGTTAGTTTATTCGGGACTTGACTCTCCAAGTGCAACCTTGAACATGTCTCCAATAAGCTCTAGGATATAATTGGAGTGTTTTCTTTACAGACGAGTGTAACGGGACTTCAATAACGACCACAACAACAGCTCCCACCACTACATCGAAGACGTCTTCGTCCTTTTCATCGATGACGACTGAATCTTCATCTTCAGTAGAATCTTCGTCATCTCCTGCAATTTCTTCATCATCTTCAATTGAATCTTCGCCATCTACTGCAATTTTTTCATCATCTTCAGTAGAATCTTCGTCATCTCCTGCAATTTTTTCATCATCTTCAGTAGAACCTTCCCCATCTCCTGTCATTTCTTCATCGGAAGAATCTTCGTCATCTCTTGTAATGTCTTCATCATCTTCAGCAGAATCTTCCTCGTCTCCCGTAGTTTCAACATCATCTGCATTAGAATCTTCGTTATCTCTTGTTATATCTTCCTCTTCTGAATTAGAATACTCGTCATCTATAATTTCGTCATCATCTGCAGAAGACTCTTTGTCATCTTTTGTAATATCTTCATCACCTGCAGCAGAATCTTCCTCGTCTCCAATAAGTTCTTCATCGCCTGAAGTAGAATTGTCCTCATCTCCCGTTATTTCATCATCATCTGCATTAGAATATTCATCACTACCTGTAATTTCTTCATCTGCACTTTCTTCATCTTCATCAGAGGTTTCTTTGTCATCGTCGCTTATTTTATCTACTTCTCCAATAAGTCTTTCTTCATCTTTAGGGGTCTCTTCTGACATTGTTTCATTATCTGCGGAATTATCTATGTCGCCCTCTATAAGCTCTTCATCTCCAAGTGCATTTTCGACTTCATCCTCTGAATTTTTGTCTTCATCGGACATGTCCCCTTCATCTTCTATAAGTTCGTCAACTGTTTCATCGACACTAGTTGTCTCTTCATCGTCATCCTCTTCATTAACGATGACGTCATCTCTAACCCCGTCTTCAACAACAGCTGCAGCATCCTCTTCAATAACAATCATGACTCCAGGTACTACAAATCTACTCAATTTTAGTTTACCAAATGTCAATTTTGCACGAACGCAACCAATGAAATAATTTCTCGTTACTGTTTGAACCTCTTAACGATGCAATTTCCTTAGATGGCATGTCGTGTCTACCTGTCAACTACTATAAATCTATACGGGTATTTAGTAAACTTGCATATTACGAATTAAGAAAATTCACCAGCCAATGATAAGGATAACATAAAGTGTTGATCATGAATCTTAGTTTATTGTGTATTTTAAGCCAAATAATCGAGGTTTGTCGCACAGAGAGTTTTGTCACAGAGTATTGATGTCATCAAGTTGTTTGGTCATAGCATTGTGAGTCATTACTTGATGACGTAATAGTATTTTCATGTAATATTTGATGTGAATGATACATCTCTTAGTGCCACTGTTATGAAGACATGACACGTTTGATTGGACATCGAGTTGGTTTCGTACTCAGCATTTCGTCAGTGTTCTGATTGCCATTGAATGACGTCCTCCTCAAGATGAAAAATTTATATCCATTATCCACGATACTCCATATATACTCCAACTGCTATATACTTTGATGATGTTTGAATGCGATGACTACGTGACACTTTCATTAAATGATCAAAATACATACATTATCCACTGTAAACCCTTGTTTCATTAACAAACGACACTAACACTGTACACTTATTACGTATAGCAAAAAAACCCACACATTTGTCTTCATGTAATTATCCAGTAGAAAATGTCCAAGGATATGTTGTTTATAAATAAAAGGGACTGGATATGACTTACTTTTGCATTTAAAAGTCCCCTAAATCAATACACATTCATGTGTCTGTTGTTAATTTGGCGAACATACATCAAACTGACAACAGGACCTACCTATTCCACTTGGGCACTGTTCAATCCGTTCAAGCTGTCCAAATGTCCGCCGAAAATTTTCTAAAACTACTTTTATTGACAAATTCAACAGTTGATTTAAGATATTTTGTTCTGATATTATCTTCATAACTATGCAAAATAGCACCACCTGGGATTCAGCGAGAAATTGTCAAAAATTACTTTCATTGATAAATTTAACGGTGGATTCATTTATAGTACTTTCATGTTTCAGTCGTGTGTCCTGCAGGCGAGTACCGAGGGTCGGACAACACATGTCTGCAATGTCCAGGTGGTCAGTATCAGGACCAAACGGGGTCATCTGAGTGCAAACAATGTCCAGCAGGTTCAGTCCAACCAAATGCAGGGTCAAGTGAGTGCACCCAATGTGCAGTTGGAACCTTCCAATCGGACGAGGGGTCAACTGAGTGCAATACGTGTCCAGCAGGACAGTACCAGAACCAGACGGGGTCAATTGAGTGCATACAATGTCCAGCAGGATCGGTTCAGCCGAGTGAAGGGTCAAGTGAGTGCATTGATTGTCCAGAAGGGAACTACCAACCCGACCTCGGCAAAACGACGTGTTCCGAATGTGCTGCCGGAAGTTACCAAGCGTTACCGGGGAGCATCGGGTGTACTCGGTGTTCAATCGGATCATATCAGCCGGAGGTTGGAAAGACTTTGTGTGAGGATTGTGCGAGCGGTTTTACCACAGACACAACTGGTAGTTTGTCCCCGACAGACTGTATCAGTGAGTATTTATTGAAAATGTACACTGCTGGCCTTAAACCTGTTCCATATATGCAGTCAAATGAAATAACAGGAAACGTGCTAGGAATATTTCATATGTTTCCTATTGCTGTATTTTGACCGAATGCCGGTTCAGAAATTCAGAATCCCAAACGTGTGAACACATCTATCACCAATTGATTAATTACAGGTTTGGTAATGAACTTTACCTCTGTGGTAACAAAATTTGCTGAACAAATGTCTTCCATTTCGGTTATTTTATGTATATAGAGTGTACAATTATTTTGTACCTCACTGATTGTATCGGATTTTCAACAAGCGACAGAGAATGTCGTTTCGTTATCATTTCGAAATACTGAGTGAAAGGAGTCAAATTCTTGCTGCATTCCAAACTATTATTGGTCTTTTTATCCCTGCTCTAGTCATGATGCATGGTATGGTTATGTTAAGTAAAATCAATCATTGAAGAGAGTACGATTTCATAAAGAAACTGAGGGCTAGGATAGACATTTGTAAGAGATGTTGATGGGAATTCATTAATCGATTCATATTAATTACATGAATGAAAATGTAAACAAATATATGTCAAAGGTCATTTGTGGCCAATCAAATCACTCGAAGGTATTGTGACACAAATGTGTCATAACACTTTGTAATATAACCCGTTCACGAAGTATCACGAGGGAAATAAATGAATTGAATATTTGTGCTTCTACGGAAACATGGCGGAATGGTGTTTATCATGATCCCTGGATGTGTCATTTGTTGTCTAACCACTAAACATGTATGATTTGAAATACTTGAGCCTCTATGGAAACATTATGTACATTTTGGCTCTATGAAGAAGATATTTTGTTCTGATATTATCTTCATAACTATTCAAAATAGCACCACCGGGGATGTTTCAGTGAGAAATTGTCAACAATTACTTTCATTGATAAATTTAACGGTGGATTCATTTATAGTACTTCTGTGTTCCAGTCGTGTGTCCTGCAGGCGAGTACAGAGGGTCGGACAACACGTGTCTGCAATGTCCAGGTGGTCAGTATCAGGACCAAACGGGATCAACTGAGTGCAAACAGTGTCCAGCAGGCTCGGTCCAACCAAATGCAGGGTCAAGTGAGTGCACCCAATGTGAAGTTGGAACCTTCCAATCGGACGAGGGATCAACTGAGTGCAATACGTGTCCAGCAGGTCAGTTCCAGAACCAGACGGGGTCAACTGAGTGCATACAATGTCCAGCAGGATCGGTTCAGTCGAGTGAAGGGTCAAGTGAGTGCATTGATTGTCCAGTAGGGAACTACCAATCCGACCTCGGAAAATCGACGTGTTTCGAATGTGCTGCCGGAAGTTACCAAGCAATATCGGGAAGCATCGGGTGTACTGGGTGTCCAATCGGATCATATCAGTCGGAGGTTGGGAAGACTTTGTGTGAGGATTGTGCGAGCGGTTTTACCACAGACACAACTGGAAGTTTGTCCCCGACAGACTGTCTCAGTGAGTATTTATTGAAAATGTACACTGCTGGCCTTAAACCTGTAATCTGCAGTCAAATGAAATAACAGGAAACGTGCTAGGAATATTTCATATCTTTCCTATTGCTGTATTTTGACCGAATGCCGGTTCAGAAATTCAGAATCCCAAACGTGTGAACACATCAATCACCAATTGATTAATTACAGGTTTGGTAATGAACTTTACCTCTGTGGTAACAATATTTGCCGAACAAATGTCTTCCATTTCGGTTATTTTATGTATATAGAGTGTTCAATTTTTGTGTACCTCACTGATTGTATCGGGTTTTCATCAAGCGACTGAGAATGTCGTTTCGTTGTCATTTCCAAACACTGAGTGAAAGGAGTCAAACTCTTGCTGCATTCCCAAACCTTATTAGTCTTAGTATCCCTGCTCTAGTCATGATGCATGGTTTGTTCATGTTAAGTAAAATCAATCATTGAAGAGAGTACGATTTCATAAAGAAACTGAGGACTAGGATAGGCATTTGTAAGAGATGTTGATGGGAATTCATTAATCGATTCATATTAATTAAATGAATGAAAATGTAAACAAATATATGTCAAAGGTCATTTGTGGCCAATCAAATCACTCGAAGGTATTGTGACACAAATGTGTCATAACACTTTGTAATATAACCCGTTCACGAAGTATCACGAGGGAAATAAATGAATTGAATATTTGTGCTTCTACGGAAACATGGCGGAATGGTGTTTATCATGATCCCTGGATGTGTCATTTGTTGTCTAACCACTAAACATGTATGATTTGAAATACTTGAGCCTCTATGGAAACATTATGTACATTTTGGCTCTATGAAGAAGATATTTTGTTCTGATATTATCTTCATAACTATTCAAAATAGCACCACCGGGGATGTTTCAGTGAGAAATTGTCAACAATTACTTTCATTGATAAATTTAACGGTGGATTCATTTATAGTACTTCTGTGTTCCAGTCGTGTGTCCTGCAGGCGAGTACAGAGGGTCGGACAACACGTGTCTGCAATGTCCAGGTGGTCAGTATCAGGACCAAACGGGATCAACTGAGTGCAAACAGTGTCCAGCAGGCTCGGTCCAACCAAATGCAGGGTCAAGTGAGTGCACCCAATGTGAAGTTGGAACCTTCCAATCGGACGAGGGATCAACTGAGTGCAATACGTGTCCAGCAGGTCAGTTCCAGAACCAGACGGGGTCAACTGAGTGCATACAATGTCCAGCAGGATCGGTTCAGTCGAGTGAAGGGTCAAGTGAGTGCATTGATTGTCCAGTAGGGAACTACCAACCCGACCTCGGCAAAACGACGTGTTCCGAATGTGCTGCCGGAAGTTACCAAGCAATACCGGGAAGCATCGGGTGTACTCGTTGTTCAATCGGATCATATCAGCCGGAGGTTGGGAAGACTTTGTGTGAGGCTTGTGCGAGTGGTTTTACCACAGACACAACTGGTAGTTTGTCCCCGACAGACTGTCTCAGTGAGTATTTATTGAAAATGTACACTGTTGGCCTTAAACCTGTTCCATATATGCAGCCAAATAAAATAACAGGAAACATGCGAGAAATATTTCATATGTTTCCTAGTGTTGTATTTTGACCCAATGTCGGATCAGAATCCCAAACGTGTGAACACATCAATCACCAATTGATTAATTACAGGTTTGGTAATGAACTTTACCTCTGTGGTAACAATATTTGCCGAACAAATGTCTTCCATTTCGGTTATTTTATGTATATCGAGTGTACAATTATTTTGTACCTCACTGATTGTATCGGGTTTTCATCAAGCTACTGAGAATGTCGTTTCGTTATCATTTCCAAACACTGAGTGAAAGGAGTCAAACTCTTGCTGCATTCCCAAACCTTATTAGTCTTATTATCCCTGCTCTAGTCATGATGCATGGTATGGTTATGTTAAGTAAAATCAATCATTGAAGAGAGTACGATTTCATAAAGAAACTGAGGGCTAGGATAGACATTTGTAAGAGATGTTGATGGGAATTCATTAATCGATTCATATTAATTAAATGAATGAAAATGTAAACAAATATATGTCAAAGGTCATCTCTAGCCAATCGAATTACTCGAAGGTATTGCGACACAATTGTGTCATAACACTTTGTAATATAACCTGTTCACGAAGTAGCACGTGGGAAATAAATGAATTGAATATTTTAGCTTCTTTGGAAACATGGCGTAATGGTGTTTATCGTGATCTCTGGATGGGTCCTTTGATGTCTAACCACTAAACATGTATGAATTGAAATACTTGAACCTCTATGGAAACATTATGTACATTTTGGCTCTATGAAGAAGATATTTTGTTCTGATATTATCTTCATAACTATGCAAAATAGCACCACCGGGGATTCAGCGAGAAATTGTCAAAAATTACTTTCATTGATACATTTTACGGTGGATTCATTTATAGTACTTCCATGTTTCAGTCGTGTGTCCTGCAGGCGAGTACAGAGGGTCGGACAACACGTGTCTGCAATGTCCAGCTGGTCAGTATCAGGACCAAACGGGGTCATCTGAGTGCAAACAGTGTCCAGCAGGCTCGGTCCAACCAAATGCAGGGTCAAATGAGTGCACCCAATGTGCAGTTGGAACCTTCCAATCGGACGAGGGGTCAACTGAGTGCAATACGTGTCCAGCAGGTCAGTACCAGAACCAGACGGGGTCAACCGAGTGCATACAATGTCCAGCAGGATCGGTTCAGCCGAGTGAAGGGTCAAGTGAGTGCATTGATTGTCCAGTAGGGAACTACCAACCCGACCTCGGCAAAACGACGTGTTCCGAATGTGCTGCCGGAAGTTACCAAGCAATACCGGGAAGCATCGGGTGTACTCGGTGTTCAATCGGATCATATCAGCCGGAGGTTGGGAAGACTTTGTGTGAGGATTGTTCGAGCGGTTTTACTACAGACACAACTGGTAGTTTGTCCCCGACAGACTGTCTCAGTGAGTATTTATTGAAAATGTACACTGCTGGCCTTAAACCTGTAATCTGCAGTCAAATGAAATAACAGAAAACATGCGAGAAATATTTCATATGTTTCCTATTGCTGTATTTTGACCCAATGTCGGATCAGAATCCCAAACCTGTGAACACATCTATCACCAATTGATTAATTACAGGTTTGGTAATGAACTTTACCTTTGTGGTAAAACAAATTGCCGAACAAATGTCTTCCATTTCGGTTATTTTATGTATATAGAGTTTACAATTATTTTGTACCTCACTGATTGTATCGAGTTTTCATCAAACGACTGAGAATGTCGTTTCGTTATCATTTCCAAACACTGAGTGAAAGGAGTCAAACTCTTGCTGCATTCCCAAACCTTATTAGTCTTATTATCCCTGCTCTAGTCATGATACATGGTTTGTTCATGTTAAGTAAAATCAATCATTGAAGAGAGTACGATTTCATAAAGAAACTGAGGGCTAGGATAGACATTTGTAAGAGATGTTGATGGGAATTCATTAATCGATTCATATTAATTACATGAATGAAAATGTAAACAAATATATGTCAAAGGTCATCTGTGGCCAATCAAATCACTCGAAGGTTTTGTGACACAAATGTGTCTTAACACTTTATAATATAACCCGTTCACGAAGTATCACGTGGGAAATAAATGAATTGAATATTTGTGCTTCTTTGGAAACATGGCGTAATGGTGTTTATTATGATACCTTGATGTGTCCTTTGATGTCTAACCACTAAACATGTATGAATTGAAATACTTGAGCCTCTATGAAAACATTATGTAAATGTTGGCCCTATGAAGAAGATATTTTGTTCTGATATTATCTTCATAACTATGCAAAATAGCACCACCGGGGATTCAGCGAGAAATTGTCAAAAATTACTTTCATTGATAAATTTAACGGTGGATTCATTTATAGTACTTCCATGTTTCAGTCGTGTGTCCTGCAGGCGAGTACAGAGGGTCGGACAACACATGTCTGCAATGTCCAGCTGGTCAGTATCAGGACCAAACGGGGTCATCTGAGTGCAAACAGTGTCCAGCAGGATCGGTCCAACCAGATGCAGGGTCAAATGAGTGCACCCAATGTGCATTTGGAACCTTCCAATCGGACGAGGGGTCAACTGAGTGCAATACGTGTCCAGCAGGTCAGTACCAGAACCAGACGGGGTCAACCGAGTGCATACAATGTCCAGCAGGATCGGTTCAGCCGAGTGAAGGGTCCAGTGAGTGCAATCTATGCCCAGTAGGGAACTACCAACCCGACCTCGGCAAAACGACGTGTTCCGAATGTGCTGCCGGAAGTTACCAAGCGTTACCGGGAAGCATCGGGTGTACTCGGTGTTCAATCGGATCATACCAGCCGGAGGTTGGGAAGACTTCGTGTGAGGCTTGTGGGAGCGGTTTTACTACAGACACAACTGGTAGTTTGTCCTTGACAGACTGTCTCAGTGAGTGATTTCCTGTAATTGTTTGTCTTCTTTCTAACTGGTAACATACGTCAGTTTGTTCATTTTCACTTCTACACATTGCAAGAGCCCTGTTTCGCACTATAGAAGCGTTTAGTGTTGCTTAAAGAGAGGAATTCCGATTGGTGATTTAGGTTGATGATAACTATTGTGAAAGTGTTGTATTGCTGTGTACAGAGTATCAGAATGTGAAGAGGTGTATAGTAAGGAATGTGTCCACCTGGTGTATAGTAAGGAATGTGTCCACCTGGTGTATAGTAAGGAATGTGTCCACCTGGTGTATAGTAAGGAATGTGTCCACCTGGTGTATAGTAAGGAATGTGTCCACCTGGTGTATAGTAAGGAATGTGTCCACCTGGTGTATAGTAAGGAATGTGTCCACCTGGTGTATAGTAAGAAATGTGTCCAAAAGGTGTATAGTAAGGAATGTGTCCACCTGGTGTATAGTAAGGAATGTGTCCACCTTGTGAAGCATTTCATTTGATATCGTGATTGATTTTGCCGTAAAGGAAATAGACATTCTACAGCTTCACGGAACCCTCATAGACTAAGATTAATGTCTTAATGACATAACTTTGGGTGAAGAGCCCCTCAGCACAGGGGGTTTAAATTCTGACTCGTCGGTATCCATCACCTCCAGTCTCTTAATTCATGTTAGGATATTGTATTCGGTAGTCAATGTTCAGAAACAAACATAGAGTTATGAATGGAGAATTTTAATTCAAAATTCAAAAAATCTTTCATTACCATTAGAATTTAGATGTCATAAAATGTAGAGTTGAGATATTCGATTTTGGATTGAAAAAGTTTTTTAAGATTTGAATATAAGCTATTAGATTTACAAATATGAAGTAAATTATTTTCAAATAAAATTTAGAAAATCAGATATGAAATCTATTCTTTTCAAATAAAATTTCAGAAATCTGCGGCGCTGGTCAGTACCGGTCAGATGACAAGTGTTCGGACTGTGAGGCCGGTACGTACAAGGACATGTCCAGCACTGGTCAGTGTACAGAGTGCCCAGTGGGCAGTTACCAGGATGAGCTGGGCGCAATGTCGTGCACAGCATGTGGGGAGGGGCTAACAACACTGACCACTGCGTCTGAGACTGTGGAGAACTGTACCGGTAGGTAGACTTGTCGAGTTGGTGGTTCGGGGTATACATACGAGGGGCGTTCAATAAGTGTTGCAATTTCAATATAAAACCAACTCGCGTAGTCAATTTTTTACTTTTATTTTTCAATATAGTTACCCTTCACCTCAATACACTTATTCCATTTCTCTTTAAGACTTTTGATGCCGCTTTTGTAGAAGTCTTTCGTTTGCCCCCCTAACCACGCCTCTGTGGCAGCTTTGACGTCTTCGTCATCCCGGAAGTGAAACACTTCCACGTAGGGCGGATTTCTGGTTTCTGAACAGGAAGTAGTCACTGGGGGCTAGGTCTGGGCTGTAGGGTGGGTGGTTAAGCTGTTCGAATCCACAATCACGTATAGCGGCCTGTGCAACTCTTGACTTGTGGACTGGAGCGTTGTCATGCAAAATCAGAACACCACGTGTCAACATTCCACGGCGTTTCTGTCGAATTGTCTTTCGCAATTCTTGCATTAGGTTGGCATATTATTGACCATTCATTGTAGTTTTGGTTGGCAAGTAATCAATTAATAATATGCCTTTTGCATCCCAAAAGATTGTCGCCATAACCTTGCCAGCTGATGGTTGAGTGCGAAACTTCAGGGGAGGCGGTGAACTCGGGTGCTTCCATTGCTTGGATTCCAGTTTAGTTTCCGGGTCCCAGTGGTGGATCCAGGTTTCGTCACCTGTCACCAAACGAGACAAAAACCTGGCTTCATCCGCATTAAACCGATTCAGGAGCTCCATGCAACTTTCGGTTCTTTTCTGGCGATCTTGTGCTGTGAGGTTTCTGGGTACCCATCTTGCAGATACCTTGGACATACCAAGATGGTCATGAATTATTTTTTCAACACTTCCAATTGATATCTGGAATTCCAAAGACAGTTCAGAAACTTTAACACGGCGGTCAGCTAAAATTCGTCTTTCGATAGCGGCAATAACTTCCGGTCGGGTGACTTCAGATGGCCTGCCTGACCGTGGGTCATCGTCTAAGGACTCCCTGCCCCGCTTGAACTGAAGAGACCAGCGACAAACTGTTGAAAAGTTAGGAGCATCCTTACCCATCACATTACACATACGATTATGTATTTCTGTAGCTTTGCATCCCTCTTAAGTAAGGAACTTGATCACAGCGCGTTGTTCATGTTTGAGAGAATCCATGATTATGGAGACCCCTAGGTCAGCGCAGCTATTATATCTAAATAATTGTTATGTCTAGAAATTGTTTTGTCATGTGTCAATGTTATGTTTTGACCTTAGTAACACCTGCTATAAGCTGACACTGTTTATGTAAACACCAATGCCCCGCTTGCAACATTTATTGAACGCCCCTCGTATACTTGATATTAAGGGAACTCGAAAGACCTAAATGTCATGAGAGCAATCTCCGGCACAGGCTGGGGAGCAAATAGGCAAACCTTACACCAACTCTATACCACCCTTATAAGGTCCAAACTAGACTATGGCGCTCCTATTTATAACACCCTAAAACCTACTCTTATCAACTCCCATAATTTTATCCAATACCAGGCATTACAATTAGCAACCCGCACTCAAAAGGGTACCTCACTCGAAGCATTCCAAGCCCAAACTGGTGAAATTCCCCTCGAAATGAGACGGGACCAACTCACCTTAAACTTCTGGGCTGGAACTTCAGAGGACCCCCTTATAAGGGATTTGCTGAGCAGATATATACATTTACCATACAATGGATGGTGTTCTCGGCAGGATAAAGGCAACGGATATTTTCGGTATCCGTTGGGGTCATATACGGATAAAGATGCAAATTACAGAGGTCAAGTGACGGAACTTCTTTTGAAAATGACGTCACAAGCATTAACATTTCGAACGCCTGTAATAACCGTAACAGTTGTAGCGTAATAGCTTCATGTAAATAGACATACTTCAGTCTTCATTTCATATAGATCTACATTAATTTGAGAAATGACAAAACAAACATAGTGCAATGCATATTACGGAAACAATTATTATGATCAAGCAGTGCCAAAACATGTTCATCGCGAGTCGAAAACACAGTAAACACTTTATAAATACTCACAGGTAACACAGGCAGTTTGAGTTACATATGCATTTATCGAACGTCAATCTTCACTGGTCTATAATTTGACTTTTGTAAAGGAGATTTTAGAATTCGCTGCCAACATTCAGTTTAGCTCTCCGTGTGATGTGTGCGTCGCCATTTGCAACCGGGCGGAAGGGAAGCAACTCTCGCCCCTTCAAGATGGACTCTCCAACACTCACGATTACACGAAAGGACGCGAGTTCGAATTCGCTGCCCTCACCTTAATTATTTTTCATTAGAAAAACGTATTTTAAAACGTATTAAAACATTGAAAATTAAGATCATGCCAAAAATAACAATTACTTTCACTGAAAGCATAATTTAGGAGGCGTTATTTTGTGTCATTTTACTGTGAGAATAGCACGCAGTTCATTTGCATATATCATTACGCGTATTTACAGTAAAGTTCAACTTTGAAATTAATGCTGTCATGCTGATTTGCACAAAATGAATGAAGAATGACATTGTATGATAAAGAAGTTATCATGCTCGTGTGTTTTGGGATGGTAAATATCCTGCATTAGGAATAAACACAATGTATTTAGCTCGCCAAGGCTCGCAAAATACAATGTTTATTCCTAATGCAGGATATTGACCATCCCAAAACACACTCTCATGATAACCTCTATCTAAATTCCATACCGCATTATTCAATAAATACCCTCTACGCGCACTCATCTCTCACCGCATACAATCACTTTTCTCAAGCTAAGATAGGCCATATTCAACTCCCCACCAAAAACACGGTTTATCACCCAATCCCCCCACTTCCTGCTCCTTAAATAAATATCCATCTTAGCAAAATAACTTATAAACAAAACCCTAAACTCGCGCAAGCAACCGCACTTCACTACATACATGAACCCTGGTCCGACTTGTGTCACATATACACAGACGGGTCTAGGGACCTTGAAGCACGCACAACAGGTGTAGGCATACACTTCCACCACCCACAACCTTACTCTAACTCCAATAGGCATCCTAACGACCAATCGGTTTACACGGCAGAGCTTATGGCCATTGCAATAGTTTTAAGCCATCAAAATCTTTAAAAAACAGGACAAAACTCTCATCCTTTCGGATTCACTCAGTGCTTTAGAAGCATTCAAAAACAAATCCACCAAAAACTTTCCTGGTTTAATTTCCAAAATTCTTAACAGCATCCAATATCTTAACAATCAGGGCAAGACAGTAACATTAATATGGGTACCAGCCCACGTCGGCATATTTGGCAACGAAAAAGCCGACAAAGCAGCAAAGGAGGGTCTTAAACCTCCAAATTCTCTACCTTTCTACCATTCGAAACAAGAGGCAAAAAGCCTTTCAAGCCTTTTGTATGTTAAGCATGCATGGCATCAGCAATATACAAACTCCACTAAGGCTTAACACACCAAACAAATTCTCTCAAAACCCCTAGGCAAAATCTACTCCAAAAATGAAAATATTGATAGGGCAATAATTAAGCTCCAAACGGGGCATACTAAACTGAATTCTCATCTCCATAAAACAAAACTAAAAGCAACCCCTACATGCCCACACTGCCCACAAGCAAAAATTAATCACATTCTCACAGAATGCCCACAGTATGTGGCCTTCCGCCAAATACTTAACCTAACTCTCAGTGCCAATCACATCCCACCACAAACATTCAACCAAAAAAATAACCAAAGTACCTTTCAAGCATTAGGCACTTATCTTACGGATTCGGACCTCCTGGCCCGAATCTAAAACCTAAACAACTCAACTCCAAACCTTAACACATTTTTCACACTAACCCCCCTCCCCTCTTCCCCACCCCCGGCTTAACCAAACCTAGGCTTTTCCAAATCTCAAAATTTCAAAATTAGCTTCCAAACCTTTTCGACCATGGCATCAAAATTATCCAATTTCGGAAACCTTTCGGAACTTTATTAAAAGCTCCGAGTGCCCCGAGTGGGAAATCAGCACTGGAAACCGCTCGTAAAATCTCAAAGAGAAGAAGAAGAAGGGAACTCAGAGTAGGGCTATACGATTTTTTTCCCCAGATCTTTTAATTTGGAGGGTCGACTTTTGATCTTAGACCTAAGATTATAAGTGTTGAAAGTTGTAATTCTGAACCTTCAATTTGGAAATTAGACAGCGGAATATGCTCACTTCCGGATAATGGATTCCTTATGTTGAATTGGACAATTAAGTATAGACTCTTCAGAAGTCAGAAAAAGCCCTGTGGTCAATGGAAATTGTATTGAAAGGTTGTAAAGTTCATTTCATTTCATAAGTTGTATCGTTCATGGAAATATGGACGAAAATGGAGAAATGGAATGTACAGGGGCAATCGAAGTCAAAATGAAAAAAGAGGCGTTGTAAGGTTGTTGATTGTTGCAATTCTTGTCTTATCCATTGCGGTTTTAGCCAAGGGCGAAGCTTGGAGGTTGCGAAACCGGATTAAAATGTTTTACCTCCTTCGCAGTTTCACACAGCACCTCTACTACATCGGATCGCACCCTCGAATTTAAAGTAAGTGCATACGAACTCTAGGCTAATGTCAGTTACGTTCTATTTTCAGTTACATGTGAAGCTGGGTCGTATCGTATAAATCGCACCCTCTGTTCTGAATGTGAAAAGGGATCATACCAACCGGAAGCTGACGCAACATCCTGTATTACATGCCCCAATGATTTCACGACGAAAACCACTGCTGCTAAATCGGAAACAGAATGTTATAGTAAGTAAAACTTGAAAATCTACTTAAAATAAAGCCTCTCTCGAGTGTAATGATTTATCTTTTTTGTTCCTTTTGAATCGTGTAAAAAAAGTCGGGAAACCTACAATTTCGTCACAAACAATTAATTGTTTACGTCACAGTCGACGGAAACACAGAAATTGCACTGAAACGATGGTTGCTAGCCAAACGTGTTTATTTGTATGCTTCATGTTTTGCACACGAATGTCATATTGAAACTGTGACATATTTTGAAACGCAAAATATTTGTGGAAGAAGGATAAGCGTTGTCAATTTTGACAACATCTCGTGTTTATCGCGCATCTCTTGCGTTAAAGCAGTTTTAATGCCAAGAACGGAATTTGCTGAATATATATCCATTTGGAAACATTTAAATAAATATGTTCTCCGTTTGAAACTATATTGAAAACAAAGACTTTCCATTATGTTATTTTTATCATTACAGATGACAATACAGGGACAGCCGGTGCCAATACAGGTCCATCAAGTAAGTTGGATTTAAAGGCGCTGTAGCACGTTTTTTGCATATCGTGTTTTCTCATATTTGCCATTTGTTATTGAAGTTTATACCATATATTGGTACTTAAATGGGTAAAACATCTAATTACACGCCCCGATAAGCCGTATCCATAGAAAGAAAATGATGCGATGTACATGTATAAAACGACAGTGGTCGATAACTCTTCAGTGTGAGAGGTAGATTTGTAGGTCTCGTGAGGATTTGAGAGTTCATACATAGAGGATATTATATGAGTGTCTATGTCATACTATGTTTACGACACGAGTGCCTGAATATTAGTATTTCCCGAGCGAGAGCGAGGGATTTACCGATATTCAGGCACGAGTGTCGTAAACATAGTTTGACATAGACACGAATATGATATTCTGTTTATTACCGAAGTCGTGAAAGTAATGAAAATACACTAAAATCCACGTTCAACCATAGGCTGGCGACCCACCTTCGCCGGACTAGAACGCAACGTCATAGACGACGCGTGACGTCATAGTATTGTTTATGACGTCACTTCACCATGCCAAAGTGATATTTTGCCCTAGGGTATCGTATGAAAAATATGAACCCCGATATGATTGGCCTCGTAGGTAATAAAGTAAGATGTTTGACCATTTCACCATTGTACTATATTTAAAACTCTCTTGTGAGTGTTTAGTTATTGCTACATCAGTCAGATCACCTGAACTACTTTCGAGCAGTCATTTCAATATGAACACATTAAAATGGCCGTTCGATGAGAAATGAACTCGCATTGTTTAACCGATGTACAATCGTTTTAGAACTCTTTTTATTGATTGAGGAGTATTATCTTGCCATTGGTAACACTTTTTCACATGTTCGTGATATCATTTTATTATTACAATTACAATTGCATCATCACTCTTGGGTCATATTCACTGTAATAAAGGAGTTTATCAATAGATTTTGTCAAACTTCATATTGCAACATTCTCAAACGCCTATTCATGAAGTCTAGTCATGTCAATGCTGACATTATAGCACAGATATATCACAGTTGTCTTGCCAATATCCATCTGTGTGAGGTAATCAAGACCCCAGTGTGTATTTTATGGCGCTTCAAATGACAGTAATGTGCTTTCAAGAGTGATAGTGCGGATGCAAAATATTTCTATGTTTTCTTGTAACACATCTCCTTAAAATAGTGTTTGACATTCAATTTGATCATTGCTGTAGAATTTGGTACTTGCCCAAACGGTACCGCCCTCCCATGGCACATTTGATCTCTGCACACATCCCAACTAAATTTAGCCACTCTCGCCGTGTGAGAAGAGAGTACATCAATACCTACATTACATACTCAATAAGAACCGTCTCACAGAAAGTACAATTTCAAACAATTTAAAAAAAATAAGTCGATCCATTTTCGTCTGATGATAATTCATTTTCTTATATTTTGAAATTTATCAATGAATTTGAAGAGGTGACACTTTCATGAGCAACACTGTGAAATTCGTTGATATCTTCTAGTACATCAGTACATACATCGCTGTTTCTTCTAGTTGCTCAGATAACATAGATTCTTACAGTCTGATTGACAACGTGAAACGTTACATACAACTGCATACCGGAAGTTTGTTCACCTGTGTATCTTAGTGCAAAAAGCATGTGAATTGACGTTCATTGTATCGCGTCTTCAACCAATTTATTGGGAAGGTGTTTCGGCGTTGCAATCGTGAGATATTTGACTTCTAAAGGAAAAACATGTAACGAACAATCCGAAAACATTTCTGTGTGCAGATATATAAATTCTCAATCAAGTTCTTGCATCGGGATGCATTTACCTGATGTTTTCCTAAATAAAACTAGAAACACAATTTTTAATGATTCTTATTTATTTTGTAGCGGGAGTCATTGCAGCTTCATCAGTAGGCGGTGTGATCATATTCTTGTTCTTGCTGGCGGTTACAGCCTTGTTTTGTTTGAGGTAAGTTTGCGTCACCAATGCCGTGCAGTGCATGTCAATTGTCAAATAAAAATAGCATTCTCGCATATCTTCCCACATTACTGTTGGTATTTAACTCAATCATTGTGCCGTTTCTCGATAGATTAACATATACCATGAGTATTTTGTGTTTATTAAACCATTCTCCACATACAGACGCTATCCAAATCATTGCTTCAAATGTAACCTCTGTTAAAATTGGGGCATTTTTTTCAGTTCTCGCATAGTTCAGAATCGGTGATAAATTGCAACACGAAAATCGTCCTTATCCATTAAGAAGGCGTCGTACATTTCCGATTTAATTTTGTCTGAATATAATTATGTGCGCATCGCATATGTTAAAGAACTCCCGACAGTGCCTGGTAGAACTCGATTACTCAGTTTGAAACACTGTCGCTGATTGAGTAAATAAATTTGATTACAACTGATCAGGATTCTTTATAGCTCGCTCAAGTTACTGTCGTGTTAGAAAAGATGTGAGTCAGTTACCTATGCTAGAAATTAAATATTTTACGTACGTTTCACTTTAACTTGTACACAAACGTACGTTAGCTGAAAAACAACGGCGAAAAGATTGATTGATTATTCCATCAATCCTGTCTTTAGAATGATTGTGTAACATCTTATATTTTTCAGGCGACGAAGAAAAAGAAGATACCGATCACGAAGTAACTCGACCCAGTCGACAGATAGTATAAAACTACCTCGCCCTTTTGTATCTTTCGGTACTTATAGCAACTCATGGTTGCCAAGCAACGCTCCACTGCCATATAACAGCAACGGTTATACAAAAGAACCAGTAACATCGCTGTATCAGATTTAATGGCCTTCCTTTCAGGATAATATTTAGTTCCTAATATCCAGCGAACCCGCTGCAGTGAGGCCTTTTATTTGCCCTAAAGAAGTGAAGATCAGTTTTCTTCGGGATTATGAAACTAATCCTGAATTCGGTGGGAATTCATGTTCCACATTATTCAGCTAAGTGAATCCCTGAATCATACGATTCCTGTTACGTAAACGGGTGAGTGTTCCGCCCCGGAAGAAAGCCTGGAGTCTCCACGCATGCGGATAACATTCATTAGAGGTCAGATCATCTAGAAAGATTGATGTGCCTCTAGGAGAGAATGAATGGAAAATAGTAACGACGTTTAGATAGATGTAAATAACTCGCATTGTATCAACATACTTATATCTTTATTGTCCAAGTGATTTCTTATTACATTTTGTAAATCTGAAATTTTATATACATTTTACAAGTCGATATTATTGTAATACTTACAGTAATGTCCAAAGATAATTATTATTTGTGAATTACTGAATCCTTTCACATAAGCGGATGAGCGTCTTTTAACAAAATGGAAGACAAATCGTGAGTGTTCGTGAGGGGTCATGTTGCACTGCTGGTATCAACTGTTGAATTTTCCTAAACACTACAGTGGACCGGAGTGTCTAGCCTGTATGGAACCAATCTTACGTCATACACGTCTTCTTGGACTTTATCACAGTTGTTGTCACTCTCAGCACATGACACCAGTCCCTACCAAGTTCAATTTGTTTCATTTTTACACCTTTCTGAGGCAAGTGGTGGTGTTCTGAAAACAACAGAACGTATATTTGTATATTATGTCACCACATTAATTTATTTCATGTTAAAATATGTTAAACGTTAAAAGTTTACCTTTGCTGAAATAGTTCATTCTCTATATATTTTGCTGTAAGAAAATGTTTGAAAGTACGCGTATATTTGTCCTTGTAAGAAAACAGAGAAACCATAATCCCTTCGACAAGAAGCTAGTTCATAGAAGTTATAAAAAACAATACCGATACTCTATTCAAATAACTATCAACAAATATGACCATCGTTAAATCATTTCACATGTATCTATAGTGGTATTCAGTTTTAAAAAAACCACACTCATTTTATTGCTCCCACTAACGTGGTATAAGATTTTAAATTTTTTTTAAACTTTATAATTTTACCTCGTCCAGCAAATAGAAGACATTTCCCCGCCTCCCCACTTACAAGCTATCATTAGCATGAGACTTTCTATTCGTAAATAAAATGAAGGAAACATCTCAAAGTGGAAGGACAACTGGTTACTGTTCATAAGCGAAAGAAGCGAAACAAAGTGGCCTGGTTTCTAGGATATTACATTATTTATATTAGTTACATATTATATTATCATTTTGACATTAAATAGTGATGACAAAACGATGTCGTTCATAGTATGTGTGACAAGTACATCGCCCGATGGGAATCACGAACAGAGTATTCAATACAAAGATAACTTCAAAACTAAACCTACCTATGGACCATAAAGGACTCAGTTAAATCCAGCAATAGCACCAATCTCATTACAATCAAATCCAATCTTCTTCCTCGGTGCCGACGTGATCTGAGTACAGATCATGGGGTCATATCTCGTGACCTTTCTCTACAACCAATCAGCGAAGAAGCTAGGATGTCGATAACTGATCGGGGTTGTCCGGATTACCTCACCCTGACGAGCACTACCCAGATCAAGAGGTGAGGTGAGGCGAGTTGGGGTTTAACGCCGCTTTCAAGAGTATTTCACTTATATCGCGGCTGCTAGTATTATGGCAGGGAGAAAGCCCGCAACGTGGCTATGTATTGCGGTGAAACCTGCGAGCACCGGCTGGAACTAGCGAACCATGGGTGGTACTACGCTGAAATTCAGCGTAGCATTGCACCCAAACCTTACTGCGTGTAGAACAGTTCTCTACTGCAGACAAAGTTACCGTGCCCCTGGCGGGATTCGAACCTCTTGATCCGAAGCCGAACAGATCAAGAGCTCATCGAGGTATGAGTGTTACGTTCAGTATACATTCTATAAATAGCTATGTGTAATCAGCTGGCGACAGCTAGCTTATTACACCATGAGGACTCAGGATGTTGGCACACTATTTGAAAGCAATATATAATACCCTGTGGAATACACACCCTTAGATCTAGACACCTATCGCCAGCACTGACTGTTCCAAAAATATCTACGCTGATTTGATTTACTTGATGCTGTAACATCAATCACTAGCTATGAAAGCGGAACACCAACATCAAACCTTATAACGAAACTCCACTCAGTGTTAGAGCTACTTGGGGCTGCATGGATCAATTCAGCTTGTCGTAGAGTCTTACATTAACCTTACGACGGCGTGTAATGAAATGAAGCAATGGAAACACTCAAATCTGAAATGTTAACAAAAGTGGGTAATTCAGTAATTCAGTGTTTGATTGTAGCACAAAATGTCAGCTTTGTAGGTGTAGCAGTTCTAGGAAGTAGTAAAAAAAATAGAGCCATGGGTTATGCAGCTCATTAGGGTTTATAATTGTCCATGAAACATTCCATGATCAAAACAAGTATTCAGTGTTAGTGCAGAAAGAAAACATGACTTGAAACTATATTTTGAGGAAATTGGCTGTCGAAGTATAACGATTTTTGAAAAATCTTGAGAACGTGACTCTTCTATTTCAAATGGTGTAGACAGATTTCCCATATGATATAAAATGGTGAAGAGAAGAGAAGAGATGAGAAGGTGAGAGAGCTCTCACACTGAGGCTGACTGACCTCCTGCACCTTATCGTTATGTAACATGCAGTTCTGTTTACAACTGGTTTCATAATAACATAACATGGGACCTAGCATAATATCTTTATGTCTTTGTTCAGTTAATACTTCTCTTACAGGCTCAGCATTTGTTTGAAAGTTGAAACTCACACTCGTTAATTTGATAAGAAGATGAAAACAGGCTTTAGGTCATTGCCTGTGAGGCCCTTATTTGATGCAATTTGAAATCCCTTTTGACAAAACAGCCGGCGTACAACATTTCAGTCTTCTAGGCCTCTTCGTTCCGGAGAAGAAGATGGAAATAGGTGTTTAGGTTATGGCCTGTGAGGCCCTTATTTTGGGCCCAGGATCACCAAACCTACGATTTAGAATCTCCGTTGACTACAGAGTTGCACACATTATTTCAGCCTTCTAGGTCTTTTCGTTCTGGAGAAGAATACGAAAATAGGTGTTTAGGTTATGGCCTGTAAGACCCTTATGGTCCACAGGGTCACCACATTTACAATTTACAATCCTCATTGGCCAAGGAGTATGTGCATACTATTTCAGTTCTAAAGAGTCACAGCTGGTTCTCGAGAAGAAATCGGAAGAGTGAAAAGTTTACAGACGGATGGACGGACGGACGGCTGGACGGCTGGACGGACGCAATGCCATGTCATATGCCCATCGGGCCTTTCAGGCGTGATGAGCTAAAAATGTGAAAAGTTTACAGATGACGACCGAAGGACGCCCTACGACGGTCGATGACATAAGCCCATCTAACCTTTAGATCTAACGAGTAACTGGAACTAGTGGAACTGTACTTCAATCAGACAGAAGACGGCACTTTAGGGTGGAACTGTACTTAAATCAGACAGAAGACGGCACTTGGGGGTGGAACTGTACTTCAATCAGACAGAAGACGACAGTTGGGGGTGGAACTGTACTTCAATCAGACAGAAGACGGCACTTGGGGTGGAACTGTACTTCAACCAGACAGAAGACGGCACTTGGGGGTGGAACTGTACTTCAATCAGACAGAAGACGGCACTTGGGGTTGGAACTGTACTTCAATCAGACAGAAGACGGCACATGGGGGTGGAACTGTACTCAATCAGACAGAAGACGGCACTTGGGGGTGGAACTGCACTCAATCAGACAGAATACGGCACTTGGGGGTGGAACTGTACTTCAATCAGACAGAAGACGGCACATGGGGGTGGAACTGTACTCAATCAGACAGAAGACGGCACTTGGGGGTGGAACTGTACTTCAATCAGACAGAAGACGGCACTTGGGGGTGGAACTGTACTTCAATCAGACAGAAGACGGCACTTGGGGGTGGAACTGTACTTCAATCAGACAGAAGACGGCACATGGGGGTGGAACTGTACTCAATCAGACAGAAGACGGCACTTGGGGGTGGAACTGTACTTCAATCAGACAGAAGACGGCACTTGGGGGTGGAACTGTACTTCAATCAGACAGAAGACGGCACTTGGGGGTGGAACTGTACTTCAATCAGACAGAAGACGGCACTTGGGAGTGGAACTGTACTTCAATCAGACAGAAGACGGCACTTGGGGGTGGAACTGTACTTCAATCAGACAGAAGACGGCACTTGGGGTTGGAACTGTACTTCAATCAGACAGAAGACGGCACTTGGGGGTGGAACTGCACTTCAATCAGACAGAAGACGGCACATGGGGGTGGAACTGTACTTCAATCAGACAGAAGACGGCACTTGGGGGTGGAACTGTACTTCAATCAGACAGAAGACGGCACTTGGGGGTGGAACTGTACTCAATCAGACAGAAGACGGCACTTGGGGATGGGACTGTACTCAATCAGACAGAAGACGGCACTTGGGGATGGAACTGTACTTCAATCAGACAGAAGACGGCACTTGGGGGTGGAACTGCACTTCAATCAGACAGAAGACGGCACTTGGAGGTGGAACTGTACTTCAATCAGACAGAAGACGGCACTTGGGAGTGGAACTGTACTTCAATCAGACAGAAGACGGCACTTGGGGGTGGAACTGCACTTCAATCAGACAGAAGACGGCACTTGGAGGTGGAACTGTACTTCAATCAGACAGAAGACGGCACTTGGGAGTGGAACTGTACTTCAATCAGACAGAAGACGGCACTTGGGGTTGGAACTGTACTTCAATCAGACAGAAGACGGCACTTGGGGGTGGAACTGCACTTCAATCAGACAGAAGACGGCACATGGGGGTGGAACTGTAATCAATCAGACAGAAGACGGCACTTGGGGGTGGAACTGTACTCAATCAGACAGAAGACGGCACTTGGGGATGGGACTGTACTTCAATCAGACAGAAGACGGCACTTGGGGGTGGAACTGTACTTCAATCAGACAGAAGACGGCACTTGGGGGTGGAACTGTACTTCAATCAGACAGAAGACGGCACTTGGGGTGGAACTGTACTTCAATCAGACAGAAGACGGCACTTGGGGATGGAACTGTACTTCAATCAGACAGAAGACGGCTATTGGGGGTGGAACTGTACTTCAATCAGACAGAAGACGGCACTTGGGGGTGGAACTGTACTTCAATCAGACAGAAGACGGCACTTGGGGGTGGAACTGTACTCAATCAGACAGAAGACGGCACTTGGGGTGGAACTGTACTCAATCAGACAGAAGACGGCACTTGGGGGTGGAACTGTACTTCAATCAGACAGAAGACGGCACTTGGGGGTGGAACTGTACTTCAATCAGACAGAAGACGGCACATTGGGATGGAACTGTACTCAATCAGACAGAAGACGGCACTTGGGGGTGGAACTGTACTTCAATCAGACAGAAAACGGCACTTGGGGTGGAACTGTACTTCAATCAGACAGAAGACGGCACATGGGGGTGGAACTGTACTCAATCAGACAGAAGACGGCACTTGGGGGTGGAACTGTACTTAAATCAGACAGAAGACGGCACTTGGGGGTGGAACTGTACTCAATCAGACAGAAGACGGCACTTGGGGGTGGAACTGTACTCAATCAGACAGAAGACGGCACTTGGGGGTGGAACTGTACTTCAATCAGACAGAAGACGGCACTTGGGGGTGGAACTGTACTCAATCAGACAGAAGACGGCACTTGGGGTTGGAACTGTACTTCAATCAGACAGAAGACGGCACTTGGGAGTGGAACTGTACTCAATCAGACAGAAGACGGCACTTGGGGATGGGACTGTACTCAATCAGACAGAAGACGGCACTTGGGGGTGGAACTGTACTTCAATCAGACAGAAGACGGCACTTGGGGGTGGAACTGTACTTCAATCAGACAGAAGACGGATCGGGACCTTTGGATATACAGACATCTTTCTCAAATATCA